>CAJQZP010000693.1:31475000-31492500 GCA_907164705.1 Parnassius apollo
AAAAGTTGTATTTGCTTAATTTCAAATTACTTGAGAAATTTATATTAGAAAGATTAAAAATAAAAGGCACGGGCCTCATATGAGAGCATATCTAAGAGAGTTATTGGGTAATGCTGCTTCAGCTCCAGCTTTAAACGGATTCCACAGTGGTTAAAACTACTTTTGTTGGGGATATGATTGCAAACTCGGAAGTCTGCAGTTTGCGATTGTATCCTAGATGCCCCCAACCATTACATCAGATTTAATAGACCACAAATCCTCGCGAAAGAACATCGATTCCTACCAAGGAAATTAAAAAACATCCTAATTTCAATAGAGAAAGAGGCTGGGTACTAACACCTGCTTGAGATCCTATAATTAATAAAATTAAAACTAAACCCAAGCATACCACTCAAGACTTCAAAACACAGTTAGTTCATTCTGCGTAGATCGGACCAAACTTCTGTTCTTTCGAGCAAGACAAAGCTGAAGGTACTCCGGGTTAACTTCGACATCGGGACGTCAGTCACCTCAGTCCCCCGTGACCATGGGTGCTGGAAAGCACCCGAAACGTCGGGTATTAAAAATAAAATAAATAAAACGCGATAAAATCCGTAAAAGTAGTTTTAATCAATGTATAGTGTTCGCGTAAATATAAGAAATCATTACGGATTCCACAGGTTTTCAAAATACTTTTATTTCTCAGATATGCAGGTTTCATCACAATGTTTTCACAACACCACCGAGCGTGTGGTATATCAGTACTTAAAATTGCAATTGACAATTTCATTCATAATTTAAACACTAATAACACTTCTGACCACATACGACGCCATTGATTAGTGAAAGTAAAGTAAATCAGCGAATCAGTGACCGTTGACTCTCAGATCGAATCCCGTCAAAGCTACAAATAACAACTCGTGTAATGCAGTGTAATACAAAAACGTTTCCTATTCTATGTGTGTGTATGATTGTCTTGTCTTTAGGTTGATTCGTCATCCTTTGTCGTATGAAGGAACAAATATGATGCACCAAGATTGACAACTTCCGGTTAAATTTGTGTTATCTTTACCTTGATGATGTTCTTCTTTCAAATACTTTGATGATGTTGAATCGGCCAGTAGGTATATTTTTAAAAGAAAAAGAATTTATTCTATGAATCCATGTTTTAGTGTTAATCTGCAGCCAGCATTTTTATTAGAAAGAAGTTTTGGGTCTGTACGTGCTGTCATTGTCCTATCGGTCGTTGCATCCAAAACCTTACTCCAGTTTAATTGTCCAGTAAGTAAGTTTGGAAGAGTTAGCCTCTGTGCTAGAATTGGCGGATAATCTAATTTCGTAGCATTATAGTTACCGTGCGCCGGTCAACGTCATCTATTTTTATTATAAACCAGTGCTTCTGCTGTAGCTTTACTATTTTCCCACCTCATGGTAAGTGGTGATGAAGCCGAAGATAGTACCTAATTGTTTTAGTCATTGGACTTTGTCATCTCTATATATAAAAATGAATTGCAGTTCGTTAGTGTCGCTAAAACTCAAAAACGGCTCGGCCGATTTTGATGAAATTTTTTGAACGAGTCCCTAGATTGTTTATATTTATATTTGGACCCGTTAGGTGGGGCTGTCGTTGAGACCTAGAAATAACCCATGCGAAGCCGGGTGAATCGCGAGTATATAGATAAAAATAGATTTAAACATCACCTGTGTTATATTCCCACGAGGGAAAGGCGGACTGTACAGTATAGTTAGATACATTAAGTTCAATGGACAAGAGACAAACCTTGACCTACGTATGATTGTATTTAAAGTGCATTGAGCTGACTTTATTTACGATTACTAATGTATGGATAAATAATTTGTAATATCCGCTTCGTAATTGATTAGACATCTATTGAGTAATTATAGTAAATAGATTTTTTTTATTAACCGGCTTCACGGATCTGGGTTCTAGCCCTTCTGAGCTTCTATCTATCTTATTTCTTTCGGAATCTTCATTTTATATTCTTTTTCTTCACAATATGTTGGTGCGTCACTTTACGAAGCCCGAGACACTCAACCAACGGAAGTCGACAGCCACTCAAGTTCATAAGCCAAGCGATCAAAATAACTTGAGGTTTATATCGACATCAAATCACTTGTTTCGTCGTTTTCTCTAATAGTACACACGCGCGGACACTTAATTCACAAAATCGCATCACTTTTACGAATCAATAAAACCACTTCAAACCATTATTCAAGCGACAAAACAGGAGCGACAATCCGTCTACGGCCGAGTTTCCGCCAAAATTCAAAAGAGTATTTAACGTCCACTACCTGTTGTCCATCTAAATCATCCTATGTATGACACAACTCTGAAAGTCTAAAGTTTAAGATTAATACTTCCGTTTGTTAATGTTATTCATAATGTATAATAATATCACTAGAGGAAACTAGAGAAAAATCTTTGCAGTAAACTACATATCACGATTTGGCTGAATATTTACTGTATTAACATTGGACTTAGAAAATCACGTTATCATTGAACCTATGAGCTCTTAATTAATCGTTCGTAGATTTGACTTTAAATATTCATGGGAGGTTTTAAAAATTTCCAGAACATTACCACAATCGTAACTGTTCACTTGTCAGGCTATTTGCCAATTAATAAAGTACTTGATCGATTTTAAAAAACAAGGTGTTTGATGGGATAAGGGCTTGATAAAGTGACCATTAGAATTTTATTTTTATAGAAGTAAGGGTGTAAAACAAACACACAGCCTATCTAATGGCGATTGAATGTTATATCACATAGACACAGCAATCCTCGATTAAGAATGAGAGAAGTACGGGTACGTCGGTCACATACAAAGCAACGCTGCAGCTATATTATAGTTGCAGTACAAATGGGTCGGCTCGACAGGGGCAGGACAATGCTCGTACCACGCTCTCACATAGTATCAGCGGCGAATAGGGTATTACAATCACTTTCAAATTGTGTTTCAAATGAATGCTAAAGTGATAATAAACCATCATAATTTTTATATAAATTTCTATAAACCGAATGGTGCCAAAAAATTACTTTTAATTTATCGTTTTAAATATGCCATGTTGTTCAGCTTGTGACGTCACTGCTTAAGTAAATAAAATGATTTTGCAAGGGAATAAGATATTTACTTTTTACACAATTATTATAAATAAGGTAATATGGTTACCTTAAACTTTGCCGCCCTATAAAACCAAAACTAGGAGAAGGACAGAGACAAAATCACAAAGTCGTATACTATAACTCATATATTAAGAAAAAAAAATAGCAAACAAGCCCTGACAATAATTAATAACACTTCGAAAAATCAACTTAAAATAAAACTAACTACATACACCATACTAAAATGTTTTAAAATATTTACTATAATATCAACGGTCAAAATGGCGTCGATAACGTAGGGCCCTTTTCGCCTTTTATTATTTGATTGACCGATGAAGAGCGATCGTATCACAGAGCCATCTATGCAAACAAGGCTGTAGTTTTTGAGTTATTAGAAAGTGACGATATTAACCGCATGACCATATTACCCTTACTTATTGTATGTAGTTTTTTTTTAGATGGATCAATATTTTTTATAGAATAGGATGACATACAAGTACAGTCCACGTGATGGTAAGTGGATACTATGGCCCATAGAAATCTACATTTATCCTTGATTAAGAATCAAAATGCAGACGTGTTGTTACCCCTGAAGACAAAGACGGAATGCCTCGTTTCCAGTAAAAATGGTCTCTGGTTCTCTACACTAACCATCGAAACACAACAGAATTGAGCTGCTATTTTACGTTGGTACTCTGTGACAGCGTGTTAGAACGCTAGAACGATAGAACTAGCACGCTAGAACTATAATATAGTTGCACCGTGGCTCTACCACTTAAAATGAATACCCTATTGCTGATATGTTTGGTATTGTGAGTGTAGGAAACCGGAAACCCTTTTTACTGGTGACAAGGCATTTTGTATTCTAAATTCTAGTCCTAAAGGCTGATAACATATTTTCATTTTGATTTTCAATTGAGGATAGATTGTGGCGATAGGCCACATAGTCTACTTAGCATTAGTAGGACTGTGTGCTTGTACGTCATCCTTATTGTATTAAAAAAAATCATCAAAATATTTTTGTCTGCCTACATGAAGTGGATTAGCCACCTTGCATATACTTAATAAGACCAGCACGTGGGAGCTGTGGCAAAACTACAGTTTCCGGTAACGAATGATACGAATTTTCTGCAGTCTGCGAACATGTTCAAGATCGTCCCCACCATTACATTAGATTTGATAAACCACAAATTCTCGCAAAAGAACACCGATTCCTACCAAGGATGATACGCGAGGCTATTGAAATTAAAAAAACATCCAAATTTCAATAGAGAAGATGGTTGGGTGCTACCATCTGCTTGGGATACTATAATTAACAAAATTTAAACCCAAACCCAAGCATACCACTGCAAGACTTTCATGATACTATAAGCTCGTTTTGCGTAAATCGGACCAAAAATTAATATTAAAAAAAAACTGAAGGTCGCCGGACTAACTATGACATTGGGACGTCAAACATCTCAGTCCCCCCCCGTGACCATGGGTGCTGTAAAGTACCCGAAACGTCGGGATAATAATAAAAAAATTAAAGTAATTAAACGCGATAAAATCCGTAAATAATAGTTTTATTCAATGTGTAGTGTTCGCGTAAATTTAAGAAATCATTATTGAATGATACGAAATTCCGTCAAGGCTGGCTTTCTGCGAACACTTCGAAATTTGGACTGACTTATAGTTTACGCATTTGTTAAAATGAATTTAAATTTAATGAGCATGGATTGTGACACTGTAGATTAATTTACACTTGATATCATTAATTGCTATTTCTGTTAAGGTACCGATTTTCTTGTTAAGTACTTGTGTGAATAGGTAAAATAAAAACACACAACAAGCCCTCAAAATATTTCTCGGTTTAGTTTCGCTTTATTTACATTTTATGCTTTAAGATCATTCTACTAGTTACATTTATACGCTTAAATTTTATTATGGCTGCAATAAGTCAAAATTATTCGTAATGATTAATTCATAACGATAGATAATTACAGCCTATCAACTCCATTGATAAACATCGGCTTTACTCTAAAAAACACCTGCATCCATCGACTTTTTGCATGTCTTATTGTACTTCATCTAGTGAAAGGTCGGCATAGGACCGGCATATGCCTTCACTAATTCATCATTGTTTTTATAGAAGCCCGACGCTAAGTGACGACCGTCGCCCGTGAACAATTACTGCAACACTATCTTACAGCGATAATACACGGTAAAATAAAGTGCGTAGAATGCATTCACAATTTTTAAGTAACACTTAATATCCAAAGTAAACACAGTTAAAGCCGTAGATTGGGGATATATGCTCGCCAAAATCAATCTACGCCAGCAACAATTTAATTATTACGTGCAAGTTTAAGTGCTGTATTACCGCTTTTCTCGGTAGGTCGCATTTCCTGCCTAGCAGCCCGTCTGAGTACCACTACGTCTGAACACCACCCTCTAACCTGATTGCGGTGCTGTACCATATTCCACTCTTTACCCCTCTGCCACACAGTCGTTGAGTTGCATGGAAAGTAGCGAGGAAAGGAGGCAGACACGTAGTGTGGCCACAATAATGTCCTCCAGACCGAATTTCGGTCACGGCGGCCAGTGTCAACAGAGACTAGCTATCTGCGCAGGACGGAATTAAAGTGCCCAAGTGTTAAAAGCAAAAGCACAGGTGCAATCTCTATTCCCTCCTCGTGGCTACAATGCTCGTCAAGCCACACATCGTGCTCTTCGTCATGGCTATCGCTTCCTGTTTTACGGATTTTTTGGGCGCAATATGAACGCGAGTGGCCGGCCACATAATCGAATCGTGTGAGATCGTAATCGAACGAATCGTAAATCGAACGCTTGCTACGGAAGCGTCGTTTCTATTGCAATGAATAGATATCTCCTCACCATCTCCGTTGGCATTGACGACGACCTATATTTCTTTTTTATGATATTGATATAATTAGCTATACTAAGCATATAAGGCGCATGCTATCACAGCAGTTTCAACAACCATTGGGTTGCAAACGCGAGCGGCCTAAAGCGGATGCGGAGCTACGCGATTAATTGCGCGGATAGAGTAGTGTGTGGTCAGAGAGAGCAACATCGCGGCAGCACGCGGAGTAGACCGATGAGCAACGCGAGGAGCATAGTGTAGCCGAGGCCGAGCCATACGAGTATAGATAGCCACTATAACAGGTTGTGAGTTGTTCCACATTAGTCCTGGTTTTTATTTGGACCTGGCCCTAGACCTAGCTAGGTATGCGACTTTAGCCTGTAGTAAGGTACAGGTATTGATAACTGATAATCATAGTTAAAATAGCTGCTACTGTAGCTGATAATGTAGGTCATGGATTGATTTTTTAGATTTGAAACCTTATCGTACTTCATACATAAACAAATTCTGTACTTGTTAAAAATTTGACGTTTAACTTATTCAAAGCATTGTCTCACAGAAAAAACGCGTAATAAGATAAGGAGGTTGTACAAATGCGATGTAGACAGTTTGCGACATTGGCCCGTGCCCGTGTGATTACGTGTCGAGACCTCGCGCTCGAGCACGCGCGTCTCACTACACATAATTGTACATGATAAATTAATTCAGGTTTTTAATTAGATAAAACAATCGAGCCGCGGTAGCTCAGAGGCCAAGCGTTCGATATAATTTCACAGTCGCGGGCAGCCCAGGTCCGATTTGCAGTGGCACCAGTGATATTGTAACAAAACATTGAAAAAAATCAAATGAATTACTAATTTAATGAAAGGAGTAACGTGCTTAAAATATAAAGTTTATTTGAATTTAGAATCATAAGTCAAACAATTGCAGTTCAAAGTAGCCAGTACAATAAAACAGAAATTTCTTAGGGAAAGACTCAGTATAAGATGATAACACCCCTTTGATGATACCACCCAACACCTGTCGGGAGCTTTTAGGTTCCTCTAGCCGCAAGGTCAATCTATTAATCGGCTCTCACAACACTAACGAAAGACCATTTTCTTACGCCACCACCACTCAGCAAATTGTAACTTAGAAATTGACCATAATTCACAAGCCACGTCATATTATGTCGAACTGTATGAGTTAGTGCATGGCACTAAGGAAGGTCATTCAGCTTTTTTAAAAATATCTATAGGTGTTGTATCGGAATTGTTTACCAACACAAGCCGCTTGCCCTCATACAATATGCAGATGGATTGAGCGACTGATCCGAGTCTGTATCCGAGTTGTCGTTGTTACCGAGCGATACTGTTTGTTACACAGGGTTGACTGGTAGATGTATTATAAATGTTAAATAAATAAATACTATTATAATGTACCTATGCGTATGTAAAACGGTTCGTTTATTATTTGATTTGTTATGTGTGAGCTTCATAATGACAGACGATTGTTTTTGTGTGCGCAGATTTCCCCCTCAAAAATGGCAGATTTTTGAGGGGGAAAGTTTCTGTATCGGAGAAAAACTTGAGAAAAACGCTATGGCTACTCGCTACTGTCCTCCGCCGGTGGCCCGTGTTGCTCTATGCTATAGACTGGCTACTGGCTATATATTTTTTTGTGTTGTGTTAATGCGAATTTATGTAGACATACTAGCAGTTTATTGCTACAAAGAAAATGATTAGCAACAAAATATTTCATTAGTACGAGCACAGAATAAATAATAGTACTACGAGTAACATACTAGGTATAAAAAGAACGGCCTTTACCATGTTTTCATTAAACGTCGTTTTGTATTACCTGTTTATAAATTTTATTTCACATTTCTTATGATTTTTTTATCTAGGTGAGTACTAATTTAGTATAATTATATCAACAATCAAAGCCAAATTCAAAATCAATTACCTCCTAACGTTGCTGGTTGCAGTCAACAAGTCGTTAAAATTGATTACGCCTGCTTTTTTACTACCTACTTTCAGTTTTTTTGCTAACTACTAACATCAAAATAATATATCCTTGGGAATTTTTAAAACTTCCACAGAATAGGCTTATATTTTAGATTATTCAATTATAAATTTACGTTTATTACTATGCGTCTAACACTGTTTTAAATGTTGTTTACGGATAAAATAAGTATAGTTGAGTGCCGCTTCTAAATTGAATAGGAACTTATTGTTATAAGTATATTGCTGTTGTATATTATAATATTACCTATATTTTTGTTTAAAGTCTCAAATGTAATTTGAAAGTATTATTTCACGGCAATGTCACGTTTAACGGCAAGCGAATAGAGAATAAGGTCTTTAGGCAAGCGGAACAGAGAATACCAAAGAGCCCAGAATTTCACAGCGTTTAATTAAAAAAAGTATATTAAATTGTAAATAAAATTAAAATGACTATAATATAATAAAGGTCTACAAATGTACGTAACCGTCAGTCGATCGAGTAGTCGACTAAGTACTACGGATGTTAAAAAAATCTTATTGAAGAACACCGTCTGCACAGATTATATCACCTTAAAAGCAAGCATAATAGCTGAATCGTTATACACGTGTAAAGTGATTGCGATACGATACCATGGTGTGATCAAGTCACGCCACCTTAATCGACCTCGTTCGTCTCCAACTGGCGAAATGCCTGCAACCTGTAACGGCGTTTTTGCGCTGCTGGTGATGGATCTGATATCGAGGTCAATTTTTTATACTATGTATTTATTTTTAACGGTAACCTGACAGAGAACTAAAACGTAACCATTTCCTTAGTCTAAAAGAGAATATTAAATTACGCTTTATTTCGTTTAAAAAGAACACTACTTGTAAAACGTTCTCAGCTCAGTTCAAAGCAGCTACATTAACCTGTAACCTGAGCCCAAACACTGTTATAATAAATATATTAGGTGTGTATATTGTTGAGTGCAGATAAAATTATTTTACTGTCATAGTTCTTGATCATTATCTAGCATCAATTGTCGTCTACTTTTATTCACCACATAGTAATATAGCATTCATAATAATATTATGCATGTTGTACATACATAAAGTAATAATGTTACCTGCCAATTTATTATGCCATGTGCTTGGCGGCGAAGGAATTTGAGTGTCATATGCAGGTCGGTTTTTTTTTACTAAAAAACTAAAAGACCTTTTGGCCCTGCCGATTTCACAACTTCATCGCAATAAACTCGTAAGCGAGGACCAAAGACTATATAACTATGGCGAGGACTTACGAGCTATTGAGTGCTTCGAGTCGCGAGGCACCCCGACTCCTGTTTTTAGAGTTTAGAGCCCTAGCTCCTCAAGCTAGAGCCCTCCCTAGCTAGGCTCGTTGTGATTCAAGGATCGGTCAGAAAAGTCAAAAGGAGGTACAAACCTCGGTTTGAACCACTATCGGAATAAGGGCAGGGGGTCGTGAACAATAAACGCCCTAGTATTTCACCTTTTACTTACACCCAGGTTACACCCAGGTATTTCACCTTTCTAACACAAGCAATTGGACTATAGTAATGGCTGATTGTACCTGTCCTCTATCGTTTGAGTCTAAGAAGAGTGCTTTTAAAGCGAGCTTTCATGTTGCTTTGCTTTTATCGGGATTTAATTCGATTCTCTATTTTCTGCACCAAACGCCTAGTGCGTTTGCTGCAGATTGGAGTCGAATACAAATATTGAATGGGCTACAGTCGGATGAATAAATTGTGGTGTCATCTGCATAGAGTGTAATATGAGTATCCGGTAGCATCGGGATATCGCTCATGTCTCTACGTGTACCCAGGGCTCCGGAGCCTCAGGAGCCCTGGCGTACCCCTGCTCTGATAAAAACAGGTCAGAAAAGTAAAGCGATCTTATATAAGATTTTGTATAAGAGGAATATTACAATAATAAGCTTATAATATTTAAGTTATATTCAATTAAACACTAATAACTGTATAATAGTTGGAATAATACCCATAACGTAAATATTAATATAGGTACCTATATATTGATTCGTATATTATATATTGATTGTTTACAATTCGATGACTAAAGACTTGTTAAATTTGATAAGTTTTGACTCACTTAAGTATTTGAATTTACGATGATTCAGCTGCTGATGAAACATTCTTCTTCGATCCCATTCTATTTCGAGAGCACAAGCCTTTTCTTATTGTTAAGAAGTATTATACCTTAGTCTTTAGGGGTGACGACACAGTATCTTGTCAGCGTTTTGTTTCCTCATCTATGATTGATATACTTAAATGTTTATGGGCTACAGCATCTTCCTATGATCAGATGTGCTCCTTTGTCACCCTCTATAATAAAATAAAAAATACTTTCTTATTTTTTATAGAAGAAGGGGCAAACGAGCATACGGTTCACCTTTTTTTTTATAGGATAGGGTGACAAACGAGCACACAGTCCACCTGATGGTAAGTGGTTGCTGCGGCCCATAGACATCTACATCTATCTTCCATTACAAATCAAAATGCCGATGCGTTGTCACCCGTGAGGACTGAGATGGAATGCCTCATTTCCAGTAAAAAGGGTCTCCGGTTCTCTACACTCACCATACGAAATACAGCAGCATTAAGCTACTATTTGACGCTGGTATTCTGTGAGAGCGTGGTCCTTCCCCGGTCGAGCCGACCCATTCGTGCTACAACTATACTACTAATATAATTGCAGCATGGCTCTACCACGTAAAAAAACCTGATGTTAAGTGACTACCGCCGCCCATGAACTACTTGGATTTGCAGGTGCGTTGCCGGCCTTTTAGAAATGAGTAACCTATTTTCTTGAAGGTCCCTAAGTCGTATCGATCCGGAAAAATTGCAGGTGGTGAACTATTCCACAGAGAGGTCGTACGCGGAAGAAAACTCCTAGTGAAACGTACAGTGGTGGACCCCCAAGCGTCCTGATGATGTGGATGGTATCGGGAGGTCTGCCGCGTAGTGTGTTCGTAAAATTTGGCGGCTGGGATTAATCCAAACAATTCCTCAGTGCAATCCCCGTGATAGACGCGATAAAATACGCAAAGAGATGCAACACCTCTTCGCAGCGCCAGTGAATCGAACCGATCGGAAAGCACTTGGTCGTCGACAATTCGAGCCCCTCTGCGCTGGACGCGGTCAAGTGGAAGGAGCTGGCACTGGGGAGCCCTAGTTCAGAGATGGGAACAGTATTCCATGTGCGGCCGAACCTGCGCCTTGTAAAGTTGCAGGCGGTGTGATAAAAATACTGTCCCGCTCTGCTGAGCACGCCAAGTTTTTAGAAGCCAATTTGGCTTTCTCTTCCAGGTGACCACGAAACTGCACGTCACTCGATATATTGACGCCGAGGATTCCGATACTGACTGAGGCAACAAGTGCCTTGAAACTGAGAAGATACGACAAAGGGGTTTTTTTAGCGGTTTACGCGCAAACTTGTGTCTTCTGAGGGTTAAACTGGACTAGATTTAGTCGCCCCCAATCCGAGACTTTGTTCAGTAAAGACTCGATTTCAGAAACAAGTTTGTCCCGGTACTCGACAATTTCCCGAGAAATATTTTCACGAGCGATGTATAGAGCATCACCAGTGCTGTCATCTGCATAGCAATGAATGTTACCGGTTTGCAACATATCATTGATGTGCAGAAGAAACAGTGTAGTTATTTTAGACACTTAAGTTTTTGCAAAATGGGAAATGGAAATTCAAACTGACCACGTAAATTTTGCCATTAAATTTGCGAAATAAAATGTTGCTATATGTATGTGTTATGATTTTCTCTTAAAATTAGATTTTTTTGAACACGTAAGTTAATTTCAGAAAAAGTATTTGAAATTTCATTTTCTATTTATTCATTGCATTTTTACCGGCTTTTTAGGTTTTGCAGGTCTTTGAATTTTATAAAACGAATATTTACTTACTTTTTACCCATTAATATCAACATAATGTCATTTAATGAGTGATCTGATCGCTACCATACTGTTTCTAAATGTTTTCATAACAATTGTATAAACATTATGTATACTGTAAGTTATGCTTTAAAAAAAAGTCCCGCTGGGTTTCTTGCCTCTTGCGTCCTTCCCAGGATAGATGTGTTTTCCGAACCAGTAATAATAGCAAAAATTTAATTTCTTTAAAAAATACATATAATCAATATTTTAATGAATAAAATGGGAAAGACAAAGAATGTATAAAAATGATTCTAATCTATTCTATTCTATTCTGGTTACTACTTGATAAGATAGTAGTAAAAATAACCGCAAACTCCTAGCTAGACTTTTCATTCTCTGTTCCTAGTTTATAGTGATCACAAACTAAACAGTGTCTAATGATTACAATCTACAATTTTAGTTTGGCGGCGCTGTCGTCGCGCCGCAAGCGAAACACACCGAAGCCTAAATCACGCTATCAAAATTCCGAATCTTAAAACAATATATATAGAAATTCTCCGAACTATCACATGGAGTGTTGGTCGCTCCCCGGGCAGCACACCTTGCCCGGCGGGAGATCTCCACTTTTGCTTCTACGTCCACATTTAGTACTTAAAATACCTTCCTAAAATAAGTTAACATCAGGTTTTAAAGCAACTTTAGCCAGTAATTTATAGACATGATATTTATTACTATTTATGTTATATAAAATTCAATTACCCATTACGAATACTTAATGCTGATTTTATCGTAATTTTGAATAATTCTGATTTTATCGCTTCATTGATCAGACAATGTGTTGAATTTATTAGTTCCGAAAGAAGTCGTCGCCTTGGTAGTGTTTATTATTCTCAGTCATGAGTGGTTATGTAAAAGATTCTGCCTCGCAAAACAGTGTTGTAGATACAGTTACACTTGACGTAAAGGTCAGAAGCCGCACACGTGAAAAGAGTACTAGATTTTATTTATTGTGACAATTTTAACAAGCAACGAAACTTGTTAGAATTTGACAAGTTGTAAAAATGGTTATAGAATAAAACGTTTATTGTTCTTAGTCCGTCGCAACATAGTTCACAACATAATGAAGCCTGCGCTAGAAATGACAAAGATCTAATCGTTTCCGACCATTGGCGGTATATCTATTTCGTTTACGCCAGACTTAAAATATCAAGACCGGTGAAGAGAGATAGCGCCAAAAAAAGTCAATCCAAGTACGTCAATTACTAAAAATCTTCCCAGGATCCTCCAAAAACCAATATGACCGGCTCATGTTCAGCTGTGGAGTTTAACAAGCTGAGGAAGAAGAAGACATTATAATATTAAATGTATACGTGTCAAATGCTCTAAGATTGATAATAACATTAAAGTAAAAGTAGTAAGTTAAAGTTATAGCCTACATACGTCCCACTGCTGGGCACAGGTCTCCTCTTATTTCTGAGAGGTATTTAGGGCAAGGAAACGTCCGCCGCGCTGCCCGAATTCATGTTGGCGAACTTCACATGTCTTCGAACTATTTTTTTTCTTATTTTGTAGACATGCCTCACGTGATATGTTTTTTTTTCACCGCCGGACACGTGATAAATCAGCATTTACAATTGCAATTAACAATTTCATTGCTGCCGGTGGGAATCGAACCCGGGTTTAATTCCTATCACACAACATCACCACATAATTTTTTAGGGAGATGCCTACATATGCCTGCCTTGCGGGGGCAAGGGCGGTTTATGTTGAATTCCCCCCTCCCATTGTGTATCACCTCCGCATATTGGCAGTTCCACAGCAACGCTTTCACACACATAATCGGCCTCGCCATAGGCGAAGACTTCTCCTCCCCTTTTTCCTTATCAGGTTTTTTCTTGTTGTTATAAGAACACAAAGCGCGCCTACCTCCGCGACCTTTAACTCCATCTGCGCTACGGACGGCCCCATGTGCGTTATGACACGGGGCCAGGAGAAACGAGCAATCAGAAGCACTAGTCTTTCTGATCGCTCCGCTGCCGACCAAAGTTAGGATGCAGAGGGTAGGGAGAGCGGAACAATAAATAAGTTAAAAATTGCATAGATTCGATTATTTTAATATTTTTGACATGAATTTGAATAATTCCTCTTTATAATTATTTTTTTCCTTTATATTTCCTTTATAAAGCAAATGAGATGAATATATAATTACCATATTTCAAACTAGCTTATTGACGTTTTATTCGTTTTTTTTAAACATTCTTATCATACTCGTAAATATGTCGTGGAAAAAGTATCACTCTTTTATTTTCCAACGATGGAATAGTACAGGCTGTTTCGTTTTCTTTACTCATGTGCACGACTCTTTACACGACGGTCAAACATGATTATCATCGGTGCGCCATTTCAAAGTTCGTTCGAGTTATCGACCGGAATTATTTGACACGTAACCGATACGTGATGCAATCTTCTATTTGCTTGCATGAGCTTTTTTAAACTCGTGTTTGTGACATTGATACGAGTCTGAGTTCTAAAATATTTTATATATTTTGCTTTTCTTACTGTACATTATATTCTATTGCACGCTGTCAGCATTATAAAGTCCTTTTGTAACATGGATGTAGTAAGATGTAGCATTAATGTAAAATATTTGTGACAGTTTTACTTTCGTAGATGTCTTGAAGAATAGGGAAAAGATGAACAAACATCTTATTCCCCGCGACTCCACCTTGGTATAGGAGGGCAGTGGCAGAGGACACCTCTCCCCTTAGTTCATTAACACGCATTCAGGGTTGGCTAGCATTGCCCTGGAGGTTAGTAATAAGGGCTTGTGTTTTTGAAGTAATATGTACGTAGTACATAATAACTCAATGGCTTGTATTGATTATAGGGTCCCGACTACAGAAATCTAAATAATATTTTATTTAGATTTCTGGAGTCGGGACCCTCGAACTTCCTCTTAAATTAAGCAGTAATGCAGTAAGCACTTATGTAGCCTGTTAGCTCATAAAATTTTTTTTATATTTATACTACCTGTTCCACGCGGATGAAGTCGCGTAGAGAGCCATTGTAATACCGGCTGTGACATATTTCATTTTTTTTAAAGTTGTTACAGTTGTCTATTATAAGCTACAGTAGTCATTTACCATCAGGTGGCATGTCTTATTTGAAGTTGGTTGCGGGTGTCCTTGAGATACCGTAAGCACTTAAGTGGCCTGTTAGCATAATCATTTTACATTAAGGTATCCTAGCTGTTTATTACGATTAAATTCATGGGCTTTAATTTTTTGCGTGGAACCCTAATTCTTTTTCTGAAATAAAAGTAGTCTAAACTACTCCTTCTAACATCAGCCATCTGCCAGTGATAGTCCTGTCAAAATCGGTGTAACTATTTCGAAGATTAGTCGGAACAAACAGAAAAAAAGACAAAAAACATTATTTTTTGTTATAAGTACCGTCTATACTTTCATATGCATTTTATACGTAATAGATCAATGCTGCAGTTATATTAGTAGTATAGTTGTAGCACGGATGGGTCGGCTCGACCGGGGAAGAACCACGCTCTCACAGAATACCACCGTGAAATAGTAACTTAATGCTGCTGTGTTTCGTATGGTGAGTGTAGAGAACTGGAGACCCTTTTTATTGGAAATGAGGCATTTCATCTTAGTCCTCACGGGTAACAAAGCATCTGCATTTTGATTCGTAATCGAGGATAGATTTAGATGTCTACGAGTCTAGTATGGGCCGCAGTAACCACTTACCATCAGGTGGACTGTGTGCTCGTTTGTCACCCTATCCTATAAAAAATATGCATTTAGTAAAAAGCTGTTATTTTGAGATTACAAACAGATCCTTCAATTTTATTTAACGGCAGAAGAACTAGAAGAAGTTTATAACTATTGATATACATCATCAAATATTAAATAAAACTGTTGAACTGGAAAATATTCCTACCGATTACATTTATATGTTGATTTTATTTGAATTTCCTGAAACTGGATTGTCGCATAATTTTTTGTTACCGATACAGGTTTAAAGAAATATCACACAGAAACATTTGGTTGGAATGTATTACAGGCTGATCCAATGTCTGAACTAGTTTTGCAAGTTTAAGTTTTGTGATATTTCGTTTAAAATGACTCGTTTAAGATTATTTTAAATCAGTTTATACATCGTATTCTCGTGCAGCAGGAATAAAAATAATCTTTGCCATAGGGACAAAATCGATAAGGATGAAGTTCTCTTAGAAGTTAAGTAGAAGTAATTGAAAAAGAATTGGATACAAAGTTCGAAATAAATAAACAAAGGGTAGCAAAATAAACTTAAACTTAATTAAATATTTAATAAAACTTCTGTTATTAAGTATACTTATCTCTTTTAATTACTATAAAAGTTCGTTAAAATTCCGCCTGTGAGATAAAAATAAAATATTATGAATTAAAATAAATTTAAAATTAAAATTTTGATAAGTACACAAAAATGTACAAAATTTACATTTTCAATTACGGGGGTGCTAGTGGCAATGAACTTTTTTTTTAATAAATGAATTTAAATAGAAGTTTTACTTTACTTAATTCTTTACGTAATTTCCAACGAGCTTCATTTATTGAGTCTTTAAGGAGATATATTATTTCTTGACAAAGGCAAAATAATGCCTATGAAAATTATTAACTTTTGATTATTTTTATCATAAAACTACAAAAACATTTTAAATAATCAGAGATACTATGTTAATTAAAATTTTCTTGTAACAATTAATTTACATTTGTAACAATAAATTTATTTGCCGTTTTGACGGTTTTTCTATTCACATGAGTTGCGAGTTTATAAGATTTATTACTTTTTGGCCGACTCCAGAACTTATAATTCGACTGTGTTTTTGTTTGCATAATATGTATGTTAAGCGATATCTTCACCAATTATGGACCGATTTTTAAAATATCTTTTTATTAAATAGTTTATGCTTCAGGGTTCAGGGATAGTCTTTTTGTCCAATTTGAAGACCAAATTCCACTCATAAAGGTGGCGAAATAAGAGATGAAGTACTCAAAAGAATAAAATAATTTCACATTCTGAGGTCTTCGACTTCCCAACTTCAGAATGTTAAATTATTTTATTTCTTTTAGTTCTTTGTAGCCGGCTTTTACTTTTTGTTTAAACCTAAACTTTTACTTTTTTTTCAGAATCAGGTGAAATGAGTGATTCAGAAAATTCAGAGACTGCAACGAAAACACAGACAAATGTTCAGTTTTTTCGATATTTGAACAAAAAATTATTCGTTCATTAGATCAGCCTCCAATAATAATTTTAAAGTACATTGCGTATTGTGTCAAAAAGACTTTAACGTAAGTGTAGGAGATTAACATTGATAGTTCATGATTAGATCAGGTAAGACAATTCCGACGAATTTGTAAAATAGTACGTTATCGTCAAGGGATAAATTTACGAGTATTTTTTAGAAATTACGATCACAAGATAACATAAGCGCTAAACGATCGTGTGGTGGCCGTAAGAGGATCTATCTCCCCATGGGAAATTAGAGAAATCATCTGTTTGTTTCCGATAATTGGCATAGTAACAAACTTGTAACTTGTTCACACCGAGAGAACTTTATGAAATATTTAAGAGAGTAGAATGCTTGACA
>CAJQZP010000694.1:0-24563 GCA_907164705.1 Parnassius apollo
AGATCATCCCTCAATCTAGTTAAGTTTTAGAATATGATATTTTATTTAATGCCGAATACGAAGAGAACTGGCGAAACATAATGTATTTCTCTTCACTACAACTTTGACCTGAAGTAATTCTAAGCGTTAAAACATTTTTGTAGGTGTGTTCGGTTCCTTCACAAGGTGACCGCAGTTTTAAAATTTTAAAATAAATCAATATACCAACAAATAAAAAAATGTTAAGAAATGATATTTAAAAATGATTGTTCTTCCAAAACTCTATGAATTTTAATTTAGGAAAAATTCTTTTACTTAAAAATGTTTGTATTGTGATTCCGAAGGTGCCTGCTGTCTTTATTTTCGATACAATATATCGTTTTAATTAAAAACACCTTATAATAATATCGTATATTGCCAGATAAAAGTTTGCCGTAATAAATTATCAGGCGCTTCGACGTGTGACGTAAGGTAACAACAGTCGATATGTCTGTAGCGAAAATCGTTAATTTAGTGTTTTATACGCGTTTAAGTGATTATAAATGTAAATATGGGTAGGAAAAGAAATAAATGTTACCTAAGTGGTAAAACAAAGAGAGTTTATCGCATGAACGTTGCTCGAATGTTGTATTTTGAGGTTAATACTTATATTATTGTAAGGTAATTTTTTGTTTAATGCTGCCTAATAGGTTGCATTTTTACTCATTTACATTAGCCAAACTGATCATTTGTACTTTTCTAGTTTCAAGTGAGAAACACTAAAAATGTAAATATCAAGACCCAGTCGGAAAAGAATGTACAGAGTAGTGCAAGCACAGAGACCGCAAATAATGTCATAGTCAATGTATTGTCCGAAAGCATGGGGTAAGTACATAATTAAGAAAAACCGAAGTACTTCGGATGTGAAGTGATTGACCAGTCGGAGTAGTCTTGTGAGAATTTATATACACACACAGTACCTATCCCCACTATGGGGCAATCACCGAGTTTTTAGTTTTTTTTTTCTTTATTATTTATCCAATTTGCATTACGGCATCTTGTAAGACTCACAAGAACAAACATTTTCAGTTATATGAGGTTCTTTACGTACGATGAACCAATTAAGAAAAAAAACCGTTATCAGTTCAATAATTTATCGAACAATGTTTTATAACGAATAAAGTACAGAATTTATAATCTATTGGAAATAATATTATAAATAAGAAAGATTTATTTAAGAAGTAAGCAATGCTCTCTGTGTTGTTCATTACTCTGCATACTGAGCTAGCTCAGTCAAATATAATATAATCAAAGCCCGTACATACGGCTTTGATTATGTTATACATGTCTATATAAACAAAGCGTACGGGCGGCGCGTGGTTTTCTGCGAAACGAGCAAGGTCATTCGCGTCGTATTCGGCCTTTTGTATCGAGTCTATACCTTATTTCATATACTTAAATATATGATACATAAGAAAGTTTTAAAATTATTTTAATTTACATGTGGTTTGAAAAACATTTCATCGTCCGTCTGTCCTGAGAATGACCACAGCTACAAGTTTGATTTTTTTTAATATAAAACTTTACTATTGTAATAGTAATTTTACATGCATTATTTGAGTAACAGTTTAGTAAAGATCACATCATTCCCAGTTCTTTTTGTTATTCGTGTATTGATATTACAATAATCTTCTTTGTTCAATGAAATGACGAAACTCGTGAACAGAGAGGCATTGTACATTATCTGGAAATTTGTTGTAAGTCTACGCATTGAATGAATGAACTGGCTTATAGAAAAAAAATATAAACGTATAAAACAAATTAGCTCTGTAGACTTGAGTGACTCACCATTGACCGAATAGTGGCGGTGTAAAAATATTCACTACTCCATATCCTCCCGCGTGTGTCGTAAGAGGAAACAGTGGAAAACAAACCAGGATATGGGATTAGGAGTAGCGTTTTTCTAACAACAAATAAAAACCTGTGATCGCCAACCCGCCTGCCGTGGCAACTATAGCAAATATCACCTCTATGAGGCAATCTTTGTTCACACACCTATGTTAAGCTGTGGAATTCTCATAGGCTGTATCGGAGTAACTCACACTGACCAGTATTTAAAATCTGAAGGAAGCCCGCTTAAGAAAAAATATAAAGAAGTTTTATCCTGGAGCCTATGTGTCATTTGTTTTTAAAACTAGTTAAATTAAACAATACAGTCCAAAAAAAATATGAATATTGTTTGTTGCCGAATTCAAAAAACGAGGAGATTCGCAATTCGACTGTATTTTGGTTTTCCTTGTACGTATGTTACGCGATATCTTCGCCATTTCTGAACCCTATTTTAATTAATCCTTTTTAATAGACTTTACCTCAAATTTGTTGAAAAACTCTCCGTAGAGTGGAAAAAATTCGCGACAATATTTTTAATGTAATTAATTATTTAGACATTCTGTGTTTTGTGAAGTTTTGATATGACTCAGTCCTTTACCAAAAAATTCAGCTTAATAAAAGTCAAAACGCAATCCATTTTGACGCAATCGAATTTAAAAAATATATGATTTCATTGAGCTATTATGTAGTACGTAAGTGCATATTACTTCTATGTATAATTTCCCCATTTTAATGTAAATATTTAAATATTCTCGTATTACATTGAGTTTTGATATGAATTAATATACTTTAACTATCAAAACATTTAATGCTTAAAAAGTATTTTTCTTTGTTTAAACTTTATGCCAATCCAAAATAATTAAAAACAATAAAATAATATCCACCTAACTTATAGCTTGACGGTGCTTTATTTCAGGAGCTACTAAATTACGTGGATATTATACTACTCTTTTTAGTTATTTAAAGTCATTGATTGTTTTAAAGAAACATAGTCATAAACGACGCTCAGCTACAATTAAAATACACTTAACTTAAGTATCGGTCGGGCGTGAGTTTACATGGGTAGAAAGTCGTTCTGTCGACTGCGCGCGAGTGTCTATGTCACATCGCAGACCGTCACGCTATACTGTAAGTAATACACTTTTTAATTAGTGTTGTCTGTGTTAACTCCTTGTATTCAAGTTTTGAGGTATACGTGATTGGATCTGGTACGTGGTCCTTCACTGCTATCGTGCGAGCTGTGGAGAGGGCTATGTTCCAAGTTCCGAACCGTCCCGAACAAGCCGATTTCCGAAAAGTCTTTAGTACCATAGACCACATACACACCCTTCAGCAAATTGTACAGAAGTCCGAAGAGTACAATCTGCCACTTTGCCTGGCGTATGTGGACTATGAGAAAGCCTTTGATTCTGTCGCAATTTGGGCAGTGCGAAGTGCTGAAGTGTTTGTACAGTAGGGCTACGATGGCTATTCGAGTATGGAACCAGAGTACGAAACCTATCCAACTGCAGAGAGGTGTAAGACAGGGTGATGTTATTTCCCCGAAACTCTTCACCGCTGCGTTGGAAGACGTTTTCAAGCTACTGGACTGGAAAGGATACGGTATTAACATCAATGGCGATTACATCACTTACCTTCGATTTGCCGACAATATAGTGCTTATGGCAGAATCTCTGGAGAACTTAAGCACTATGCTCAATGACCTCAATAGTGCCTCCCAACGGATAGGTCTTAAGATGAACATGGACAAAACAAAGATCATGTTTAATGTCAATGTCACACCTATGCCGGTAGTTGTTGGGAGCACTAAGCCCGAAGTTGTTGACGAGTACGTTTATCTGGGACAAATAGTCCGACTAGGTAAGTCCAACTTCGACCGAGAGGTCAATCGACGGATTCAACTCGGCTGGGCAGCGTTCGGGAAATTACGACACATCTTCTCGTCATGTATACCTCAAAACCTGAAAACTAAGCTGTACAACCAGTACGTGTTGCCAGTGATGACCTACGGAACCGAGACGTGGTCCTTCACTGTTGGCCGTATGAGGATGCTCAAAGTCGCTCAGCGAGTTATGGAGAAGGCTATGCTCAGAGTTTCTCTGCGTGATAAACTTGGAAATGAGGATATCCGCAGTAGAACCAGAGAGACTGACATAGCCCAACGGATTAGTAAGCTGAAGTGGCAATGGGCCAGCCATATAGCTCGAAGAACCGACAACCGTTGGGGAAAAAAGTTCTAGAGTGACAGCCTCGTACCGGTAGGCGAAGTGTAGGGCGACCCCCCACTAGATGGAGTGACGACCTGGTAAGACATGCAGAAAGTCGATGGATGCAGGTGGCTCAGGACCGTGCTTTGTGGTATACCTTAGGGAAGGCCTATGTTCAGCAGTGGACTAGTGAAGGGCTGTAATGATGATGATGATGATGATGTTCCGAGTTTCTCTGCGTGATAGACTTAAAGATGAAGATCTATGTAGTAGAACCTGAGTAGCCAAAATAGCGGATAAGTACTAGTACACTGAATTGGCAATAGGCCGGTCACACACAGCTATCCACGGCCATATTGTACGAAGAACCGACAACCGATAGGGAAGAAAGGATCCCGAGTGACAGCCCCGTACCGGTAGGCGAAGTTTTGTGGGCCCTCCACTAGAGGACGACCAAATAACATTCTTTTTTATGTTCAAGGTTTATTATAATGATAAAAAAGTTAGAGGTGAAATTGTGGTGAAATTCAGTAAAGACTGACGAAAACGATGATTCTAAAACTGTCTATAAAGTTTCTAACTGCGTACTGTGATTGAAAACTCTTACTAAATGTGTATTAATCAAATAGCAAAAAATCAGTAAGCGTTGAAATCGTTTGTATGTCAGGGGAAATACTATACGGAAGGAAGTTGTTTAGAAATTATTAACCGAATGCTCAAACAGGAAATAAAATTCTGTCTTGCCATGAGCTGTGTGTGGCTTATATGTTAACAGGTCATACCTGGATACACACACAAGCACGCTTGTATCATTAATAACATTAATTACAATCGAATAACTTTTATAAATAGCTGTGGTAGCTCAGCTGCTAACCGCCCGCTGTAAATTTCACAGTACGCGAGCAACGCGGATTCGATCCACGCCGGGACCAATGAAGTTGTTAATTGAAATTTTAAGTGCTGATTTATCACGTGCTTGGCGGTAAAGTAAATATCATGAGGAAACCTGCACTTCTGAGAAATAAGAATAAATATTTCGAAGACACGTGAAGTTTGCCAACACGCATTGGGGCAGCGGGGCCTGTGCTCATCAGTGGGACGTATATATCGGCTGTTGCTTTACTTTTTTTACTTTTAGTTTTTGTAGAAATTGGTTAAAGCGTATGTGCATAATTATATTATGTGATCTAATTAACTGACTCGATGGTATAGTGGTAGATGGTGTAGTACCATGGGGTCCCGGGTTTGAATTCCGGATCGAGCCAAAATCACTTGGTGGTTGCGTCAAGAAATTCTCAGTAGCAGCTCGGAGTCATGAAATTGGTGTTTCACCCCCGTGCCTTGTTAAGTACGTAAAGCAGTTGGTCCTGCGCCTAATTTATCTCTGGTCGTGACGGTTTGCTCTCCCATCAGATTATAAGAATGAGGGAACAGAGAGTGCACTTGCGGTTGCGCATACACTTGAGTACTATAACCCTGTCAGTTAATTAGTCCCCATTGAGACTGGTTGTCCTAATCGTCTGGAGGACATTACTATATGATCTAATATCTCTATATAATTTATAAAATTTCCGTATTTACGAGATACGAGTACCTAACCTCATAGTTTCTCTACGTGATATTACTTTTGAATGCTTATCGATAATATCCGCAGCAAGCTAAAGTGGCAATTTGTCAGTAGGGCGTACCGTAAGACAGCCAACTGGAGGGCAGTTGGATTGACGACCAGGTAAGACAAGTACGTCGATGGATGCAGATGGCGGGATCGTGTTTTTTGATATTTGTTTTGGAGGGAATTAGGTTTAGGTTTAAGATATTATTTATTTCTCAAAAGATTACAAATCGATTACGAGAAATTAAAAATTTACAAATAATAATAAGGGATCCATTACGGTTTGAACATCGCGCACAAATTGTAATGACCGAAAAAAACAGAAATAAGGGTGCGTATAAACTGATTTAGATTTAATTTTAGCTTGTATTTTTTTGGTTATTAAATTAAGCAGTTGATTTGTGAGGGCTTGTAATTATGATGATGATAGAGATACAAGACATATCTAGATGAAATATAATTTTATTATAATGCGTTATGTATTTCACAGACTTTGTCTATTTTAGGTACTAAATACGAAATTCATACGGAAGATAATTCGTTCATAGTCATTCGAGCTAACTTATTTAATATTTTTTTTACAGAAGAGGGGGCAAGCGAGCATACAGCTTACCTTATGATATGTGTCGATCGCCATCCATGAAGAACTGCAACACCATGGGAATTGCAGTTATTCATGCATTTATCGGCCTTTGTAAAAGGATTGAGCTCGTTTCTTTAAGGTCCATAAGTCTCATCGGTCTGGAAAAATTGTCGGTGGTAAACAAAGACACAAATAAGTCGAGCGAGGGAAAAAACTACTGGTAAATCACACAATAGTTAACCGCCAAGCATCAAGATCAAGTTAGTGAAATTTAGTGGCTGGAATTAACCCAAATCATTTCTCAGTACACTCCTCTTGGTAAATGCAATCAAAACTAGTAATTTCGTTGTGCACCAATACTTTACGAAACAATACCTCAGTGTTAATTGCTTTAGACATAAATATATCGGAAGTTTTAGCCTAGTTCGATATTTCGACATTAAGTTTATTCGCTTAAGACCGGTTAAATTTTACTCTATTTTTTCGCCTAGAATTGGCAATTCCAATATAACACTGAAGGTATGTGACAAAATCATAACAGGGCTGAGGACACAAAAAGTGTCGAGATGTTCTTACATGCTAGGCACTAGGACCACTTCGGTTGTCGCTTGGAACAGTGAAATTGCAAAGAGCTGTAATGATGATGATGACGATAAAAACAATACTCCCACACTATACTCCCACACTAGAACATCCAGTATCGTAAAGACATTTTATGAGTACATACGTAAATTGCATACACAAACATCCAGACCCAAAATAATTATTTATAGACCCGTGGTAACCATGGGGCAAAGTAATAGCCGCCACTGCTTCATTGATCGTGAGCGCGACTGCTAATCATTGAGGTTTCAAATCCCGTATTGGGCCAAAATCAGCTATAAAGTTTTTCTGTCCAGGAATTCCCAGTAGCAGCCCGGAGTTGGGAAGTTGCCAGTGTTTCACACCCGTGCCTCGGAAAGCAGGAAATGTTTATGACTTTTTAATAATGAGATTTCTTATTTTTAAAAATACTTGATATTTCTGCCTTCCTGTCATTTAGTTTCACTACTAATGAGACTAATCCACGACATTTTCTGCCATATGTGCGGTGCCTCTTAGGAATCAGGTGAAATATTTGACAGATTTAGCGGGGAAAGCTAATTTATTGCAAAAGTGTAGAGATTAGCGATTATTTCTGAAATATTAGTCATATTTTATTTATATGAATTAGATAAGATATGGAGAAACTAAACAAAAATATGCTTTAAGTAGAAGAATTGAAAAAAAAGAAAAAAAAAGTTTAAATGTATAAAAATTAAAGAATACAGCACTGAGGCATTATTTTCAGTATATACATACATTAGAAATCGAAAAACTTTTATTTAGAACGGAACTTTACAATGATGGTGACACTGTTGTACCATCTGCGTAACAAATAATTGGTAATAACAATTGGTTTAATCAATGACATTTGGTGAGCGTTACATTATTGGCCTTCATTAGCATAATAATGACATGACAAAAAATATTTTTTTTTATTTCACACACAGTCAAAGAAAATACGAAAAAGTAATAAGCGTTTTCCATTTATATGTATCACAACATATTAACTATTTTGACCCAACCTACACGACCGTGTGAACCGGATCTTAGATAATCTGACCAAATTAAGCAAATAGAATTATAATAATTTCATAATTTTCATTATTTATGTAAGTAGGTAGGTAGGTATCCTTTTAAATTCAGCCATTCAGTATTGTTTAATTTGAATTTCAAGAGGCGAGGCTACAGTTGTTTATTAGAGAAAAAACCTTATGATAAATAAAGAATATTGTAAAATAAAATTCTCTGTAGACTCTCGTTAGGAATATACCTTTTTAACATTTTTTTGAAAAATAAATAACAGCTTACAATCATATATTATAATGATTTCTTAAATTTACGCAAACACTACACATTGAATAAAACTAAATTTACGGATTCTATCGCGTTTAATTAATTACTTTTACTTATTTTTAATTCACGACGTTTCGGGTGCTTTACAGCACCCATGGTCAGGATGCATGGCCATGGCCCGGCTACCTTCAGTTTTTGAATAATAATTTTTGGTCCGATTTACGCAGTTTACAGTATCACAGAGTACATTATATATACCTGGAATACAGTATCTTGAAGTCTTGCAGTGGTATGCTTGGGTTTGGGTTTAATTTTGTTAATTATAGGATCTCAATCAGATGGCAGCACCCAACCATCTTCTCTATTTAAATTAGGATGTTTTTTTTAATTTCAATAGCCTCGCGTATCATCCTTAGTAGAAATCGGTGTTCTTTTACGAGGATTTGTGGTTTATCAAATCTGATGTAATGGTGGGAACGATCTTGAACATGTTCATAGACTGCAGACTTCCCGGAGCGTCGGTGCTTCACTTCAGCTATATGTTCTTTCACGCGGGTTTTTATGGATCTTTTTGTTTGACCTATGTAAGAGAGACCACATTCACAATCTAACTTGTACACTCCTGCATCTTGTAGAGGGATATTACACTTGACGGATGGTAAAAATTGACTAATCTTCTTCGGCGGCTTGTAGTATGTTTTAATGGAAGCTCGCTTCAAGATGTAGCCAACCTTAATAAATAATAAGACAAAACAAATTAGAAATAGCTTCGTAGCGATTACCTCATTCCCAGGGGTTTATTATTATCGATAAATTCCTTAATAATATTTATAATAATTAACTCTTTTTATAAAAAAAAATTGTTTAATAAAGTTTTTGAACATTGAGCAGGTCTTTCTGGGATTTTTTTGTAAAAACGTATACATCGCTCCAAGAATGAATTACTGACTCGGTGGAGTCGACTGACTTTAGCTTGTGTTTGTTCCTAGTATTCACAGAATTAATATAACTTATTTTTATAAAACTTATTTTATTTTATTATCATTTACTTAGGAAATTCTTTACAATTTTTTTTATAAAAAATGTTAATGTAGAGGTTCGGAGACTAAGCGCTCCCTGTAAAAATTACACAGTACCCGAACAACCTGAGGTTTGCCCTTCGCATTCATCAATAAATTGTTAGTTGTAATTCTTAGTAGTGAAGGAAAACATCGTGAGGAAACCTGTATCTGAGAAAGCTACACATATAAATAAAATTAAACCGTCTTTCTGTAAATCCGTAATATTCAATTAACTGGCTTCCGTTAAACTCGAGGGATTATTGGCGTGCTACTTAGACATACATTATCATTTTTAAAATGTATGTCTATCCGTCTGTCCGGTATAATCTTCGGAATGACTGCACAGGTTGAGATGAGACTTTATAGATAGATAGAGAGCAATGCCAGGAGGAATCTAGGCTGTATATTATATCCGAAAATCTTAAAAATTTTTTTGAAGAAATGAAAAACTGATTAATTCAAAAACCACCTGTTTTGATAATGTGCAATCTAAATAACGCCTTATAGATTCTATCCAGTCGAAGCTGGGGCAGGTCGCTGGTCGAATATATTTTGTAGACATATGAAGTTCAGAAACACCCATTGGATTAGTGGACAATTCCTTGCCCCAAAAACCCTCTCGGAAATAAGAGATGCCTGTACCTAGAAGTAGGAAGTACTGAAACTTTAATTTAATGTACTACAATAATGATTAAACTATGTATAAATAGTTTAAATATGTATTAAATCAAGTTTTTAAAAGTAGGTTTACTATAATATTAATTTTTAAAATTTAATAAATAAAGTATCGATAATTATAACCCCTGGGAATAAGGTGATCGCTATTTATAATTTGTTTTGTTTTGTTAATTGTGTAACATTATTATCTTTTATAGAATAAGGGTGACAAAAGAACACACAGTCCACCTGATGATAAGTGGTTGCTGTGGCCCATAGACTAGATAGAATCAAAACGCAGATGCGTTGCCACCCGTGAGGACTAATATAAAATGCCTCGTTTCCAGTATAAAGGTTAGGGTCTCCGGTTCTCTGCACTCACCATACGAAACACAGCAGCGTTTACCTGCTATTTTACGCTGGTATTCTGCGAGAGCGTGGTCCTTCCCCGGTCGAGCCAACCCATTTGTGCTACAACTATGCTACTAATATAGATGTAGCATGGCTCTACCACGTAAATATATGATTATAAGCTATAATTTTTTGTCAAAAAAATGTATCGCTTCCTGTTTCTTCCTAGGACAGATATTTTCCGAACCGGTAGTAAATTAAAGCTAAGAGTGACTTTCAATAAGTATTATTTATAATCTATTTTCAATAAAAAAGTTTTTATTTCTATACCCTGAAGGGAGATGAGGCTGCAATCCTCAACAGAATTGACAGCATACAGGCAACTGAACAGACAGATCTCCAAATGCATGCGGCGAGACTTACGCAACTTTAATACTGCTCGTATTAAAGAAGCAATCGAGCGGAACCAGGGCTCCAAAGTCTTTACCAGAGATTTGTCTGCCAGAAAGAGCCAACTGTCAAAGCTGAAGACTGAGTGTGACAGCATCGTTTCCGGGACACCTGAGATTTTGAGTGAGATTGAGAGGTTCTATGGGCAGCTGTACACATCATCGTTGGAGCCACACGCAAGTATGAGTAACGATCCAAGAGCAAGTCTTACCCGACACTATTCCGATGATATCCCGGATGTCAGTCTGAGCGAGATTAGAATGGCTCTCCAGCACCTTAAAAATGGCAGGGCCCCAGGCGAGGATGGAATTACAGCGGAGCTTCTGAAAGTGGGCGGGACACCGGTACTTGAAGTCCTTCAGAAGCTCTTCAATCCCGTACTCCATGGTGGCACTACTCCGGAGGCGGGGAGCAGAAGTGCGGTGGTCTTGTTCTTTAAGAAAGACGACAACGCTCTCTCTCTCTCAGAACTACAGACCGATTTCCCTTCTGAGCCGCGTCTACGTGCTGTTTTCTAGAGTCATTACGAATCGTTTCGCACGTAGACTCGACGAGATGATTGCGTTGACTGCGGTATATCGAAGTGCTGAAGTGTTTGTACGGTAGGGCTACGATGGCTATTCGAGTACAGAACCATAGTACGAAACCCATCCAACTGCATAGAGGTATAAGACAGGGTGACGTTATATCCCCGAAACTCTTCACCACTGCGTTGGAAGACGTTTTCAAGCTACTGGACTGGAAAGGATACGGTATTAACACCAATGGCGAGTACATCACTCACCTTCGATTTGCCGACGATATAGTCCTTATGGCGGAATCGCTGGAGGACCTTAGCACTATGCTCAATGACCTCAATGGTGTCTCCCAACGGATAGGTATTAAGATGAACATGGACAAAACAAAGATGTTTAATGTCCATGTCACACTTATGCCGGTAGTTGTTGGGAGCACTATGCTCGAAGTTTTTGACGAGTACGTGTACCTGGGACAAATAGTCCGACTAGGTAAGTCCAACTTCGACCGAGAGGTCAATCGACGGATTCAACTCGGTTGGGCAGTGTTCGGGAAATTACGACATATCTTCTCGTCAGGTATACCTCAATCTCTGAAAACTAAAGTGTACAACCAGTGCGTGTTGACAGGAATTACTTACGGATCTGAGACGTGGTCCTTCACTGCTGGCCGTATGAGGACGCTCAAGGTCGCTCAGCGAGCTATGGAGAGGGCTATGCTCGGAGTTTCTCTGCGTGATAGAATCAGAAATGAGGATATCCGCAGTAAAACCAGATTGACCGACATAGCCCAGCGGATTATTAAGCTGAAGTGGCAATGGACTGGCCATATATAGCTCGAAGATACCGATTAGGGAAGAAAGATTCTCGAGTGGCAGCCTCGTACCGGTAGGCGTAGTGTAGGGGCAACCCCCCACTAGATGGAGTGACGACCTGGTAAGACATGCAGGAAGTCGATGGATGCAGGTGGCTTAGGACCATGCTTTGTGGCATTCCTTGAGGGAGGCCTATGTTCAGCAGTGGACTTGTGAAGGGCTGTAATGATGATGATGATGATGAATCTTCTAATTCCATTTTGTCGTATTCCCACAATTCCGTACATAAAATATCCTTGATATTTAAAATAAATTATATTAGAATATCCTTACTCATTTCAAATATTAAGCAATTCTTATATATTTCATATCCCAACATATACTTTAGTCTCATATACGTTTTTCTCTTATAGTTACTAGTTTGATAGTTTGAGTTTATGTATGTTATAGATATACAAAATCTTTACACATACTTACGAATTATGCCCTGACACGAACACGCCACCGGTCACGTCGGTCCTATATCCTTGCTTTACCATGTGCGTGGGTAGCTTTGAAAGATTAATGCTTATGTAATACATTCAACCTTTGAGTCAAACGAAATGCAAATCCTTCTACCTTATTGCTTCATTAATTTTATCTGATGAAATTCATGACATAGGTACTTACGACGTTGTGACTGTGTATTAAAAAATATGGTTTAAGGATGACAAACTAGTACACTGGATGCTGTGGCCCATAGACATCTTTTTTTATAGAATAGGGGGCATACGATTAAGAATCAAAAATAGGACTAAGATGGAATGCCTCTTTTCAGGTATAAAGGGTCTCCGGTTCTCTACAATCACCATACGAAACAAAGCAGAATTGAGCTGCTATTTTACGCTGGTATTCTGTGAGAGCGTGTGAGGAGACCCTGAACGAGGTGTGAATAAAGTGATACCCCGGTCGAGCCGACCCATTCGTGCTACAACCATAATACCAACCATGAAACCAACACAACTTCACTGCCAACCTTGCTTTCTTCTCCTGAAGAAGTTTTTTGTAGATCTCTATTATTTGTAAGAAGGGCTGAAGGGAGATGAATACGAGTGGGGGATTGACCTTTTCAAATTGCTCTATCTTGAGTTTAACCTCTATTTTGAATTTCAAAATACCCTACGTGTTAAGCCATACTGCAACTAGTGTTGATCCCCCTTCAGCCTTTTTCACAAATAATAGAGATCTTCAAAAAAACTCCCTCAGGAGAAGAAAGCAAGGTTGAACAGTGAAGTTGTGTTGGTTTCACGCATGCATACTGTGCAGTGTTCAAGAGTCGTTTAATCGCTTACAATACACGCAACCTGTTATGATGACCATTTCGCTGACAGAATTATGGGAACTGTCCCGTTATTCTGTTAATAAGTGATTAAATTTGAAAAATGTTGATTTTTCACATTGTTTAATGATTTCTTGTATTTACACGAACACTACACATTGAAACGTCGGGTATTAAAATAAAGTAAATTGAACGCCATAAAATCCATTAAAGTAGTTTTATTCCATTTTCGCATTGTTGTCAAAATAACACTGGGCAAAATAATTCAAAAACACATATCTATCATCATCATTCAAATCTAAAAATGTCATCGATGACATATTTGATTTAAAACTTTTTTTATTGATTGTTTGAATATTATATTCAAATGATTTGACACGGACCACTCTGACTGAAACTGTTTACAATGCATCGTTATATAATTTTAATTTAGTTAATAAATCAAGTTAGAAATAGATTGAAAGCGATTATCTCATTCTCAGGGGTTGTTATGATCCAAATACTCTTTGATGCTATGTAACACCTCTTTTTAAGAAGGAGTTTTAGGGTGGACAAAATTTTATTAAATTTAATACATGATAGATTAGTGACTCTGTGGGGACAAATAAACTCTTTCCTGCCCTCAAACTTGAAAGGTCAAATAAGAGGAGACGATAAGCCCTGAGACGTACTAAGGCTATCAATTTGTAATTTATATTCAAATTTAACAATGACATCTTTTGTTTGTAATTATTTTAGTTTCTAGACATTCATTTTAAAAGTGACGTTATACGTATGTGTTATGCATTTAAATATGTGTATTTATTTAGCATATCCGTCTGTTAACGTCGTATTATTGATCTTAATACTACTTATCGGCGGGATTTTCGATTAAATCTTTTTACATTTTAATTACAGTTTTTAATAACACTTGCGTCGATCTTGTTTAATCTAAAATCTTCCGATAGCCATGAATATCTGGATACATTAGATTATGACTTAAATTTATTAAATTCGATCACCGGTTTTTAAACTTGTTTGTGGAATATTAAATGAAACTAAAAATCAAACAGTATCAAGTAAACATTCTATTTCAAATAACGTCTAATATTAATATATCCAAGGATTTCTTGCGTCATGGTTACCTTTTTGCCCCACCGCGGTCGCGCGCAAGCGCATAGCTTAGTACGGTGCTGCGCGAGAGACTGCACGAAGGTCCTTTCGGTTTAGTGCTCGCTGGTGCAAGTGAAGTTTAGTACCAAGGTTCTCCTCCAGAACATCTTTGTGCTAAAATATTGTGCATAACTATAATTATAGGTATTTCGTTTAAATAATAAGTGCCATCTAGGAAATAGCCGTTTATTATCTGATAATAATAATTTAAAATGAATTTAACGTTTGATTTTTATTTATTGAAAATAGTAGTTAATTAATAGGCCGACGAATTTGTTAAACAGAAAATATTATTATAATCTTTTTTTTTTATTAATTCCATATTGAGAATTTGAAATTTTCCTACGTCAAATTCTTACCACTCCATGGGTAGAGAATGGCTTAAGGCATTAAGTCCGCCCTTTGTCTTCCTTTGTTATAAAGAATGCAATAAATAAAAAATAAATAAATATATTGTTAATTTTAAAAATATATTAGGCACCTAATCGGAATTCATTATGACTAAATTATGTCCGTAATTAAAAAATAATATTTAAAAAAAATAATTATATTATTATTATTTGACGGTTCGATGGCGCAGTGGTGTAGCACATAGTTGCGGCACACAGGGCCGCGTGTTCGAATCCCGCACGGAATTCGTATGACCTAAAAATAATTATTTCAAGTCTGAATGATAGTTCTTGTCCAATTGATATATGAAAACTGCCTCCACAATACAGAACAAAGTGTTAGTGTAGTATGTATAAATGTAGGATTATTACCACGTTATTATAACTCACTTTAATGTACCTACATCTGTTCGTGTCGAAACTGGTAATTGATTTTAAACTAACTTCCCGATGAGCTAAAAATATGAAATTTTGATCATAGCTCAGAATCAGATGACAATGTTAAAATTTTGAAATTTTTAATCATGAAAAAATATTTTTCAAAAAAACTATAAATAAATGTAACTAAATAGCATGTATTTTATAATATGTGACTACCATTATATTTCACCACACCCGGGGTTGCTGGAAGAGAATGTTAAAAGGCATTAAGTACTTCCTTTGCAACCTTTTTGTTTAAGCATTATAGAATAAATAAATAAATATGTTCAATGTTAAAAAAACTAAGTTACTGCTAGTTCTGCATTGTACTCATGTCTTAAAAATATAACTGATAGTTCTGTCTTGTTCTTATGTGTACTTACGAAAATTGTTATATATTACAACATATAGCATTAAGATACATAGTAAAGTAAAGTTACAGCCAATACACGTGCCACTGCAGGGCTCAGGCCTCCCCTCATTTCTGAGAAGGTTTTAGGGCAAGGAAGTGTCCGCCGCGCTGCCCAAATGCGTGTTGGCGAACTTCACATGCCTTCGAAATATTTTTTCCTTATTCCTCAGATGTGCATGTTTCCTCACGATCTTTTCCTTCACCACCTAGCACGTGATAAATCAGCACTTGAAATTGCAATTAACAATTTCATTGGTGCCGGTGGGAATCGAACCCGTGTTACTTACTCGCTTTCTGATATTTACAGTGAGCGTTAACCATCTGAGCTAACACGGCTTAGATTAAGATACATAACTTAAGTAATATAACTTTCCAAAAGATCTTAGTAAAATATATAAAAATGCCTAGATACTAAATACTGGATAAACACCTTATTTGTAACAGTAGTGAATCGACTTAGAGTGTGGTGAAAACGCCTCGGGCAATAGGTTCGATTCTCGTACGAATTAAGTGTTTGTGTGAACTTATAATTGTTCGGGGTCCGTATTTTTATGTGCATTTGTGTTTACAAATCTACCACAACAAAAGGAGAATTGCCAATAATTTGGTAGAATAAAACTATTTATACGGAGTTTATCGAGTGTAACTTATTTTAACTTATTTTTAATTCCCGACGTTTCAGGCCGGTGATTTTGAGGTTTGACGTTTGAGGTCCCAATGTCAAAGTTAGCCCGTCTACCTTCAGTTTATGAAAATTAATTTTTGGTTCGATCTACGCAGAACTAGCTTACAGTATCTTGAAGTCTTTCTGTGATATGCTTGGGTTTGGATTTATTTATTTTTAATTATAGGATCACAAGCAGATGGCAGGACCTATCCATCCTTTCTATTTAAATTAGGATGTTTTTTAATTTCAATAGCCTCGAGCTCGCGTCATCATCCTTGATAGGAATCAATGTTCTTTTGTGAGGATTTTTAGTTTATCAAATCTTAATTGTGGGGACGATCTTGTACATGTTCACAGACTACAGACTTCCCAGATCGTCGCTACTTCACGTCAGCTATATTATATTCTTTCACGTGGGTTTCTATAGATCTTTTTGTTTGTCCTATGTTAGAGACCACATTTAACATCATTCAAATGTCGGGAATTAAATATCATTTAAAATAAGTTAATAAAACGCGATAAAATCCGTAGAAATCGTTTTATTGAATGTGTAGTGTTCGCGTAAATTTAAGAAATCGTAAGAATTTGTTAAGTTTAAGTTGAGCTAACTAAAAAATATACCTACTTATTTATTGAAGAAGAATTTACTGAAGACAACTATGTAGTTGTGGCGTTCCTTAGACTTGAGATTGTCTAAGATCCTGTATTTTATCAATTTTTCGTTTTTTAAAAGAAATTCGGAGAAAATATAGCTTAGCTGCATTGCTCTCTATCTTTTCGTAAGGTTTCATCACAATTCGATGAATCATTTCGAAGATTAGTCCAGGTAAATAGACAAAGAGAAGGACAATTATTTTTAAATAGGTTATTTATATTTTAATGGCATGCAAATAATACTCTGAGTTTAATAGAAGCCAGTTATTTCAACATTAAAGGCAGACACTTAAATTTTATTTAAATGTATGTATGTATATATATATTAGAAATATAGATATTACATAACAATTATTAAGATATGGAGGAAGTCAAAAAATGCTTTATGAAGCGATAGGTGGGCTCAAGAACCTGTTTGGGAGTGTTATTTGGGGAACGCATATGTTTAGAATTTTATAGAATAAGGTGGAAAGCCTCGCGTCCAGTTAAAAGAATTTCCGGTTCCCAACACTCACCACACGAAACAAAGCAACATTTAGCTGCTATTTTACGCTGATATTCAGTAAGAACCATAAAATAGCTGCAATATGAATCTACGACGTTTTTATTGTGTAAGTCAGTCTGCGGATTGGTGACCTGTAAATGAGGTTAGGACTCTCATCGGACGATTTAAAGTTTGTTAAACGCCTAAAACGTATAAAACATAAAACATTCGTTGTATATTTGTAGAACTGAATGTAGTGTCCGCCGTGATTTCTAATTGTACAGAATGGCCGCCAAGTTAATATCAACTATACGCAAAAACAAGAAATATAAAATATCTAAAACTCTTCACTTATATAATTAACCGACTAATATATATGATAAATTATTTATGGTAAATTAAACAAGTGACTTTCAATAAGCATTATTTATAATCTATATTGAATAAAAAACTTTCTGTTTCTGTTTCTAACTCCCGACTTATATAAAAAGAGTTTGACGAACAAAATAAATATTTAATTATAATTAAATATTTATTTTGTTTATATTTCACTAATTTTTAAGCATGTTTTCCTTTCGAAGCATGTAAATATTTTATTCTAAAAAATATTTTTAAGATGATTTATTGACTTTATCAATAATTGTTTTTTTTTTCAAATTAAATAATATTAAAAATATGGCAAATATTTTACTGCAAAAATGATTTTAAAATAATTGATTGATCTTATTAATAATCGAATTATTTCAAATTTAATAATATTTAAAAAAAATAAGAAACGACTTTGAAAAACTCATAATTGTCAATAGCTAAAGAAATAGCTTTAGAAGTATTCGATACACTTTTGACGGCTCCATTGCGCAGTGGCTGCACCGCTAAGGGCCGCGGGTTCGAATCCCACATGGTACAAGTATTTTTATGACCTCTAAATAATTGTTTCGAGTCTGGGTGTTTGTCCTTATGAAATATATGAATGTACCCACGATACATGACAAAATACTAACGTTAGTAAAAAATATTCGCTTTATCTTAGCACTGACTTCAGAAGCTAATAAATTATGGGGATATTGATATATGTATTTTGTTTGTACTGTCGGTTATTTCTTTTTTAAAAAGTTTATTTATTGGACCTTTTGAGTTGACTAAACAGTAACATAGAGCTCGTGACAACTAGGATCCTATAATAATAACACTACAAACTTCATCCCCTATCGTAAAAAAAAGTAATTAAAAAAATTCCGACTGTAAAAAAATATGAAAAGAGAAAAAAATTGTAGTCTATGTCACTCCCAAGATTAAGACAAATCTTTTTTTTAATAGGAAAAGAGTGACAAGCGAGTACACAATCCACCTGATGGTAAGTGGTTGCTGTGGCCCATAGACATCTACATCTATACTAGTTTGAGAATCAAAATGAAGATGTCGTCTTGAGGACTAAGATGGAATGCCTCTTTTTCAGTAAAAAGGGTCTCCGGTTCTCTACACTCACCATATGAAACACAGCAGCATTAAGCTGCTATTTGACGTTGGTATTCTGTGAGAGCGTGGTCCTTCCCCGGTCGAGCCGACCCATTCGTGCTACAACTATACTACTAATATAGCTGCAGCATGGCTCTACCACGTATCTAATGACACAACAATTCCATCAAGGCGTTTCGGTTGCAGATCATGTAAATGGAAAACAAACAAACATACACGTATACAAACTCTGGAAAAACAAAAAAAACTAATAGCTTATTTATAAAAAAAGACATTTACATTCGGTTTACAATCGTTAAAGATATCGATTAAAATACATATAAAAAATTGGTTGACTCTGCAGGCTATCCCTGGAACTTCCTGCTATATTCAAATGCAAAGCGCTCCAAATTTCACCAAATTATGACGTTGAATATGAAATATCGAATTAATTTAAATAAATAATTTTTTTCAAAATGTTTCGTTAACGATATCTCATGAACGAACAAACCTATTTTGACCGGATCGGCAGTAGCACACACACACACACACACACACACACACACGCGCACGCGCGCGCGCGCACGCACACGCACGCACGCACGCACGCACGCACGCACGCACACACACACACACAGACACACAGACACCATCGAAAAAATATCAGGGTGGCTTTCTGTGACCTCAAAACGCAAAACGTCAAGATTTGATGAAAACTCGATTTTCTAAAAACGGGGTAAAACAATAACTTCCAGATTTTTAAATATTTTTCAATTTTCTTAGCGGGAAGTTAAAAATAGAGGAAATGAAAACCATTGTCATCGAACGTAGTTGGAATTTAAATGGACGGAAGTAATGTAATCGTTCAACATTATAGTGACGGTGTAAGAATATCCACTACCCCATATCGTCCCGTGGGTGTCGTAAGAAGCGACAGTGGGAAATTAAATCAGGAGATGGGCAGCAGCATCTTCCTGATAACGATTTAAGATCACAAAAAAACTACTGTCGCCAGTCCGCTTGCCAAGCGTGGCAACTATGTCCTGACTATGAGGCTGTCTGTGGGGAACGTCTGTGTTCAACCAAATCGATTAACTAACCACGTAGATGTCGTGTTATTTAAAAAAGTAACATGCAGTCGGTAACCTCTTTCCATTTCGAAGCTGGGTAAATTATATTGAATAGCTATTTATGATAGTATTGGTTGATTAAATTATTTTACAGAAGAGATTACCGAGAACTAAATTGGCGTAAATGCAAGAACCGAATGCAAAAACCGAAAAAGTACAAAAGAGCGCGACTCAAATAATTTGGAACTTTTTCAAAGATTTCTTCTACTTATATTTCAAGTTCGCAGTTTACGCGGTTGCTATTTACATTATCTTCTACTATTACGACTATTACTTTGGGTAGTGTAGGCAAAGTCCTTCAGTGTCGTAGAGACAGCAATGTGAAGTGTTGCCAGTGAGGACAAAGTGCAAAAAAATTTGTTTGTGTTTCGAACATTCCAGACTCGCAGCACTAATCACAACGGCGCTCTTTGGTAAGTGCGTTTTTTTTTAATTAGACAAATTAAGGTATTTACTTTGACTTTACAATTAAGACCATAATATATTTATTACTGCTTTGTTTAAATTTTGAGCGTCTTTTATCCTATAAAACTAGCGATATGCCCCGGATTCCCAAGTCTGATTTCTAGATCTCGACAAAAGCGCCACCTACCGTGTCAAATTGTAAATATAAGCTATTCAAAATGAGTCCGGCCGTGTTTAATTGTTGATCTTTCGTACTCGCAGCATTTGATTTTCATTTGAATTGATAGCAGCTATATTTTGGTTACAGCGCGAACAGGTCGGCTGGACTTGATGAGGATCCTGCTCTCGCGGAATCTTTTTTTTTTTTATAGGATAGGGTGACAAACGAGCACATAGTCCACCTGATGGTAAGTGGTTGCTGTGGCCCATAGACATCTACATCTATCCTCAATTACGAATCAAAATGCAGATGCGTTGTCACCCGTGAGGACTAAGATGGAATGCCTCGTTTCCAGTAAAAAGGGTCTCCGATTCTCTACACTCACCATACGAAACACAGCAGCATTAAGCTACTATTTCACGCTGGTATTCTGTGAGAGCGTGGTCCTTCCCCGGTCGAGCCAACCCATTCGTGTTACAACTATACATCTAATATAACTGCAGCATGGCTCTACCACGTATGATGATGGAATAATAGATTAACGTGATCGTGTTTCGTATGATGAGTGTAGAGAACTGAAGCCCTGTTTAGTTAAAATGAAGCATTCCTTCTTAGTCCTCAGAGGTTACAACGCATCTGTATTTTGATTTTTAATCTAAGATAAATTTAGATATCTAACGGCCACAACATTCGCTTATCATTACGTGGATTTTTACTTGTTTGTCAAATTATGCAAGGGCAGTTATTATCACGAATATGCTGCTGCTTCCGGTTCAGTTCCCCCTGTCGCCTCTTGCACTGGAATATAACGGATCCTTTTTCCACGTAATATTTTAAAATTATTAATGAATAATTATAGTGCCCAAGTGTGTGCGCAAGCTCGGTCGACTTTTTTTTCTCCGATGTCCGTGCGATGAAACTGGAGAGAGATCAGGCGGAGTACCTACGAATTTACGTGCTTCTCGAATCACGGGATTAAAACATCGCTAACTTACTGACTCCGGGCTACTACAAAGAATTTCTTGACAGGTAATCTCAATAACCAATTTTTATTTTGATCCAACCTGAAACTCGAACACGCGTCATCATAGTTAACAGTTGCTTATATAATCGTTAGATTAACGGAGCAATCTTAGCTAGTAACGAAGAAAAGCAACTCGCTAAGTTATTCATTACTTAATTTATAACTATATTTTAATGAGCTGCTTAAGTTATAAGTATAAATAATTATTTAAATAAACACTTAATATATTCGAGGTCAAAGTTTTTGAAGTAAAAACTTCTTTAGCGGCGTTGTACACTTTTTGTAATGGGTAGAAAATGTTAAACTCGCGTCAGGACACGTGACCTGATCGAAAATTCGTAAGACGAAAACGTTTTTAGCGGCGCTGTACACTTTTTTTGTAATGGGTAAAAAATGTTAAACTCGCGTCAACAATTCGTTCAAAACTATTCCCTAACCATTCCAAAATATCAAAAATGCACAACGTTAATATTCAAGTTTTCACTTCTGCCGGCACTCCCGGAGTGCAACCAGTCGTTTTTTTTTGCAGAGATCCCTAACGGTAGTGTTTTTTAAAACTTACTTTTCTTCTGTAAATAGATATATTATGTGTAAGTCAATAGATGCTGCTGTGGATTAAGAAGGATTGCATCATAACATTACCATTACAGTGTTTTGAAAGTTCACTGGTGAACATAGGCTTTTTGTATAGACTGCTTCTGGATGGATATACTGGATATTTGCTATAATTACCCCGCTAGGCAAGCGAATTGGCAACCATAGTTTTTTTTTGTTGTTATCAGGAAGACGCTGGTGCCCATCTGCTGATTTGTTTCCTTCCGTCGTCTCTTACTACACCTACATTTTTTATAGAATTAGGGTAACACACGAGCACACAGCCCAGAGTAATATTGCTACATCCATCCTCGATTACAAATCAAAATGCAGATGCGTTGTCACCCGTGAGAAATAAGATGGAATGCCTCGTTTCCAGTAAAAAGTGTCGCCGGTACTCTACACCCATCATAACAGACACAGCAGCATTAAGCGACCATTTTACGCTGGTATTCTGTGAGAGCGTGACCCTTCCCCGGTCGGGTCGACCCATTCGTGCTACAACTATACCAGTAACATGGCAGCATGGCTCTACAGGGCAAGTTGCACGTGTAGTGCTGTTAAATTTACCAGCGCTTAGCCCCTGAGCTACTACAGTCATACTATTACATAGCAATACAAGTGACCGCCCCGGTTATGCCTGGATAGTGGCTTTATGTATATTAAAGATAATTAATGATACCATTTATTTTGTAAGTTTTTCGAATAAAATACAGTCTAGCTTTCTCCTAGCATTGCTCTATATCTAATCGTAGTTGTATTACAATTGGTATTACAGCCCTTCCGAAGAATAGCCCGACAGGCAGACAAAAATTAAATTTTCTTTTATTTATGTCTCAAAGTGACAACCTATATACGCCCCACAGCTGGGCATAGACCTCCTCTCATTTCTGAGAGGGTTTTAGGGCAAGGAAGTGTCCGCCGCGTTGCCGGAAATGCGTATTGACGAACTTCACATGTCTGAGAAATTTAATTTTTCTTATTTCTCACATTGTTTTCTTCACCGCCATTTATATCATAATAGCATGCAAATAGCTCTTTGAGGTTAGTAGAAGTTAATTGTTTTAATATCACAAACATACATTTTATATACAGGGTTATTTTTCAGAGAGTAGTCAAATTTTAAACTTGTAAACTTTAAACTTAAGTTCAAATATATAAATAATGATAAACCGTTATTGCAGTTTTTGAAAATACGAGTATGTAAACAGAAACTTTTTTATTCAAATTTTTAATTTTTCAAATTTTTATAGACAATACTTATTGAAAGTCACTTTTATTTACCACTGGTTCGCAAAAAAAAACCTCTGTCCTGGGAAGAACCAGCAAGAAACCCAGCGGGATTATTTTTTTTTTCAAATCAACAAGCTTACAATCATGTTTACAATTAACAACACAAGACAAATTAGAAATAGCTTTGTAGCGATCACCCTTCCCAGGGGTTATTATCATCTATAAATTCCTTAATATTATTATAACCCATTTTATGCAAACTTAATTTAATAACATTTTAGATTTTGAGAAATCTCAGAAATAAAAATTTTGAAAAACCGTTTTTGGAATAACTTTTAAACGACTTTGCCGGTCGATTCTAAAAACTAATCAGCTTTTAACCTTGAAAAACCACATCGATTGCCGCCGGTCCGGTCAAAGTTCGGTCATCAGTTCATTCGTTTGTGAGATATCGTTAACGAAAAATTTTGAAAAAAAAATTTTTTTTAAATTACTTCGATATTTCATATTCAACATCATAATTTGGCGAAGTTTGAAGCGCTTTGCATTTGAAATTAGCGGGAACTTCCAGAGATGGCCTGCTGGGTCAATATAATTAATTTTTCTTCACCATTTGCCTATATTACTTATTCTGAACCTTCTCTGCAAATTTGGCCGTTTATTGCAAAATAGAAGAATAAATTAATGTAAAAAAAATTTTACTTAAACTAATGTTGCGAAAGTTTGCAATGTCAGTTAGTTGAATTAAATTGCACCGTATCCACGTGTGTTGTAATTTGAATGTGTTATCTCTTGAATGTTTTGTAATATAAAATATAATAGTATAAGAGAATTTATTTGTATCATATATATTATTCAACGATGTACTTTTTTACAATCGACCACGTAGCCTAAAGTAGTTCATTTTTTAAAGAATAGAATAGAATATTTTTTTTAAGAAATTCTTATTGAAAGACATTTTTATTGGTTCGGAAAAAACCCTTTGTGCTTGGAAGAACTAGCATGAAACCCAGCGCGACTTTTTTTAAAGTAAATTTTATCCACTAAGAAAGTTTGTACAAATTTCTTACAAAACTTATTTAAGACATA
>CAJQZP010000695.1:0-15771 GCA_907164705.1 Parnassius apollo
AACATTTTGATCTATTTAATTTTTTTCAAAGGACCAAAATTCGATTTTATAAAGAAAACATTTTAAAATTTGGACGTATTTCCTACACGACAATATTATATACCTACGTAGCGAGAGCACGTGGAATGCATAGGACCGAACGCTCAAGGTCGTTCGCTAGGAGTTAAGGGGGAATATAATCTCAAATAGCTTAGCAAGATCCTCCGTTATACCGAAAATATTGCAGCATTAATTTTGAAATAGATATATGGTAAATTTGAGGATTAATGTTAAATACTATGTTCAATAACTGAACTAACTATAAAGCAGGGCTTATGTTATTTTTTTTAATTACCACTATTTTCACTGTAAAAAGAAATTACTTAAACTATAGGCATCCTGAAGCTTGGAACCGGGCGGCAGGAAACAAGCTTCAGGACGCCGATAGTTAGTTGGTTAGCATGCAAAGTTTCATGTTCTTATTTAAAGTATTTTATGAATAACAGCGGTATATTGTTCAGTTTCGAGATAACTTTGGAATTTTGTTCTATCGAGAAAATTTTACGGAATAATGTTTTCGTCTAACATAGTGCTTAACGTTAATCCTCAACTTTACCATATATTTGTATCAAAATTAATGCTGCAATATTTTCGGCATAACGGAGCATCTTGCTAAGCCATTTGAGGTTATAATATTTCCCCCTTAATTTTATTAAGATGTGATTGAGGTAACATATGATTTTAGGTATATATTCGTTGTTTTATATTCGATGTATTTAAACCAAATAAAACCTTTTTATAAACCATAACGCTAGTAGTTTTATTTTAATTTTCTCCAAAACCTCACTTATCATATAATAAAAAAGATATTATTATTCAAGTATCCGAGTATAGACGGTATAGACTTGATTAAAGTGAAACGTGTGGTTGGCTAAGTTAGCATTTAGAGTTTGTCTTAGATAGGTTTCACTTTAGGAAAAAGGTCATACTCAATGATGCTAAGTTGCTATTTCATGCTGGTATTCTGTGAGATCGTAGTCCGTATCCAGTGGATCCATTCGAGCTACAGCCGTAATATAGCTACAGCGTGGCTCTACCACGTATAACACGTTCATATTCCTTACAAAAAACAATTAGAAATTTTTACCTAATTACGAAACTTATACATAATTCAAGGAAGTTCCTTTGTAAATGTAGGCACATTAAAAATAACGACTGCGCCTTGCGAAATCACTTTGTACTCTTCGCGAACTCAACGGCTTTGTAAATGTCCTTTATCTTTAATTAAGGTTTCTAATTGCGAAGCCTACGAATTTTAACTTTCAATTTATATCAAGACGTGTTCTGCATCGCAAAGTCGTAGAAAAGAAACATTGTACAAACTTTAATTAATTATAGTTATTATCTAATTACACTTATCCGTCCATCCAGTACAGCCTTTGAATGTCCATCGATGAACATAGGGGTCCCCGTAAATTATCTCATGGTTGTGCCATGGTCGCCACGCTTGGCGGGTTGGGGAGCGCACTTTAATTATTTTGTCTTGTTGTTACCGAGATACTGCTGCTCATCTCCTGCGTCAGTTTCTCTCTGTTTGCTTTTACGACACCCACGGGACGATATGAGATAGTGGATACTCGTACACTGATATTACACGTTGAATAAAGCTTATATCTATATATTTTGTACGTGGTAGAGCCATTCTGCAGTTATATTAGTAGTATAGTTGTAGCATGAATGGGTCGGCTCAACCGGGGAAGGACCAAGCTCTCACAGAATGCCAGCTTAAAATAGTAGCTAAATGCTACTGTGTTTCGTATGGTGAGTAACCGGAGACCCTTTTTTACTGGAAATGAGACATTCCATCTTAATCCTCACGGGTGACAATGCATCTGCATTTACATTTAGGTGTCTACGGGCCATAGCAACCACTTACCATCAGGTGGACTATGTGCTCGTTTGTCACCGTATTCTATAAAAAATATTCTTACATTGTCATTACACGGTGCATAAAGCTTATATTTTAAATAATTACCCCAACCAAAAAATGTCAAATAATTGAATCGACATTTAGATTTTTTTATATCATTGGGTGACAAGCGAGCACACAGTCCACCTGCTGGTAAGTGGATGCTGTGGCCCATAAACCCCCCAGATTAATCCTCAATAAAGGATCAAAATGTAAATCCATTGTTACCCCTGAGGACTCAAAAGGAACGCCTCGATTCTAGTAAAAAAGGGTCTCAGGTTCTCTACACTCAACATACGAAACACAGCAGCATTACGCCGACATTCTGTGAGAGCGTGGTCCTGCCCCGGTGGACCATTCGTGCTACAACTATAATATAGCTGTAGCTTGGCTCCACCACGTCTAAGTAAACATAGTCATCCAGTATATACGTCCCACTGCTGGTCACAGGCTTCCTCTCATTTATATTGGCGGATTAGTACAGGAATCTTTAGAATTAAAATCTTATTAAGCTAGGCGTAGTTAAAGGTTTATTAATCCAATATTTACATTATATTATAATTCACAGTAAATTATTAGTAAGGCATTATCCGATACAACAAAAATATTTTTGAGATATCCCCCACGCTTCTCCTATTGCCTCCAACTCTTGAGCAATCCTGGCTCACGTATGGTTCCCATCCAGGAGATCGCATTGCAATAAAACAGATTTAATTTCTAATTAATTGGAAAAGAAGTGTGCTGTAACTTCCAAATACTGCTCCAAAGTTCTGGATGACCAGCAGTCAATTGTTAAGCAAACACTTTCCGCGTTTTCTTTAAGGCCATGTATTCCTGCAAAAGTAGGCATTTAGCGCTGTCCCGGCCGCGCACGAATTATTTCGCGCGGACTCCACGGCAGTGAACTTGCATGAGCCCACCAGCGACACAGTATAGAAATAAGCAGTAGGATGACTTTTTTATTTGACTTTACAAATGCCTTTTTTATGATCAAACTTTTTTTTTATTATAGCGATATATTAGAGTTACACAATAAATAGAAAATTAACAACCAGTTCGCTTTTGATAGGTATGGAAACTGTATGAGTAGAGAACTGTTTTTAAGTTTCTTGTGAACACACACAACGCTAGGGGGAGAAAGTCAAACTTATAGTGAAATTCATTATAACTATTAAAACCACAGGATTTATACTTATAGCACGCAATATTTAGTCTGTGAAACAACATTGCACCTAAAAAACATGGGTCTCAATATCTACTCTGCCCACTTAGGCAAGAGGTCGTTATGACCACATGATTTATCCATTTGAAATGTCATTTCTATACATGCATTACGTTTCTACTGGCGTTTGCGATTGTAGAAAGACATCTTGGCAAAGGGGGCAGATTTTTTTAGTCACAGTATTTTTTCTTCTTATACTTACAGTATATTTTATTTATCTCTGTGAAAAACTTTATTTTAAGTGAAATAACTTTATTTCAAAGACTGATTGGCATAAGAAGAATAAAGGGTTACAAATAAAATATTTTTTTTATTTTTATTTTTTATAATATTCTTAATTAAAATCTCAAAATTCTTCAAAATTTATTTCTCGTGTGCTTGTATCCGGTTCCAAATTTGATGGTGGCTCAGGAGATGATAAGGCTATGGACTCTAAAGAATTTTTTCCCGTTTGTGGTTCAGGTGATGGTAAGGCTGGGGAGTCTAAATAATTTTCACTTTCGTTGTCACCTTGTAAGGACAGCAGTCTTGTCGGCATTCCCATTTGTGGCCCAAATTCAGTACACCTAGTTCTACTCGTTCAGAAATTCCAGCAGTAGTTACTGAATTACCCCTTCAGGTCACTCCATCAAAACCGGTGGTAAGGCCTCATTGTAACTAACAAAACGAACCCAAACTCGGCATACCTAGTTCTACTAGTCTAGGAGTTCCACTTGTAATCACCGAATTACACCTTCAGGTCACTCCATCAAGTCCGGTGGTAAGGTCTCATCATAACCAACAAAACGAACCCAAACTCGGCACACCTAGTTCTACTAGTCTAGGAATTCCTGTTGTAATCACCGAATTACACCTTCAGGTCACTCCATCAAGTCCGCAGGTAGGTAAGGTCTTATTATAACTGACAAAACCAGTTCAAAGTCCAGAGCTAACATCTCACTACCGTTAGAGGGCTTCCAGTGCCAAGCAGTCTCTGGAGCAGGTATTCGTATTTCGTATCTAAGTATATTTCTGAGGTATAAGAAATAAAAAACAAATTCAATCTTTCAAATTATCAAAATAATTTCATTTGACTACGATTCCCACAGCCAACCGTGCGTGCACTTGTGTGTGCGACTTTTGTCAATGTAGTAGTGCGTTTCTATACCTATCAATTTTGTAAACGCGTCCTTAAAACCACAGGATTTATATTTATAGCACGCAATATTTAGTCTGTGACAACAATTATATGAACTCGTCAAGAACTGATTTATTGGTGCACGGAGAAAACCGACACGGGTCCGCCGTCCATAAGCGCCAGCGCGCGACTGGTCAGTGGTCAGGCTTGCCGAGCCGCCGCGCTGGCGCTTTTAAGAGGTATCTAAATATAGTAATTAACACAATGTTTTTATCAAGTCAAACTCTGCGAATTTGTCTGTAAAAATTAAGTGGCTTTATTTGAGTACAAAATTTAAGTGTAAAATGTTAGTAGTTTAGTCATAATATTGAAAAAACAATACAAAAAGGGGTCATTTCGGTATTTTTTTCTATCGAGTGAAGTTCTTTAGATTTTGTAACTGAATGCGATTTTGACTAGACTAGATCCTTAACTAATAGTATATATTTTTATCAGAATTTAAAATACTAACTTCTATGCCTCAGATGGTTTAAGAGAACTCAAAAGCGCGGTCTCTGCGAAATACCTAGCCTTAACAAAATTTTTAAAACATTGCCTTCGTTCTTCATAAAACGCTGGCAACTTCGAAGAAGAAATTGTCTTCCTGCTTGATAGTTTATATGATGGATTTAAAGCACGTACAAACTCTCTTAATCTAAGGTCAACTACGATTGAAAATGCTTGACAATCGTAGGCTATTAATTTTTTAGACACATCAATTATTTTTTTCTCCTGGTCGAAGTTTCTTGGGTAGGTAAGATGACGTCATGCGTTGATCCTTATTCGCCGGCTCATTAGCTGACGAAATACCCACACCAGCATCACCAATATTACCACCACCACCATCGTCATTACTACCACCTTTCTCAGTATATCCACATATGCCTTTACTACCAGGTACACTACCATCCCCAACAACATTTCTACTATCATCGGTAACAACAGTTCTCGGAATTCTTTCACTGTAACCACTTTCACCAACTGATCCATGCGTTAAATTTGAATACGCGCTAAGATGTTTTAACTTCAAGCAATGATATTATAAAAAAAATTTACTTATAATATCATTGACTTCAAGTGTGTTTTGGGATTACTGGTTGAGCCTTTATACGATAAAGATTTTTACAATAATTACATATTGCCAATTTTTCAAAATGGTCCCAAAGCTATGTGTGACGTCTCGGCATTATAAAAAAGTTAAAAAGAGAAATTAAACTCTTAACTAAAATCTTGTATTTTTGAACACGACACTAAATAATACTATATAATATAACATTGAAGTAATATGTACTTACGTACTAGAACAGCTATTTCAAACAAAAAAATGTGTGCTACTCTGTATACGCGCGGTTGGTTTTTTCATATCATAGAATAAACATAGGTATAATGATCAGTAGGTAATAATAGATTGCACTGTTAAATAGGTAAATTATAACGAGAACAATTTTTTAAATTTTGTCATTTATTTTGTATATTACATTTGCTTATTCAATATAATATTACATAATATTATATCACAACTACATTTTAGTGATATTTTTATCTCAATATTTTAAAAGTTATCTATCTAAAATATCTCTACGTTTCTACAAAAAAAAAATGTGTGTAATAATATATTCGTCCTATACTTAAGTACCCACAGAAATGTGGCATCTGAACAAATTAATTTCATAATCTATATTACGTGACACGAGATGGCGTCATAAGAATAATTTGTTTTATTACTAATTTATAATACTTTTTTAATGATTAAGTATCTTATTAACCAATGAAAAGTAATTCCTTGGTTTTACTGACATTTCTTGAATTATTTGTGCAATATCTAAGTACACACGACGACATATTTTTATCATGAGATTTTATTTAAATCAACACAACACGTGTCAACTCTACAAACGCCTAGCGAGTAGCGAGTGACTGATTATAGTGTGGTGTGTGCACCGCAGTTGAGTGGAACATAGTAGCTGAATGCAGTGTCGCCTCTAGTACGTAGTACATAATAGCTCAATGTAATATAAAAACTAATTTCACTAAATCTTAATTAACTTCCTTGGTATTTATTACTACAACTTTTTATATATTCTTTAATATATCGATATCCCAAATCCCTTGTAATATTTTGGTGAAAAAGTGAACATAAATAAAATATTATTAAACTAACGCGCTTCGTTTAAAGAATATTTCCTTTTTTTCCTTTCGTATATGAAATTGCAATTTTTATAAAACTGTAATAGCGCCATCTACTTCATTCTATAGGTGAAGTCATTTTATCGAACGAAATTTAGTTGACTCTCAAGGTAGTACGTAAGGAATACGCTAGATGGCGTATTCACGTCTTTCGGCTATCGGCTAATTAATATTACAGAAGCCGAGCGAACCGACGAATAAATCGATCGATTGTTTTCAATGGACTTGATAATTTTATTAATTATGGTTAATTTTATTTATTTAATAAACTTGTTATTTTTAACTGTTTATTTTAACAGTTAAAAGATATATTAGCCATCTTTACAACATAGGCCAAATTCGGTATGCAAAAACAAAATTACCTAGTTTGCTTGCGTGAAATTTTTAATTCAACTTCTTAAAGTAATAATGTGTTTATAATAATAACTTCTTTTTAACTATATCTCTAACCTCCCGAGGATAGCTTGCTTCTACAGATTGCAATTTTAATCCCTGGATTGGTTGTTGGCACTGTCTAACCATAAAATGGATTGAATTATCAATCTTAGATAGCTAAAAATAGATTAAGATCGAATATTAGGTTCGGGCGTAAGTCGTTGAACGTTAAATGATACGAGTCGCTCAAACGAAACTTTTTGTCTTTCCAAACATGTGCCTGTACATAATGATTTCTTATATTTACGCGAACATTGCACATGATTAAAACTACTTTTACGGATTTTATCGCGTTTATTTTTACTTTTTATTTTTAATTCCCGACGTTTCGGGCGCTTTCCAGCACCCATGGTCACGGGGGACTGAGATGACTGACGTCCTGATGTCATTGTTAAACCAGGAGTACCTTCAGCTTTTTTAATAGATTGGACCATAAACAATAATTAATAAAGCTGAAGGTACTCCGGGTTTAACAATGACATCGGGACGTCAGTCATCTCAGTCCCCCGTGACCATGGGTGCTGGAAAGCGCCCGAAACGTCGGGAATTAAAAAATAAAAAGTAAAAATAAACGCGATAAAATCCGTAAAAGTAGTTTTAATCATGTGCCTGTATAATTCCCCCGTCAAAAGTCCTATAAACAATTCACTTATCTGCGGTCACACAGCCACTCTATCATAACAAATTCATTAGAAGTATTTTTGGGCATATATAAGTCTATAGTAGTTACGTTTAATTTCTCTCAAGTCTTACCGGCTAGCAAGAGTATGATAGTCTTATGAAATAAAATTAAAAAAAAAAACTTTATTTTTCGGTTTCTTTGAAATGTTTGTCTGTGTTGCTACTAATACGGAGAATTTGATTTTGATTTTGTCTCAACCCATGCATGCATCATGTCAATCACCTCATACATGACCAACAGTCGAGCTTAGAACCACTACACCAACAAGGCCACCAATAAAGTAAATTATCAATTAAGCATGAAAAAGGTGATATTATCGGTAATTTCATTTTATACTTAGTCTTTGATTTGGCATCATGTACAATGTTCGTAACTGAGCTTCGAAGTAAGTTTTATCGTTATCGAGCCACGCTGCACCTATTATGGTTGTAGCACGAATGAGTCGGCTCTACCGGGGAAGGACCACGCTCTTTACAGATAATTTGCGTGTAATAAATTTGTGTTCTGCATGCTGAGTGTAGAGAAATGAAGACTTTTTTAGTAGAAACGAGTATATGTAAGTGTATTATATGTAAGTCCTCAAAGGTGAAAACGCATCTGCATTTTGATTATTAATTAAGAATAGATGTCGATGTCCATGGGCCACAGTATATATTTACTAACAAGTGGACTATGTGCTCGGTTTTACTCTTATACTATGAAATAATAAAAAAAAACATTGCCCAGCTGAGTTAGGTCCGTCGGCTGACTTCCCTGTTAAATTTGGAATTACCTAGTTGGATATGTCTAAAATAATACATAATACATACACAATAAATAAACCAACAACTACCGACGTAGATGTGACGTGTACGTTATTCGATACAATTTTTCAAGGAAAATTAAATTTTTAACAAAAAGCAAAACCTTTAAAAAATTTTTAAAGAGGAAAATAAATATAAAAATAGTTTCTGAAGTCGGTGTTAAGTCATATTGTATCCAAGATTTAAGGCTCAGACTTCTGGGCTACTATGGAAATGTGTTTTTACAGTCTGTTTTTACTTTTTGTTAAACGTCCATCTTTTTACTTATTTGAGTGCACTTCAAGTTGAAGACATAAACGCAGTTGCAATAAAATCATAGAGCTAGTTAGTTCAGAGCTGGGGCAGCATCAGAGGCGGTTAAACTAAATAAGTGGCGCAAGTTGGAGTCTCTAAGAGAGGACTTCATATTTGTGCCATTTGCTATAGATACTATTGAGCGGTGTGGTCCACGTGCAGTGAAGGTTCTGAAGGAACAATATCCGTGATTTGTTACCACTGGTGATAAGAAGGCTGGGTCTATCCTCGATCAAAGGCTAAGTATAGCCATTCGGCGAGGAAACGTGATCAGATTTCTTCGCACTCTACTGGATGAAGTAGGACTGTATCATAATTTAAGTTTTCATTTTGATAATAAATTTGTACATTTAAATATAAATATTTAAATGTTACAAATTTCTGTTAAATTTAAATAGGACCACCGTATCGGTATTAGCCAAAAAGCCATCTAATCAAATCAGCCATTTCCGAAAAATTGGTGAGGATATGTAAAAAAAAAAACGTTTCGAATACAGAATCTCCACTATATTCGAGCTCGTTTAAACATGTAAATAATAAATATCAAATTTTATTTTGCGGCAAACTCCAGAGGGAATGCACACTATTAACATACCCTTAGAATTAAAAGGGCACGACAGCCTTTACCACCTACTTCCGGACGTTACGGCTTTTAAGTACTCACATTTTATAAATAGTTCTATGTTGTCTTGCACGTATAACATTTCAAATTTATGGACCGTACGCTAGTAAAGTAAAATTATTTCATCAATTTTATATTTTGAGTGAAGTCTGTATTCAATACATATGATATTGTATTTAATAACTTATTGTTTTGTAACTTTTATACTTTAGGGTTTTAGCTAGATCTGTTTCGAGGAAGGACAGACGGAAAAACGCACAACGACGTTTGAGAGTAGTCAACCTTTTTTGACAATTTTTCTATTTCAAAAATTGATCTCTGTTTCACTTTTTGTCCTGTTACTGCCACTGAAAATTTCTTGATATAAAAACCATTGATTTTGTCCCGACCCGGGACCACTTGATCAACGTCGGGCTTATAACGCTAGACTAGACCAAAGAGGTGTTCAATAAATTGAAATATCAATTAAGTTTTCTATATCTTATCTATCAATACCTCTTATTCTATAATTATTATTAGATATTGTCAGTAAAGTAATTTTATTCAATCTTTGATTTTTCATTATGTTTAATGTTCGTAAAATACTAAAATGAGTCAGATAAAAATAGAAAATTTCACTGTTCTCAATTTTTTCTAAAACGTTAACACTTACAGTAATTTTCTTCTGTTTTGTGGAAGCAGTTTGAAAACATAAATTGCGTTAGAACGAACATCATTTTTCGTAGACGTTATTCTAAAATTTAGTATCTTTGTCTGGTTTTTTAACTGTACTGAAAACAGAATTTTGTAAAATTATATTATAAAATAAAATAATATATCGCTAATTAATTTTATTTAACAAAATGTCCCGCTGCGTTTCTTGCTGGTTCTATCAGTACAGAGGTTTTTTTCCAAACCAGTGATAAAAGTAAAAAAAATACTTTTGATAAGAATGGCACGTAAAAGATAAGGTCTATATAGAATAAAAATGATTCTATTCTATTCTATTCTATATACCGGATGAAATTTTCGTAACAAAGAAGTACGATGTGATAGGTGAACGAATAAGAAGGCTATGGCACAGATACTTATATTTTTTTTTTAATTTTTTAACTTTGTAATAATAAAAAAGCAAATGAAAATTACGAAACTTGAATCATGTGCACCCTACTTTAGGCGTGGCAAGCTTGTGTCGACCTTGACTTTGAACCGTCCGTTAGAAAAGACGTTTAGTTCAAATTAGTAGTTTTTACAGCAACCACTTACCATGAAGTGGACTATGTGCTCGTTTGTCACCCTATCCTATTCAAAAAAATACGCAGTTCACAATTTTTACTAAACGGAACAGTTCAAAATCCCTAAATTTTTATTGTATTCCAATCTTATTTTATAATGTAAGCATTTGTTTTATGTAAATATTTAATATTTAATAAATCAAATAATGATAATGAATATATTTAATAAAGTAAGTATAGATTTAAAACTTATAGTGTCGCTACTATGGTTTGCGACACCATGTACCATGAATAGTTATATCTGGTGACGCCATTAGTCCCTTCGAATACGGCTCATGTCGCCTCTACACGTTGGCCAACACGGTGGCGAATGTAGTGGCGAATCACAGATTACCTCCTAATAGATTCCGCTTACAGGGCCACAAACGCGCGCAACACATACTTGCTGTAGCTAGCATATGAAGTGACGCTAAGAATCACGATATCATTGTCGACCAAGGTTGTGACCCGTAGGCACCTCCGAGTTTTTGAAAATTTAAAAATAATTTTGGTATCCAAAATACATTACAAATGACTTCATATGTAGTGAAATGGTGTGGCAAGTCAGCTAAGACATCCAGTTATCAAAAAGATGACATAATATTTCATCGGTAAGTAAATTTTATTCTTATCACGTTAACCTATTTCAAATACACCGGAGTTCAACTTACACTGGATATTAAATGTTGCAAAGTGATATCATTTGAGCACCCGTTGATGTCTTTTTTAATATGTCCCTTTCACTCATTACGTAAATTAAAATAGTTGTCTTTGTCTAACGACAGCACGTGTATCGATAGTGTTGTGATTTATAAGTCGATATTTGTTTGGTCATCGTTTACTTTTCTTTTGTAGTCATTATTTTATACAAATAGTGGCGTATAATTGTGGTACCTATATGTTATAGGTTTCCTAAATGCCTCGAAAGGAAAAGATGTGGATCGACGCTACATGTCGAGGGGACCAACGGTTTCCCACCAAAAATAGTGTGCTATGCTCAAGACATTTCACAGAAGACAATCTTCATATTATGAAAAACCGTAGAGGGCTGTTGGATTCCTCTATACCAACTCTATACTTGCCAGTTTTAGTATGGACTTTTACATTTTTTTAAAAAGTATAATTAAAAGTATAAATGGTGAAAATTACACAACAAGTAATAGCGTTAAGTGGTTGATTGAACCGTGACATTCTAATATTTAGGCGAATGTTACGAAATTAAACTATTTTTAACGGATTTATAAACCATAAATCAAGTGAAAGTTATAATGTGATTAATGTTATTCTAGTGTTACATGAACTTTAGTAATATCCTATTATTATTACTATTATTATTAAGTACATCTAAATTTGTAGCACGTACCGTAAGGTTTTTAATTAATAATACTACTTTTAGGTGCAACACTAGGCAAAAATACTGTCACCACCGAAAGGACATATCAGAATACACACAAAGGATTCACACCATTTTGTTAGTGAGCATAAAAGACCTACATCACTGACAATAAAACTATGATCAGTTTTGGTGTTCAATCACTATTCACATGCCTACGTATTGAAGACTGCTTCTCAATCGTAACTAGGAAGCTACAAGATAACAACATGCCTGCAGAATATGCAGTATTACTCAAACACTGCTTCACATCTGAATATCTGCTGTAAAAGGAAGAGTTCTACAAGCAAGTTGATGGTGTAGCGATGGGCTCACCTGTATTTCCTATAGTCGCCGACTTATATCATGGAGGATTTTGAGATGAAACCCTTCTTACTGCTCCTATAAATCCAAGATTCTACAAACGGTACGTAGACGACACTTTCAAAATTTTACCGTCTGACAAAGCAACTGCAATTTTAGACCACCTTAACTCCATAAGCTTCAAAATACAAATCACGATGGAGTTAGAAGCAAATAATACTTTAGGTTTCCTAGATGTTTTAGTAATCCGAAATCCTGATAACACTATTGGTCATACTATGTATAGGAAAAAGGCCTATACCAACCGATATTTAAATGGTGAATCTCACCATCATTCTTCATAGTTTGCTACTGTGGGTAAATATTTGTTTCAGAGAGCACAAAGGATCTGTGACAGAATACATCTGGCTGCCGAGCTTCAGCATGTCAATCAAGTACTGCAAGACAACAAGTTTTGGGTCCCAAGCCTACGTCACAGCAACCGAGTGAAGCCGGTCACAGTCGGTGGATGGATGCTGCCATCTGCTTGGGATCCTATAATTAACAAAATCTATCCAAAACCAAGCATACCACTGCAAGACTTCAAGATACTGTAAGCTCGTTTTATTTAGATCGGGACCAAAAATCAATATACTAAAAGTGAAGATAGCCGAGCTAACTATGATATTGAGATGTCAAATATTTAAGTTCCCCCCAATCAAACACTAAAATCCATATAATTATATAGTTTTATTCAATGTGTAGTGTTCGCGTAAATTTAAGAAATCGTTAGATTACATGTACAAATATATATATATATATATATATATATATATATATATATATATATATATATATATATAAAAATATATATATATGTATATATATATTCTTTTATGTATATACACTGTTTTATTTTTTAATAAATTTCAAATAAAAATTGATCAATTCATTTATTTATCAATAATCAATAAATCCCAAATTTATCGATCAACATCCCAACCTTGTCCCATCACTATGGTTCGGAGCATTCTAAGTTCAACCTTGAATCATCCAATCACAGCTCATTTGATACGTCCCCCGCAACCCGAAATTTGGTGAAATCGAAACAGAACAAATATTCCATGATGCGGTATCTATTAGGAGGTAATTTGTGTGGCGAATATATTGGCCGAGAGTTGGTGACGGCGTCCACACGTTGGAAGGTCGTTCAGTTTACTTCGGTTCGGGCCAATGTGCGGACGAATTTATTAGACGACGGCACCGTGGCGCAGTGGCTCAGCAATGAGTGGCTGCGCCGGGAGTCGCGGGTTTGAATCCCGCATGGATGTGTGTCCTTGTGCAATTTATGTTTGTAAGCTGCCTCCGCGATACAGGAGCAAATCCAAGTGTGGGGGTAACGTTTTTATAAAATAATTATAAAAGAATAGGGGATATTAATGGGGCTGTAAATAGATATACGATATACGATTAGCTTTATTTATTCTTTACATGCATCATAAACTGGAATAAACACCATGAATAAGAACATAACTTATCTTAAAGTTAAAGGAGTTATAATCGATTAGTCTATGTTTTAAATTTGGGTTTTGTTTTTCAAGTTTAGCAAAACATGTACTTGCTTTTCTATCCGACATTTTATGTATATAAAAACACCTTAAAATTTATTTGGTAATTTAATTATTTTTTGAGAAAGACAACAATAATAGCAATAAATATAATTAACACTGACTTAATAATAGGTACTAATTATAACTTAGAACATAAATGAAAAACTCATGACGAGCAAAGTGGCTCAGGACCATGCTTTGCGGCAGTCTGTGTAGGAGGATGTTCACTAGTGGACTTGTGAACAGCTGTAATGATGATGATGATTCGAAAACTTGCACGATTAAATTATAAGAAATTGACTTTTTTATAGGATAGGGTGACAAACGAGCACACAGCATTCACCTGATGTGTGGTTGCTGTGGCCCACAGACATCTACATCTATCCTCGATTACGAATCAAAATGCAGATGTGTTGTCACCCATGAGGACTAAGATAAATGCCTCGTTTCCTTTTAAAAGGGTCTCTGGTTCTCTACACTCACTATACGGAACATAGCATCATTAAGCTACTATTTTACGCTGATATTCTGTGAGAGCGTGGTCCTTCCCCGGTTGAGCCGACCCATTCATGCTATAACCACACCTCTAATATAACTGCATGGTTCTACCACGTATAAACGACGTGCGTTTTTTTTTTCATTTTAAAATTGTTCTCGTAATAATCTGATTGCAAATAAATGTTCGTTATTTGTTTTTTGATAAATAGCTTATCGATTAAAACAAATGTTTAAAAATAATTAAATCGCGCTAATTAAAGTAGTAGGAATGTTTAAAGTTGCAATTGGCACTAAAAGGCTGGTAATTGGGGCATCCACCCTACAAAGCTTGAATACAAAATTTATATCAGATGCGTGTAATCACTCTGGGAGCTTGTAGCAAACTAAACGCGCGGCCAACGTGTGGACGCATTCGCCACTGTGTTGGCCAACGTGTAGAGGCGCTGTAAGATGAACCGAAATAAGATGACGCTAATGGTTCCTGGGTTCGATTCCCGGGTAGGGCCGAAAATAAATTATGCGAGATCAATTATATGTGGACTATCGTACACTATTACTGTGGAAAGAACAGTAGCGATAAATCAATATTTTTCCTTGTGTCCTTCATGAAATACACGGAGCGGAAAAAGATTCTATGAATATCAATTGCATTTATTAAGTTTCACGACAAGCAAGCGAGATACTGGTTTTGTACGTTTAACGTGGAGATATTGGATCTATTTTAGAATTTACATTGGTTTGTTATTGATTACTGATCAGAAGTCAACCACTGAAAATAGCCCTCCCCAAGGAATGTCACAAAGCAGGGTCCTGAGCCACGTGCATCCATCGACTTCCTGCACGTCTTACCAAGTCGACACTGTATCTAGTGGGGGGACGCCCTATACTTCGCCTGCCGGTGCAAGGCTGTCAGTGCTGCTGCCTGTAAATTATTATAAAAATATAATATACAGAGGTTGGTAGGCCTCTGCATCTGCATCCATCAGGCGAAGTACATATACTAGTACTTCTCCTGCCGTAGTAATTTGTGACATTCCTTGATATACGTACCACTGCTGGGCACGGGAGTCCTCTCATTTCTGAGAGGTTTTTAGAGCAAGGAAGTGTCCACCGCGCTGCCCCAAAGCGTCTTAGCGAACTTCACATGTCTACGCAATATTTTTTTATTTCACAGATATGCTGGTTTTCCTCAAGATGTTTTCCTTCACGGCTGTGCACGTAGTAAATCAGCACTTAAGAATGGAATTGAAAATTTCAACGGTGCCGGCGGGGATCGAACCCGGGATGCTCGCGTACTGTAAAATTTACAGCGAGCGTTTAGCCCCTGGACTACCACGAAAATAGTTATATAATAAAGTTCATCCCCTATTTTGCCCAGTTGGGAGT
>CAJQZP010000696.1:0-33806 GCA_907164705.1 Parnassius apollo
AAGGGGCAAAACCCATTATACTGTGTAGTGTATGTGCCTCCACCCTACTAGCATATGTTAATAAATGTACTTACTCTTAGGTTTAAGTGACAGTATAATTAAAGTCTTGAGTAGAGAAACACGTCTTCCTTTCATTTACCAACCGTTCAACATTACATGGCGACCCTGCCAGGCGGTGCGCGGCGACAAGGCACGTGCACCGCCGCGGCCTGCACAAATAGTTAAAGAAACATGGAAAAATAAATATAAAACTAAAGGAACAATTTTCAAGTATTGAATTGACACTACCGGATGTGACAAGTAAGCCGAAACGGAGACATAAGAAGAGGCGACAAGGTTATTATTTTTTTAAGGAGATATGCTAATAAAACCTATTAGAAAAAGAAGAAAAATGTTACGAAAAAAAAACGGGAACGATCAACTTCAGAAACAAATATTATGACAGCTTCAAATATTACATGAAGATTAAACGAATTAGATGGTGAGACCACAAATTTAAGAAAAATAGAAGAAACTTCCTGCAAGCCTTAACCGATAAGAAGATAGAAAAAATTGAGCCGAAAAGAACAAATTATGAGGTAACTTCGCACCTATGTGATTTTAATTCTATTTCAAACTTTATTTAACAATTTAAGATTGTTTTTTTTTTGCTATTATGTTTTTTAAAGTTAGATATTAAATATTCTGTATTTTACATATAATTAAGTTGAAATTAGTTATCAGATTATTCACAATATACTTTATTATCAAATATTTTATTACCTACAAAAAAAAACTAAAACAATTATAATACAGTATTAAAAATTAAGTTGAATTTTAAGCACTTATGTGGCACTTCTATTAAGGCGCCAGACCAGACTTTATATTCTCATTTATGAAGTTATAGTTTTGTATTATTTTTTTACTGTGTCCTGCCAAACAATTAATGAAATAATAAAATAATAGATTCCAATTTTACGCACTTGATTTAAAATAACACTGTGATACATTTCGTTGATTTTTTTTTCTCGAATCCAAATTTTAAAAGGTTAGAAACATTTCACTATCATTATAAGTTTTATTTTTTTTAAAGGCATTAAATCTTAAATTTATATAATAACTTATGTAAAATATAAAAAACTTCCTTTTTAAATGTTTGAATAAATTATTGTATCATTGTGTAAAGGTGATAACTCTAATAATGTGATTTTCAATTATTCTGTATACACGACATAATAAATAACATACTTTCAGTAATATTTTTCGATCTGTATAAAAGCGATATAGCTTTTAACGATGTAACCATGTGGACTTCTGAATAAATAAGAAATTAAAAATATTAGTTTAAGGTACATTTTTTTTTACTCGCACTCATTTATATGAGTACTACTACTTATGTAGTAACAAATTGTACACGTTAAGTTGACATTAGGCACGATCATATGATGCGATTATTTTAACGTTTATTATCAATTATATTTTTCATATTTTCTGGCTAAAATAACACTTTTATTTCTTTTGAAAGACAAGAAACTAGTTAGGTAGGTAAATATAACAAAAGTCAATCTTTACACAGTGAATATAAAAGGTCTGCTAACCATTTCTTACGAATGATACTGATGTTTCTAAAAACATGATATTATAAAATGTTATGCAATGAGCGTATCCTATAAAAAACATAGTAACATAGATGATAAATTTAAACTGAACACAGCAACATGCAACACATTAACAGGTGTAGGATAAATCATAACAACATTGTAATAGCGATAAAAATAATAAGTATAGTAAAATAAATGAGTAAATGATAATAGTATTGTTACAGAGATGAAAATAATAAATAAATAACAGTGTAAACAGGAATAAAGTAGTTGAGAGGTTTTAATAATAATGGTTCAAAAAAAAAGTTAAACACCGACAAAGAAAATTTATTGATAAGAATGTTATCTCATTTGTACAAAAATTAGAAAGCATGTAATTGGTATGAGGAACGGAAGAATGTTCGAACGTGTAAATACGAATGATTTAGTTACTAAGTTTTGTCAATATTGGACTGATCACCCAAATATTGATGATACTTAAACTGTGCGACTTGAAATGTGTGAGAATGATGCAAGTTAGTATATAGAAGTGGGGCACGAAAGTATATAAATAAAGAACAAGGTAATGAAGAAATAAAGACGGAATGAATATTTATGGCAATAATAAAAATAAATAAAAATATGACATTGACCAATAAATAATGGAGAGATATGGGAACGTTCAACACTGGTATAGCGTATAGTCCTCGAGCAGGGTACGTTTCCGTGATTGGACGATGAAATCGGAGTAACGGGTACTAGGGAACAACGCCTTCAGCACAAGTGATGTAACTGAGTTTACTCATATTAGTACCGTTAGGGACCAGAGAAGTCTTAAATTTGTTACCCTTAATAATGGTACATTGAGGTCACATCCTTCGTTGGATCATGGTGCGAACTTAGTTTTCCTCAGTGACAATTGTTGGAGTCCTTTGAAAATGACTTAAACGTGGTCTACGTTCAAGGTTGTGCGCACAACCCAAGGTACACTTTTACCTTGATATAATTACGATAAAAAGTTATGTACCAACAAAATGAAATGAATGTTACGAAAATGTAATATAATACCCAAATAAATGGGGGGCCCATATGTATGTGTATAAAGTACCCGCGTGATAAATATCACGAAATAAAATATAAATGAAATGAAATAATACTCCGATTCCCGGTATCTAATAAATAAATAAATATATAAGTGGATAGAGAGAAATAGAGCTAGCTAAAGGTCAAAAATATTAAGAAAAAAAAAAGAAAGTACGTACAAGAATTATGGAAAAAAGGCCTAATAATTGATGACAATACAGGATAATAAGGGGATCCCCGAGTAAATTAAAAAGTGTGATAAATGTATGATAATCTAATAGTGGATAGATGGTTATTTTGCATTTCTATATTAGGACTATTAACGCTACCCAAAATACTACTAGCAAGTTGCACATATAACAGCTATAGGGTTCGATTCGCACAACTACACGTAAACAAATAAAAATATATCAACCGAATATGATAAGTACACTTTCGCGTAAATTTATATAAATTTACGAGATTTTTTCATATTTAGGCACATTGATTCGTATTTACAATGATTCTACTTTAAATAATTTTTTTTTCTGTCTCATGTTTTCTTATGTAAAATGTGTACAATTTTGAACTACATTTATATAAAGCTTATTATAATCAAGTCCAAAGGTTATCGATACACTATTATTGTAAATTTTATAATGTAATCGTTTTTTTCTATAAAAAAGGCAATGAAAACCTAAAATTGTGTCACCTGCTTGAAATAAAATTGTCTTTTCCAATGTAAATAAATATTCTGTAAAAAAAAAAAAACTTTAGCTGTGTACCTAACAGTGTATTCTCTTTTTGTATAAATTTCTGTCCCAATTAAGATAAACGTATTTCTTAGAAGTAAAAGTAATATTTTATTATTAACAATGCAACTATTTCTAAATATCTGTTCCAAGTTTAAAGGTATATTTTACTTGCATTCATATTATAACATATTATGGAAGTTACTTAATGTTAGGTATGAATCACCACACCTTGTGATCATAGTCCGATGTAATTGCAAACGTAGCCTTATACGTACCTACCTACTTAGAAATTTAAAACGTAGGTGTCACAAACCGCTTACGCGACTGGGATTGCAAGTTGTATTTTGATTCCCGTTATTGCTGATAGCGATGGTATTTACGTTGCATTACATTATGTTTTTTGTTCTTTTCATATTTAAATGAAATGTAATATTATCGGTGTTATATTCATTAAACCTTCAAATCACATGCTTTAACTTTTATAAGTCATTAATTTCTGAAAATATAGTAGAATATTAATGTCTAACCTATTTGTGTGGATCATGAAAGCAATAGTTAAACAAATATAAAGGTATAAATAAATTAAATATAAAGTATATACAATTATGAATACAAATGTGAATAAATATATATAAAGGTAGAGCAGGTACTGCTTAATATGAAATGTAATAGTTTATTTTCAGTTTTATATTGTTTGAACTTTTAAATCATAACTTCTAACTAGAACATATAGTTAATGTAATAAATCTCGAGTGAAAATAAATGTAAAAAAAAATATTAATAAGTATATGGTATGATAGGTGGTATGTTCATGTTAACGTGCAGTTGTGACATTGATTAATATCAAAAATACGACAGGCTTAATGTCGTACGAAATAAAAATGTTAACGAAATAAAATCGCATGCGTATCACGGATTGACTTAATAATATGATTATGTAGAAGCATGGTATAATCTGATCATGATCATGAGATTATAATTTTTTTTAAATGAAGTTAGTTTTATATTTTGTTTAACTACGTTATTTTGTTCCAATTAGAAATTATATACATTTAAAGCCTATGTAACCTTGTATTTTATTTTAATCTTCAATATTAAAAGATTAAAAATAAATATTAAAAATTATTCAATATTAAAATTATTATTATGTTATAAGATTCATGAAAACTAAAATGTAAAAAAAAGTAAATAGAGAACTTTCCTTTTTTTTTTAAGTATCGGGGGAGGTGTAGTGTATGTGCCTCCACCCTACTAGCATATGTTAATAAATGTACTTACTCTTAGGTTTAAGTGACAGTATAATTAAAGTCTTGAGTAGAGAAACACGTCTTCCTTTCATTTACCAACCGTTCAACATTACAACTGGTTCGCCAGTTATTTTGTTGTGGACTACGTTCCATTTCTCGAATTAACGTTCCCTTCGGGGGGAGTGCATCAAAATGGTTGGCGCTCACCGCGCACGGCGTTTGTGGAGCCGTGGGCCTTCACTACATTTTTTTAAATAAATGTAGGAGAACGTAGCCCTTGTGTCGGGTATTTTGTTTAAATATATTGTGAGCCTTTTCCAAGCGGGAAGGGATAATTAATAATAAATTAATAATGCAAACCTGATACAAGTGGAATAGGGACGTTTTGTGTTATTAACATTTCTCGAGCCCTGTCTTCGTGAACGAGGTTCACTTAGCTTATGTAAGGTGTATACACTATATAAGATGAATGAGTGCCGAAGGGATGCAAGGGAAAGTTAGTGTACGAAACAAACCCAATGAAAGTCGATCTAACACTGAATTTATTTTCAAGAATTATAAATTGATGTATAGGCAAAAGTACGGAAGTTACATGATTTCACAAGTAACAAATGCATTGTTTCTGCGTGACCTAAATAAACGAGTCATTGAAATAAAATTACATAAAATATGTGCGGTAACCCGTACATTCTGCCGGCCCAAAAGGGGAAAACTATAATCACAAAGGTACTAAGAATTTAAAAAAAGAAATAATAATAATATGATAACAATTCAAAGTACAAAAACAAAATCGTAAAATAATATAAACGAATTCCTTAAATATTTCATCACTGCACTACACTTGTGATGGAATGTCCAGTCGGACGGATCTCGGTCTCGTCCTTGGCGCAGGTTCCTGGTCTCCGCTCGTGACTGCCGCCATAGGAATGGAGATTCGGGAGTGTTTGCCGTCGTGTTCAGTGCTCTCTTGGTTCTGCGACATCGTATAATGATGTAAATGGATGCCGCTAGTATGATCAATCCCAGTATTGTGTACATAACTGAATATTGATGTATGTCATGTACGCTGAGTGGTGCGCTTTCTTGTTCTTTGAGGTTTGTAATCTGAGCCTTCATGCGACGCCACTCGTCTCCATGGTCTTCGGATGTAAATTGCTCGAAGCCTGAAGTAGTATTTAGGACGGAATTCAATATGGAAGTGTCTGATGGGATCGGTATGTCCTCTTGAACTTGAACTTGGCTCAAGTAGTTGTTGTAACCAAAAAATAGAAAAGATGTCACTCTTGATGGTACAACCTTGAACGATTTGTAGTAAGCCATTCCCGATCAGTGACTTCATCATCATTCCAGTGTCAATGCAAAATATGCGCACTGTGCATTTCCCACAGCAAGAGAATAGCCACCTGTTATCGCATTGTAACTTAATCCATCGCTCGCGACACGGCGCCTCCTTTGTATGACACATTATTTTATCGTGTATGCTCAAGTTACAAATTGCTTATTTTATTTGTAACTCATAAATTGTTTTATCTATAGAGCACAACTATCTGTTTGTCTGTGTATGGACACAATTTTGAATGTCGGATTCTGATAGCGTGATAGAAGTTGTAGGTGATTTTCGTTCATAGAAATTTTTTCTATGTCCCTTTCATATTTCTTCGCGAAACGCTCGTCCAGGACACCAAATAAGGAATGGGCCACATATCCCACACCATTGATCAGTCCTCTTTTTTGTCTCCTGTGAACACCGTTCTTGAGTATCTTGTTGTAATGTTGAATTTCGGATATTTCATGTTGCAGCTGATATATGATACTCTTGTATTGTACTGGAAGCGTAATGCCGTGTAGGTACTCTTCCAAGTGACCGACGTAACTTTTCACGTGACATAATGCTGACCAGTATGTACTCATATTATTGTACACAATTAATTTCCATTCATCCCGTATAAGATTTATGTCATACATTTTGTCAAAATAAATGTTATGGTTGTTATCCAATGCTGATATGTTGTATGAACACTGGCAAGGGGGTGAACAGACATAAGAACAGCATCACCACCATCGTAAAGAATGTTCTGACACGCCTTCTCGTCGTGCGCCTTGGTCGTTGTTGTTTTGCTTGCGAGTCAGCTGTTGTGATGTCATCACATGTCGATGATTGAACGTCGTTGCTTGTATGTTGTTCCGTGAGTTCTTCTCTCACCGGTAGAACGGATAGTTTTAAGATCGGCCTCTGCATGATACCATTTTTGGTTTTGACTGACACCACCCGTACGTATCCATCCTTACCAGGGTGAACATCAATGACCCTACCCATTAACCATTTGCCAGAGGGTAAGTTTTCATCCTTGGTTAGGACATTATCGTTGATCTCGATGTTTTTTGAGGGTGTTCTCCACTTGGTACGAACTTGCAGCTGTTGTAGGTAGTCAGATGACCATGTCTTCCACAACTGTTTGTTCATGGCTTGAATCATCTGCAATCTTGTTGTCAAGTTCATGTGATTAGAATCTGTTTGTGGTCTTGATATCAGTGATTCTCCAACTAAGAAATGTCCCGGTGTTAGGTATTCATCCTCTGGGCTTTCAGTCAAGGCTAGTAGAGGCCTAGAGTTTAGACACGCTTCGATCTGGTGAAGCAGTGTGATAAACTCTTCGTACGTGAGATTTTGCTCTCCTATCATGCGACGAAGGTGGTGTTTCAAGCTCTTAACGGCAGCTTCCCATAGTCCACCTGCAGAAAGGTAGGCTGGCGCATTGAAATGCCACTGTATGTCAAGGTCGTCAATCTTGTTTATTAGCTCTTCATTGATCGTTGCGAGGATATCTTTGTATTCCTTGAAATAATACTAGGTTTTTACGGAATTTATCGCGTATATTTAACTTTTTAAATACCCGACGTTTCGAACGCTTTACAGCACTCATGGTCACGGGCGGGACTGAGATGTTCAACGTCCATATGTTATAGTTAACCGCGGTTACCATAGATTAAAATTTAACTTTTGTTGCGATCTATGCAGTATGAACTTATGGTATCTTGAAGTCTTGCAGTTGTATGCTTGGGTTGGGATTTAATTTTATTTTTTATAGGATCCCAAGCAGATGGTAGCACCCCGCCATCTTCTCTATTGAAATTAGGATGTTTTTTGATTTCAATAGCCTCGCGAATCATCCTTGGAAGGAATCGGTGTTCTTTAGCGAGGATTTGCGGTCTATTAAATCTGATGTAGTGACGGGGGCGATCCTGTACGTGTTCACAGACTGCAGACTTCCCGGAGCGTCGATTCTTCACATCAGCTACAAGTTCTTTAACGCGGGTTTTTATTGATCTTTTAGTTTGTCCTATGTAGGAGAGACCACATTCACAATCAAGCTTGTACACTCCTGCATCTTGCAGAGGGACATTACACTTGACTGATAGTAAAAACTGACCAATCTTCTTCAGCGGCTTGAAGTATGTTTTGATGGAAGCGCACTTCACAGTTCTATACACAGTATAACACCTTGAGCTTGTGTATAGAAAAAAGACCCATACAGATAGATATTTAAACGGTGATTCTCACCACCGTCCTTCAGAGCACGAGGGATCTGTGACAGTAAACACCTGGCTGCAGAGCTCCACCATGTCAAGCAAGTTTTGCATGGCAACAAGCTTCGAGTCCCGCGCCTATGTCACAGTGAACGAGTGAAGCCGGCCACAGTCGAACGTGTACCTGCTGTACTGCCATATGTTAGAGGAGTCACTGACAAGATTGGCTACATCTTGAAGCGCACTTCCATCAAAACATATACTTCATGCCGCAGAAGAAGATTGGTCAGTTTTTACCACCAGTCAAGTGTAATGTCCCTCTGTAAGATGCAGGAGTGTACAAGCTTGATTGTGAATGTGGTCTCTCCTACATAGGACAAACTAAAAAGATCTATAAAAACCCGCGTTAAAGAACATATAGCTGATGTGAAGAATCGACGCTCCGAGAAATCTGCAGTCTGTGAACACGTACAGGATCGCCCCCGTCACTACATCGGATTTGATAGACCGCAAATCCTCGCTAAAGAACACCGATTCCTTCCAAGGATGATTCGCGAGGCTATTGAAATCAAAAAACATCATAATTTCAATAGAGAAGATGGCTGGGTGCTACCCTCTGCTTGGGATCCTATAAAAAATAAAATTAAATACCAACCCAAGCATACAACTGCAAGACTTCAAGATACCATAAGTTCATACTGCATAGATCGGAACAAAAGTTAAATTTTAATCTATGGTAACCGCGGTTAACTATGACATATGGACGTTGAACATCTCAGTCCCGCCCGTAACCATGAGTGCTGTAAAGCGTTCGAAACGTCGGGTATTTAAAAAGTTAAATATACGCGATAAATTCCGTAAAAACTAGTATTATTTCAATGTGCAGTGTTCGCGTAAATATAAGAAATCATTTGTATTCCTTCTTAAGTTCTTTGGATGCTCCAATGCAGTTTCTATCCTGATCGCTGTACATGTGTTTCGGAGTAGATCTTCTGGCGCAGAAACGTCGAAATGCAGCCAGAAATCCAGGTGTACTAGGGTCGGACACTAACTCAAGATGGACAGCCTTTGTTGAGAGACAAACAAACACTGCGACATAGCCCTTATGTGTTCGTACACCACGACCTTTGTTTGCTTGGATGTCAAAGGCTCCAGTGAAGTCAACGCCACAATGAGTGAATGCGCGCGAAGGTGTGACGCGAAGCTCTGGTAAATCAGCCATAATCTGTGTTCTTTTCTCTTCTTTGAAGCGTCGACATGTCACACATTTGCGAAGTTCTCTCTTCACTGTGCGAAGCCCACTGAGAATCCAGTAGTTTTCTCGGGTGTGAGACAAAGTCAAGCTAGGTCCACCGTGTAGTGTGGTGGAGTGAGCCTTCTGTATGATGAGCTCAGTGAGTTTGCCATGACTTGGTAGTATTGTGGGATGTTTTGCTGATTGACTAAGCAATGAGTTGTTCAATCGTCCACCAACTTTCAGCAATCCATCACTAGGGTCAATGTATGGATTGAGGCTCAGCAGCTTACTGGATCTTCTCAACTTTTCTTGTTTTTGAAGTTGTTGAATGTCATCTTCAAATTCTATCGATTATACAGTTTTGATAACTAAATTCAGAGCATGTTGCTTTTCTGTTGACGATAGGTAGTTTTGCCGAGGTATTTGTTTGTTTCGCAACCATTGTGTGAAACGTGATAGACAGCCGATTGTTGTTACGATGCGCCGCGTCGAGCTACATTCATGTAATAATTGTAAAATAAAATCATTTTTGTGAGATAAGGCTGCGTTCACACTAGTTTTCTCAGTTTCTAATTCTGGTGGTTGGTATATTTCATTTTTGATCATGTTGGGATCAAATGTCAACAACCAATGCGGGCCCTGCCACCACAGTTGATGTTCTAATAACTGTTGTGTCGACAGTCCTCTTGTAGCACAATCCGCAGGGTTATCTTCAGATTGAACATGGTGCCAAGATGATGATGGAATGATGTTGAGTATTGTACGAACTCTATTGGCAACGAACTGTTTCCATCCATAAACGTCTCCATACAGCCAACCAAGAACCACCATAGAATCCCTCCAAGCGTTGATTTGTAGGTTTTTTGGCATAGTTTCCATGACCTTTTTCATGAGTTGAGATAGTAGTAACGCACCACATAGCTCAAGCTTAGGCAACGTCAACTTGTTTTTCAACGGTGCTAATTTTGTTTTAGCTGTCACAAGTGTCGATGTGAACTCGCCCTTAGGACTCTTTGTGACAACGTAAATAGCGCAGGCATACGGCTTTTCGGACGCATCACAAAAGCCATGTATTATGTAATGGTTTTTATCGCCCATATATCTAGGGATCTTGAACTGATCTATGTTCTGATAATCACACTTCAACTTTTTCCACTCGTGGGTTATGTTCTTAGTTAAGCGCGTATCCCAATCTGCAGCTTCTTCAGACCATGTACATTGGAACAGAAGCTTTGCTCGGACGGATAGTGGACACAGAAAGCCCATTGGATCATAGACCTTTGAGATGTTGGATAGTAACTGTCGTTTTGTTATGTCGTCCTCACTGGTCTCGTCTTCGAATATGTTCTTGAATACAAAGATGTCTGACGAGGGAATCCAGCGTAAGCCCAAGGTCTTTCTGTTTTCTAGGCCTTTGAAGTCGAGTGGTGTGTCCAGTTGATCAGCTGATAGGTCTTCAATCAGTTCCTTTGCATTACTGTACCACTTTCGGATTTTCATGCCGGCGCCCTTCAATATGTCGATTATTTCTCTTTGTAGCTGTTTTGCCTGAGAGAGGTCATCATGACCTTCAAGAAGGTCATCCATGTACAGTGACGTCATCAATGCAGCAGCAGCCATGGGGAACTTGTGCACGTCGTACATAGCCAGCTGTCGCAAGGTGCGCATTACAAGGTACGGACCCGCCTTAGTACCATACGTAACTGTTGTGAGCTGGTACTCCTTCAGGTGCTCTTGAGTTGCGCTTCTCCAAATAATGCGTTGTAAATGCTGATCAGATTCACGAATCATTATTTGGCGAAACATCCTTTCGATATCAGCAGTTACGACGTATTTGTGTTGACGCCATGCTAAGATGAGATGCTGCAAATCTTTTTGTAAGTTTGGACCACGCTTCATTAAATCATTGAGACTGAATCCACTCGATGTTTTTGATGACCCGTTGAAAATTGTTCGAAGTTTTGTCGTAGTGAAGTCATTTTTCAGTACACCGTGATGTGGAAAATAATGTACTAATGCACTGTGTTGTGGAACTGGAGACATATGACCTTGTTGCTCGTATTCTCGCATAAAATGTTTGTAACTTTCTGCGAATGATTCATTTTTGGACATCTTATTTTCCAAATTATAGAACTGTGCGATCGCCTTTGACTTTGATTCACCTAGATCTTGTTCGAATCCAGGCTTCATAGGAAGAGCAAAATCGTATCTTCCGTCAGGTAGGCGTCTTGTCGTAGATTGATAGAATTGCTCACAGTATTGTTCATCAGGTGTCAATTCAGCAGCTGAGTCACTCACTCACTCTTCGAGCTCCCAGTATTGAGAAATTTCTGATAGGTCGGTTATCACAACGTGACACTTAAACTTTTTCACGTTACCCGATAGGATCCAGCCCAATCTCGTCTGTTGAGCTATTGAAGCCATGCTAAGACCTTTGATCAGGTCGCTCATGATGATCTCTGAGTATATGCTTGCATCTAGTAGCAGATCAATAGGCCTAGAGATGTTGTACTCGGGATCAGCTAACTGTATGTGCTGCAAGTGTGGCCAGGACTCCTTACTGAACGACATGTTTGGCAGATTGTTGATGACGTGATTGATGACTAATGCTTGAGTTGTAAACTCATAGTCTTGGTAGATAGACTGGCATTCGAGCGTGACGACTCCCTTGCCGTACTTTGATCCATTTCCAATGCCAGATATAGATGCGCGGTACCGTTGTCGAGGCAAGCCCAGCATCTGAGCGGCGTTCTCAGAAATGAGTGAAATCTGAGAGCCTTGGTCTAAAAGACATCTCAAAGTGATGTAAGTCCCGTCAGAAGCTTTGACCCTGACAGATAATGTTGTCAACAGGATCTCTTCGTCATCTGTAGCAACGTGATTCACGCTATGTTGTTTGTTTTCGGATCGCGTTGAAACTTGAGGTCTTTGCGTAACTGGAGCTGTAGGCATGTGCGATGATGACCCGGCGGGCGCGTCGGCCGCCCGGTTTACCGTCTGTTGATTAAGGTTCATATTTGCGTATGCGTCATGTAGCATTGTGTTATGACCCTTTTGACAGACTTTGCATCTTTTCGTCGACGTGCATATGTTATCGGTGTGTGCGTACAGACAATTGAGGCAAATATTGTGTTTCTTGATGGCCATTAGCCGCTCGTCCGGTGTAAACTTAATGAATTTGCTGCATTTGTATAGGTAGTGATTATTGTTACAAATCGGACAAATTGAAGAGCATGTCGCAACAGCTTGAAATTCTCTGTTCGGGAATTTTCCATAGCGATGACCACCAGCATGTTGAAACTGAGGCTTATATGGTTTGTTGTTGATGATTTTCGGAGGATAAGATCTATTTGATGATGTTGAGATCTCTCGTTCCTTTTTACCTATTGGCTCTAAGGCGTCGAATTTGCTCTCTAGGAAGTCCATTAGCTCAGAAAGCGATGGTATGTCTCGCGGCAATTTTCGTGCCTCTTTGTGGTCGCTGTATGTTTCAGCATCTAGCTTCTTCGCTATGATGTGTACTAGCAACGGATCCCAGGTACTTGTATCGATACCGAGGTTCTGTATGACGTGGATACATTCCATGGACGTGTCGTAGAGGCGTCTGATCTCGTACGCTAATTGCTTGTGAGCGACGGGTTGATTGAGAAAAATCTCAATCTGTTTTGTAAATAACAGCTAGGGGTTGTTATATCTGTGTGTCAGCAATTCCCACGCTGTATCGTAGTTGTCTGCTGAGATGTTTAGATGCTGAATAAATCGCTCAGCATCTCCTCGTAGTTTACCTTTCAGGTGCTGCATCTTCTGGGTTTTCGTAAGCAAGTTATTGTTATGGATGCTTTCTACGTAAAGATCATAGAATGTAGGCCATTGTGTATACTTGCACGTGAATGTAGGTATGTCGATATGTGGTATCGACTGCTGAAGATGTAATGTAGACGCGAGCTTGAGATTCAAAGCCTTCGTGGTGCTCTTGTATGAGTCTTCGTAAGCATAAAATTCATCGTCATACTGCGTATCCGAACCTTGGAGAATGTGATCGATTTGTAAATGCAAAGCGTCGATTGCAACCCAGCGCGTCTGAATGTTACGCAATTCATCTTCCAGCTCCCACTTGTCGCGTATCTCGTCAAGTCGCAAGCTATTCACTTGTCGATGGAAAGCTCTGAAGTTGGTTCTTTGCAGAGATACCAATTCATCTGCCTGGCGACGATCTGTAGGCGAGACCGTTGTTGCATTTGACGTCGATGGCAGAGTGACTCTCGGCTGTAGTTTAGGTGGAGCCGTAGATGGAGTCGGCTCCAGTGTTGCTACGATCTTAGGCAGCGCTTCTGGTGCCGGAGAAACAGGTTCACGTGCAGGGGGGCAGGTCGATATCTTGATGCGCACAGTATAAAAGTACGTTCTTGCTTGTTGGTACTGGTTTTCCGTAAAGTAAGGATCAGTGTCATTCTCATAGTCGGATAACTTATCGTTGTTTACTTGGAACTCGGCCCACAGTTTATCAAGGGCATCGAGTCGCTCGTTCAAGTACTTACGAGTCTTGCATGTGGCGGAATCCTTGCTGAAGTTTCTCTCTATCTTCTTGATCGCTTCAATAATCTCCTGTTGGCGCTGAAGTAGATTCTCCATTATGCTTTTTCACTGTGTGACACTCCGAGGACGAAAAAAGGTACACATTAAGTTCACTGCTCACCGAATCTTAGCACTGTTCACTGTGTCGAATGTCGACGACAACTGTCCACTTTGATAGCAGCTGTAGCAGTTGTTTGTCCAGCGGTCCAGGCCACTCTATATCTTCGCGAACCTAGTACGACCTTTTTTGCGCCTTCTCAATAAAACTTTTAGGACCCGCTTCTGGAACCGATTCGCAGTCGCACAAAATCCACAAAGAAAATAAAGTGACGTAAGCGTAGGAACCACTGTACCTGTATTTTCCAAATGTCGATGGAAATCCACAGATGTAATCTTGTCTTTTCGAAGGACCAAAAACACTGTAAGGTGTATACACTATATAAGATGAATGAGTGCAGAAGAGATGCAAAGGAAAGTTAGTGTGCGAAACAAACCCAATGAAAGTCGATCTAGCACTGAATTTATTGTAAAGAATTATAAATTGATGTATAGTCAAAAGTACGGAAGTTACATGATTTCACAAGTAACAAATGCATTGTTTCTGCGTGACCTAAATAAACGAGTCATTGAAATAAAATTACATAAAATATGTGCGGTAACCCGTACAGCTTATAAGGCACTACCAACAGCTTTCAATTGCTCTAGTGAATATTCATTCTTCCAAAAGACACCTAAAAGAACTAAGTTACTAAACAAATACAACGTAAATAAGGGTCCTAACTAAGACGATCACGCCAAAATATTACAAACGGCCTATTGTTAAACCTTTAGAAAGATCATTTAGAAAGATCAAAACATATTTTATTAATTCTGGTCACATAATAATGAATATATTAATTTTATTGAAAAGGGGTAAATTAATTATATTTAATATCATGCATATTTATTTATATAGGGGGGGGGGGGCGGGGGAGCGTTACAACAGTCAATCAATTTTTCTTCGACAAAATGACTTTACTTTCCTGTAGAATGAAATAAATGGCACTATTATAGGGGCTACACACGATCACTTTTAACTGTCAGTTTTGACTGATCAGTTTTAAATGACAGTGAAAACGGACGTTCTTTGCGCCCACACACGTTCACTTTTAACTGTTTGTTCTCGATGCTTACGACGATGCTTTAGCTGTGCTTTGTTTATTATTAATTAAAAAATAATGGTTTAAAAAAAGGAAAATTTATTCGCATGTTAATTTATTAACCGAAGTTAAAACTGTTTCAAAGGTCTGGCGCAACTATCTCATAATGAATAAATATACCTCAATTTTTTCGCTACATGATAGATTTACAGCAACGTTACGATTTCTAGCAACAGGACGGAGCTATGAAGATTTAATATTTTCCACAGTTATTTCACTTCATACCATACCAGACATATTTGAGGCTTTATTCAAATTACTTTGCCCAGATTTTTTAAGATAAGAAAACTCGGAACATTTTATAATTGCTTTTGGTGAATAATTGTCCTGGGTTCGACTTCGGAAACGGATGGTCACTAAATGGTTAGGATGACCAAGTTGCCCTTCATATCCGGAGAGAAAGAACCACAAAATGGTTAGCTATAGGGTCCCGGGTTCGATCCGGGAATAATGACATCGAGATTTTTATGCGAGATAAATGATAGGTGTTCTAGATTGAACCAAAACGGTGGACTGTATATGCCTAGATAGTTATAACTAAAACAAAATGGCAAACGTAGCATGTTGCGGGGTTTGAACAATGCACTTCCTATGACTCAATTTACTCTATTTATCCGGTATCTTTATGCGGGAATAAAACATGAATTGCCAGGAAAAAAGACATAGAAAAGAATGGAAATAATCAGCTCATTAATTGTATATGGGAAAGCACTTACCAGGGTGGGTCTTCTGACTGCCTTTGGTCTTAGGCTTCGAGTTTGATGACACTGCGTTCATCTGCGATACGAGTGACTGAACGGCGGCAGCGAGCGTCCTTTTACCTTCTGGGCCGTCTCCACTTCCATCTAACATATCTTAGCCTTCTCCACCCCCACCCCCCGTGTGCGGAAGGGAATACGGATGGGATGGGAGAATGTACCAGCTAATTACTAGCTAATAGAACAAAAATGGGAGGGTATTCGTTTTCCGCGCAACCATTCCCGCCGATTAAATGGGTTTCCTTCAAACTGAATAAAGCCAATACTTAGACCTAACCTTAATTACTAACCTAACCTAGAAACATATTTCGATAACTACTGGTTAGTTAAAGGACAGAGACGGACAACAGGAAGCATATATTGCCCGGTTGCGTCTTAACACGAGCTATCCTCGTTACTCAGTCGGATCCAGGAAAAACCTCTTCAATGATCCCTAATGGCCAATGAAGAGGCGGCGCGTTCTCTTTGGTGAGAATAACTACAGTTCCGACCGTTAAGAGATTGCAACATATGCAGATATTCCGTTCTCCATCGCTTCCGAAATGGCTGCACTAGCCGGTCTAACAAGTTATGACGTGAAAGAACATGGAGTTTATCATCGTCTATATCTATAGTGGGTAAATATTTCAAAGGCGTTAGATTCAAAAAATGTGCTGGAGCTAGAGCCAGCGGCTCCAGGGGTCACTCGACAACGTGCGAGAAAGTTCATAACGCACACTATTTTTGCGAGTACGGTGCTTAGTTCTTCAAAAGATAAAATTTGATCTCCAAGGACGCGATATAAACGACTCTTTAAACTTTTAATATTAGTCTCCCAATTCCCCCCAAAATAACTTGCGGTGGGGACGTTTAGAGACCACTCGATGTGATTCTTAGCTAAGATGTGAGTGCACTCTGAATTATAATATTTAGATGTTAAAAAATTGTGTAACTGTGATAAAATACGTAGTTTGTACCATTATCTGAATACACTTTACTTATAGGGCAGGGGCGAGAAAGAAATCTTTTGTGTAAATGCACCCATGAAGCTAGCCGTGCTTAGATCACCGGCAAGCAAACATACGAAAATACAAACATACGCCTTCGTGGATCTTACACCACGCCCACGAATAAGCGTGACCTTGGACGGACCAGCAAAGTCTGACCCGGTGTACATAAAAGATTTTACAGATTGTGTTACACGACAAGACCTAATGTCCGTTATTTCCGGGAATGACGGCCTAGGATTAACTTGAAAACAAGCTATACGATTATGCACCCGATTTCAAATCAAGTTGCGAGCAGAAGCAATTCAATAATTCTGACGCAAAAATAGACGTCAACAATTCAGAGCCAGCGTGACAATTTAATTTATGATGATTATCAAGGAATAAATTCAAAATATGATCTTACGCGGTTAAACTATAGGGTGTCGTTGATCGAAACTTAAATGTGAGTTGGATAACAAATCGGCAAACGTAAATCACGCTACACAATATAAACTACATATAAACAACCGATACTACAAATACGAACAAACACTACTTAATCGCTTCCAGAACTGCAAAGGCTTTATATTGTAATGGCGAAATAATTCAAATATCACACAGCGTCAGCGTACTAATGAAGAATAATTTTATATATAACACTTATAAGGAAATTTGAATTTATAATTCTACTAGACTTAAGACTTAGCTTAATATTCAAATTACACAAAACTATATAATCATAAGTATGCAATATCTAAAGGGAATCGAAATTATAAATAATTATAAGTGTTATAGTTATGCGACGACTGTTTTGGAATTACAGTGATGGCAGACTGTTGCTCGCGAAGCCCCACTTCTCTCGATAAAGCAGTTAGGTTTGCTTGCAATATGACCTCCCTCTCTCGTAGATATTTTATTTCCCTCCGCCAATCAATATTGGCCTCAGCAGGTTCATCCCGTCACTCCCAAGGCGACATGCTTATTGCTACAGCAGCTCAGCGTCTCTCAGCGTCACTTCGCACCGCGCTTGCTTCCACTGACGACATCGACTCGAGTCCCGTGTTGCTGTCCACGTACACCAAATGTGTTACCTGACCGGCCACGGGGTGATCCAACTCTTAAAATTTGAGCCTTCTTCACTTATTCTTTTCTGTTTTTTCTAAAAAATATACAAACATTTTATTAAAAAAAATGGGTAACATTAATGCGTACGATTTATTAAAGGATGAACTTGAATTCGAATTAGCTTGCCGTGGTATTCGGGGCTTAGAAACAGTTCAAGTTATGCGTAAAAACCTTAAACAAATTTTTATAAGAGAGCGGGAAGGCGATTCTAGTATAAACGTAGTAGTGCCGTCTTTTTGCACAAAGGACGCCCAGTCTCAGATTGATATTTGTGAAAAAAAATTGCAATTTCCTAGGATCAGTCATCGACGAAGATCTAGAAAGTGATATAAAAAAAGCGGCTAGCTTCGCGCCTCCAACGATTTCCGTGTCAAACTATCCCTAACTATCCCTAGTGAATCAGATGTAGACCGTCATTTAAAATTATCTAAGGGTGTTCACTTTGTAGAACAGTAATTCCAACGGATATGAAAGATGAAGGTGAAAGTGAGAGTGAAGCAAAGATATCTAAAAACGATAATTTTTACGTACGGAAATACTCCAACGTAGTCTTGGAGACATCCGGACGTCTGTCACCTCAGTCCCCGGTGAACATGGGTGCTGGAAAGCACCCGAAACGTCGGGTATTAAAATTAATATAAATAAAACGCGATAAAATCCGTAAAAGTAGTTTTAATCAACAACAATACTTATTGAAAGTCACTTTTTTTAATTTACCACTGGTTCGCAAAAAAAAACCTCTGTCCTGGGAAGAACTAGCAAGATACCCAGCTGGATTATTTTTTTCCAATAATAGCTTACAATCATGTTTACAATTGGCAACACAAGACAAATTAGAAATAGCTTGGTAGCGATCACCCTTCCCAGGGGTTATTATCATCCATAAATTCCTTAATATTATAATAACCCTTTTTATACAAACTTAGTTTAATAACATTTTTGAACTTTGTGTATGACAAATTTTGTATATTTTCTGGGATTTTGTTGTAAAAAGCGTATACATCGCCCCCATAATGGATTACTGACTCGGTGGAGTCGAGTAACTGGTACTACTTGCTTGTGTCTGCTCCTAGTATTTACAGAATGAATATCACTTATTTTCGCAAAACTACTTTTATTTTTGTGTACGTACATTACATTTTCATAAATGTATTGAGAGGCCAGAGTTAATATATTGATTTCCTTAAATTTTTGTCTCAGTGACTCTTTTGGTTTTAAATTATATATTGTTCTAATGGTGCTCTTCTGCAAAATAAATATAATTTCAGTGTCAGTCGCGTGTCCCCATAGCAAAACAACATACGACATAATGCTATGGAAATAACTAAAGTAAACTATTCTAGCTGTTTCAACACTGACACATGTTTCACATTATGAGTGACGAATTTCATACATTTAGTTTTAGTTCCATTCAAATGCAAATTATTAACATTAAACCAATTGACTAACTTAGCTATAGCATTATATACTTCGTCATAATTTAATAACTGTCGTTTTAATTTGAAAATTAATGAAGTATCATCAGCAATTAATACTATATCATGGTTATCCCCTACTATGTAAGGTAAGTCATTAATATATACAAGAAACAGAAAGGGGCCGAGAATTGAGCCCCGGGGCACGCTCATTTGTACAATCGACCCGGAAAATTTCATACTATTAATGACAACTTTTTGCGTTCTGTCACTTAAATATGAAATAATTAATTTAAGAGCATCGCTTCTTACACCGTAGTGTTGAAGTTTCCTGATTAATGTTTCATGGTGAACACAATCGAAGGCTTTGGATAGGTCACAGAATACACCCAAAGCATCCTGTGAATTCTCCCATGCATTAAATATATATTTAATCAGCTCAACACCAGCATCAGTTGTCGAGCGACCCCTTGTAAAACCAAATTGATTTTTATGAAGTAAATTATTTACGTTAATAAAATTTAACATTTGATCAAGAACAATTTTTTCAAAAATTGTACAAGTGTTGACAGTACAGAAATAGGTCTAAAATTAGCGGGGTCCAATGCACTACCAGATTTAAATAAAGGTATTACTTTACTATGCTTCATTAAATCAGGAAACACACCAGATTTGATACTAGTATTAAAAATAACAGATAGTTGAGATGCGATTATATCTATTATAGACGCAATAACTTTAACGGAAATCCCCCACAAATCGGCGGTTCTCTTAATATCAACAGTCTTAAAATATTTTACAATATCTTTTGATGACACATTATGAAATGCAAAATTCTTTGTACACACATTTACATTTTGTTTAAGTAATGATTCGGTGACGGCAGGAGAAGAATTCAATTACTTAGTGATTAAAATCGGAATATCAGTAAAATATTTCTCAAAAACCATTGCAACATCCTGATCTGATTTAGTTAATTTATTGTTAAAACTTAACTTGTAGTTTCAATTGCGAGAGTTGACCTTACCAGTTTTACTACAGTGACATTATACTCCATGTCATTTTAATTTTATTAGAAGCAGTCTTTATTTTGTTGCTCAAGTACAATGGCTAAGGAACACAATCTTTTAAAAATTTTGGAATATTTTTTTACATATTCCCTATATTCGACGCTCGGATTATATGACCTTTCATTGCAAAGTTCATATAACCTTTGTCTACTCTTATGGACTCCTACTTCATTAAATGCCTTGCGATTGTTCAAGGAGAATGTTTTAGAAGTAAAAGTATTATTAAATTCATTGCAAATGAGCTTAAATAATGTTCCATACAAAAATTTGGATTATTTTGTTATGAAAGTAATGGAAGTTTTTTTTTTTAATATGTTACTTCTAAACTTCTCCAAGCGATGTGCATTTACTGGAACAAACACTACTTTTTTATCTACTTGCTTTTTGTGAACATAAGGTAATGAAACTAATTGTCCACAGTGATCAGAGCTCAATTTTTGAATTATACATTTATTGAACGGCTTAACATTTGTAAAAATGTTATCTATACATGTTGCACTAGATTCAGTAATACGTGTTGGCTCCAAAAAAAAATTAAAAAGACCATAAGATTTAAACAATGAGCTAAATTTAATATTGGTGTGGGAAGCTTCTAGGAGATTGATATTAAAATCTCCACATATTACAACAGTTTTATTCTGTTTATTAAGCTTAGCAAAAACTTCCTCCATAATTTTTTCAAACGTATCATATAAAGAACATGGGGGTCTGTAAACGCTCACAACAATGAGGTGCTCAAATTCAACACATGCTATTTCTACAGTTCGCTCAACAGAGAGGCTCACAATATCTTTACGTTCTTTACATGATAATAATTTACTAGCTAAAATTAAGGAGACACCTCTTGAAATCGTTTCTCTATTGAAAGAACTGACCACCTGTTGATTACTGAAGTTAAACATTAAATTATGAGCTTTTAACCAATGTTCAGTAGTACATAAAATATGAATATTGTTGCTATTTAAGAACATTTCAATTTAGCTCTTTGCCTATCATGCCTTGTATATTCTGATGCACCAGGTGTAAACAATTTTTATTATCATTTTGTGGAGTTATACAATTGTAACTATTAAGGATAAGGATGTAAGCTACATTCTAAATTATTTAAATTATTATAACTGCTACAGGTTACTCCTATTGTCTAATTTTTTAATTTAAATTACTTGGAATGGATTCCAAATTGCATATCAAATCATAATGTTGCTCAATAGGAGAATATGTCTGGGTAGTTAAGTCCTTGACTGAGTTAATATATAAATAATAAGATAGCATATTTGCTATCTGTCTTAAATTATATTTGAATAGGTAATACCTACCTGTAGTCAAAAATTTCTTAATTAAATTAATAATATCTATTAAATTAATTCTATTGGTATAATTGTTACAATTAAATGTCAAATTTAAATTATTGTTACATGATAAATTATTCATTAATAAATTTAAATCATGCCTTATTTTATTCTCCTGTGGCCAACCCTGTATATAAGGCAATGTAAACAAGATAATTTTATGTACATTTAAAGTATTGAGGTAATCAATATATTTTAATAATTGATTTTTGTTTACATTGCCTCTTCTCCCAACAAGAATTATTAATGTTCTATTAGGACAAAACTTACTAGTCAAAACTTTATTCATTATATGACTAAAGGATGCTCCAGGCATACAATAATTACTAGTCAATTGTCCTTTTAAATGGTTATTTAACATCATGCCCAAATGTTTACCTATGTCATCACAATACGTAATAACTTTATGTTTTTTTTTTAATATTTAAACTATTTAAGTTTTTATTCTTTGTTATGGCACCGTCATAGAGTGTTGGTGAAAATAAGGAGTCATTGCTATTTACACATATTGTCCCCGATGAACATAGTATGGAGCATTGATTCTCACTCTGATGTTTTATTAAAGAGTCAAAGCGCTCCTCATTGTATTTACATGACTTTGCCAGATCATTCAAGGCCAATATGTGTTCTTTTATCTCAACCTGAGCCGATGCATATTTATTTGAGATAATTTGTAAGGAGTTTTTAAGCGACAAAGCTTCTGAATTGAGACACTCTATTTCAGTCTCATAACAGTTTTTCATATTTTCCACCCCAATTGAATATAATTTAAGTTTATTAACTAATTCATGCTTTTCCTTACATATTTTTATATAATTTTTTGTGTTAATTTTTGTTTTAATTAACTTTTGTACTTTCCTAACATATTTATTAATTTTTATATATTTCTTTAATTTTCTTCTACTGCATGTAATCCTTTCTGCTGTTCTTGATGTGACAAAACCAGTCAAATCGATTGTTGTGGAGGGTTGCAATGTTTTTGAAGATTTCATTCTATGAGCTCATTGAACAGACTTTGAGTTTGGGACACTTTCAATTCATCTAAATATTGTTTTAATTGCACAATCTGCTCATTAGTCGCACTTAATTGCAACTGCAATGCAGCAATTAATCTGAGGGATTCCTCATATTCTTTGCTGCATCGGTCAAACTCATCGACTTTTCTCTGAAGCTGATCCTTTCTTTTTAAACATTTGTATAGTCTTTATGCAATTTAACCATATCACTTTTTAGTTTACTATTTTTGGCAATTATATTTATTATTTCCTTTTCGTTGTCATCCCTTTCTTTAAGCAACAGCTCACACTGCTCTTTTGACGCCTTAAGTTCTAGAAGCGCCATTTGAAGTTGGTTCTCCATTTGGCGCGTTTTGACGTTGCGTGTATTCATTTTACTAATGTGTAAATAGCAAAAGAAAACAAAGAAAGAAAACCGAAGAAACAGAGTAAGCTAATATCTAGATCTCTGGATAGATACAGATCTCAAATTAAATAATCAGGTAAATAATTCAAATTGAAATCCGAAATAGCACTAATTTAAAAGGTAAATCTTAAAATATTAAAAGGATAACAAGAATTACAATAACTTACAGAAATTTCAAACTATGATCGTTACAGCTATTACTTTTAGTTGAAACACAAAACACTATTTTAATTAAAATACTTATGACTTTCACTTATTTTACAAACACAATTAAGTCTTATTTAACAACTATAACTAAAAATTGAGGTGGATATTATCAATTTACAATATTTAATTTTGCTAAACAGTTTGGAGCTATTATTTTACAACTTGTCACTGGGGTTGCCACATAGTAATCCTCCTAAGTAAAGAATACCACAATCCTGTACTGATATAAACTTTATGGCCAAGTTATCTTCAATGTACGAAAAAGATATATATTCGATTAAGGTGTTGTCCGATGTTTATATTTTGAAAAGTGTAAGCGGCAAACATTTGGGTACATGGCACGCTTCTGACTTAAAACCGGCGATTTGAGGCCTAGCTAAATCTGGTTGGATTCCATTTGATGAGGGGGGATGTGTTATGATAAAAAAACATGTTGCAATTTATATGATAATTGAGACAGAACTTGTTTCCGAACTTGATAAAAGGATTGCAGGGTAGGAGCAGGGGACGGACGGCGTAGGGTCGAGTTCGTGACGAACGGTAACAGAGAATAAATTACAGTACTACGTAGCGATAATTCTTGTTAGACATTTGAAGTTCAAATGCGTACAAGTTTTGCTATATATTAAAACTGTGTATTAGTGAACTTTATGTATTTTAAATAGAAGCTTATATTCGTGGAAAGTTGTTTTTAGAGATGCAACAGGTAAGTGTTTAATAGTACGTTGTTAGGTAGCCTGAGTAATTCTGGAATAGTATTCTTAGATTAAGCCATTATTTCAGTCTATGAAAACGCCCATTAATTGTGACAATAACGCCTTCCTACATCTCTGACATAAAGTTATCAGTAGAATTCGCTTGTCATAAAGGATAAAGACAGTGAAATATGATGCTATATCCTTTGATGATTGTAGATTATGCTTAAAAATCATCTAGTAGTTTGCGTTGTAGTGGATTTCATTGTAGCCTTTTGTATTGCTTATAAATATCTTACACATTTGCACATTTTTTTCTTGTCTTACTTGGACCCCGAACCCATTGCTTGAGTATGCCATGACAGAGTGGCTACCGATGTCACGAATTTATCCAAAACTTGGTCTACGCTTTTGATATTCGCGGATGACATAGCTTTAAGATCGAATATTTGGTCTAAATATGCAGAAGCCAACATTCGCTTATCTTCATAATTATATTTGTATGGGTTAAAAACTGTAGTATTATGGTTAGAAAATCTGAATCTAGTCCTATTTTACAGATAAATAATAATATGATGGATTTATTCAAAATAAAATAGGAATTATTGTATTAATTACTGTAATTAATTGTTATTTTAACTACATTATGGCTTATGATATGTTATTTGCATTACTGTTGGTAGTTGTCCAATTTGTTTTAAATGTTATATATGACAAACTTATTTTTATTTTTATGGTTGTTCTCTTTTTCGTTTTAAACGTAATGTATGATAGGCTTATTTTCATTGTGCACGAGACCTTGACACATTCGGTGATAGTTTTAATTTTATATTATTTAATTTATACAGTTACTACAACATTTAAATACATTTTTGTTATTACACTTCTTTCTAAAGTATGCAAGACATATATATATATATATTTACATCTGTATAAAAATCGATTCTAATTTAAAAATTTACTATGAAAACGTAAGGGGTCTACGTACTAAGACTGACTTGCTTTTCAGGAAGGTCTTATGTCATGAGTACGATATAATCTGTTTCGCTGAAACTTGGTTACATTCGGGTATATTCGACTTAGAACTATTTGACGAATGGTATTACGTATATAAAAGCGACCGTAACTACGAAGTCAGAGGTGATACAATGGGTGGAGGAGTTTTGATTGCAATGAGGCGTAAGCTAAAGGTCACTAACGTTGAATGCATCCCGTCAATGAATTCAGCTGCTGACGTGATTCGTGTTTCTATTTCATTTAAACGACATATACGATGCAACATATACTGTTGTTATTTTCCACAATGTCGAATTCATAAAGATGTGTTGTCAAACTTTTATGAACATATCTCTGATGAAGTTCTCTCTTACCCTGATGACTACTTTATTATATTAGGAGATTTTAACATACCTAACGCTTTCTGGTCGAATAATAGTAATGCTGATGTGACCTTACATGGAGATTTTTCATCGAATACAGTTAATGAACTAGCAAATTTTCTTTCTTTTAATAATTTTAGTCAGTATAATATATTTAAAAATTTTAATGATCGTATTTTGGATCTCTTAATAGCCAACATTAATTGCAAAGTCAGTTTAGTAACTACTCCAATAGTTTCAGAGGATTCACACCATCCAGCTTTTGAGTTTACAATTTTAAAATCACATGAGAAACTACTCGAGGCCCGGACTCACACAGTCAAGTTATATAGAGATGCCGATTATGAGTTAAATAAATACAAATCTTTCGCAAATAGACTGGGAATCTAATTCGAGTGATGGTAATATCGATGTCTCTGTGTCAAATTTTTATAACATTTTAAATAATATAATAGAAAAACACGTACCTACTAAAACTATTAAATTTTTACACTAAGTACCCGATTTAGTATAATAGCGCATTAATTAAAATTGTAAATGAAAAATTAAAATTTCATCGCAAGTGGAAGGTGTATAAACAGGATAGTGATTACAAGTCTTTTTCCATACTAAGAGGGAGACAAAAATTAATGGAGGACGACTGTTATAACAAGTTTATCAATAATGCTGAATATAAGATTGGTATTAATAGTAAATTCTTTTGGTCTTTTGTAAAATCAAAACGAAAATGTAACGGTCTTCCTGACATAATGTTTCTAGATGATACGACTTCAGATCCTGTGAAAATATGTGATTTATTCAATACTCATTTTAGCTCAGCTTTTAGTGTTAATAGTCCAAATCATAATACTCAGATTTCTAACTCCGCTCACTCGATTAGTATAAATTCGGTCACGTTTACAGTCCCTCAAGTTTCAATGTATTTAAAACGCTTAGATGTCAGTAAGGGACCAGGACCTGATGGCATTCTACCCATGTTTTTATAAAGATGTTATCGTCAATTAGCTAAACCAGCAATTTTGTTTAGAACTTCCGTGAAGTTGGGTGAAATGCCTTTAGAATGGAGAAAATCGTTCATAACTCCCATATTTAAAAGTGATAATAAGCACGATATTTCATATTACCGCCCAATTTCAAAATTAAGCTCGATTCCAAAACTGTTTGAGAAAATTATTTATAACACACTCTCCCAAATAACTCGACCATAACGATCATAACTCGACCATAACTCGACGATAATTCCCGAACAACATGGTTTTATAGGTGGAAAGTCTAAAGAAATTAATCTTTGCGAGTTTCTTGATCACATCTATATTGCAATGGATAGTGGACTGCAGGTAGATGCAGTGTACACCGATTTTACAAAAGCATTGGACAAAATTTCACATAGTATTCTGATACACAAATTAGACCAAATCGGTGTACATGGTGATTTACTTCGATGGATATCTTCTTATCTTATAAATCGTAGTCAGGCAGTTGCAATAAAAGGACACTGTTCATCATTTTCTCCCAGTTTGTTCAGGTGTTCCTCAGGGTTCGCATCTTGGTCCACTAATGTTTATAATATTTATAAATGATGTAATATCCTGCGTCCATAATTCCAAAATTCTCCTTTTTGCAGATGATATGAAAATTTTCAGATCTATTAAATTTATAGAAGACTGCAATCTACTTCAAGAGGATCTGTGTAGGCTTAGCTCATATTGCCAAGCAAATCATATTTACTTGAACATCAAGAAATGTAATATTATCTCATTTACTAGGAAAAAAGAATCCAATCCTCTTTAACTATAAGCTCGACGATAATTACTAAAGAGAGTAAATGAACTTCGTGATCTTGGTGTTCAGTTGGATAGTAAGTTGTTGCTGAGATCACATATTAATATATGTAATAACTCAAAAAGCTCATAAAATGCTAGATTTTGTGATGCGTATCTCAAAAGATTTAAAAAATTCTACTAGATTAATTATACTATTTAATACTCTGGTGCGATCTATTCTTGAATATTGCTCTTCATGTTGGAATCCTCAGTACAAAGTTTATGTTAAAATGATTGAAACAATCAATAATAAGTTTCTGCGTCACTTAAAGCGATATGATTCTTCTGTAGACTCCATTATTGATAGCTTACACAGTTATACACTCGAAAAACGCCGTGATATAAGAGATCAAATGTTTTTGTACAAATTGCTACATAATATCATCGACTCTCCGCTACTTTTAAGCAAAGTGAATCTTGCGTGTCACCGGTTAGGTGCACGAAAAAAGTCTCGTTTTGCATTACGTAAAGTAAAAACGAAGTATTCTTCAAATAATTTTGTATCTCGTACATGTAAAAATTTTAACTTAAAATATTGTGAACTAGATATTTTTCACCTTAAATATAATAGTTATAAAAAATATATTGTTAAACTTAATTTACAATTGGCAGCTTCACTATAGGTTGTGTGTATTGTATTACTTTTATTTTATGCTTAGTATTAATGTTTAATTATAAATACCATTTAGTACTTTTTTTTTTCAATCTTTAAACATATTTTGGTTGCAAGCTTTTAATATGTTTTGGATATCTGTGGAAACTTCATTGGTTTTAGGATTACTTATATTTGTTTTATAATGTATTTTTTTATTGTACTGTATGTTTCCCTGAAAAAGCAAATAAATAAATAAGTATTTATATTTGCGCCTTGCCACTTAGCTTGCCAATTAAGTAATATAATTTTTCGGCATCCGATAATGAGGGATTCGGATGTATAGTATTCTGAAAACTAGTAGTAAATAACGGCCAAGTTTTAATATCACCATTAAATATTGGATATAGATAGGTGGCAATCTAAGTGAACCTAAACTGCTGGCTTTACGTCGCTCTGGGTTGAAGCTTGTAGCTGCTTAGCCGCTCGCTTTACGCGACACAATGAATCCTTGATGACCATAAGCGATTGATAATTCATTACATAATCAGAATCAATTGGCAGTACAAGATTATTATTTTTTTCCAATACACTTTCATAATTTAATCTCATGAATCCACTGTTTGGATTTCAAACAAAAATGTTTCCCGAACTTATTCTACATTGATATTTTTATATGATCACTGATGTGTTGTATACGAGGTAACATGTCTCTTTGAGCGTAAAGAGTTTTAATTCGCATTTTATTTGCATTTACTGCTATCTTGCAGTACAATGATTAATTTAAACCAAAACATAAAACAAATCGCATAGCGATGAAAAACGTAAGTTTCACATCGTACGAGAAGTTATCTAATAAAATCAGGCAATGTTTTGCTACTGACGCATAACTTTTCCCCGAAATGACATTAAATCAAACGCTTTGACACCATTAAATTTCCTAAGCGGCAGGCTACAACGAGATGTAAAAAAATATTTCCTACGTAGCGAGAGTACAAGCGAGTGGACGAAAAAATTCTCCTATGAACTAAACAATTTATGCATATGCGAGTTTAATGTATATATGTGATCGATATTATATGATTTGGAAAGAATTTAGAAGGCGTTATTTGTAGCAAACACTAACCATGTCAAAACGAGTATTTATGCAAGAATGCACTTTGCTTATAAATTCATATAAATATTACAAATTGTGGAATTAAGTAAACAGAAAACTACTGCGGGGTCAAGCTAAATAAAACGGGCGCCCGTTTCCTTTAGTTGCGAGTGTAGCTACAATGGTCGAAATTTTAACTATTTGCAATTTTAAATTCAACAATACGGCGTGCGTTAATGCTAAGCGAAAATTGGTACGGCCAGTGTATAAGATATCACAAGTGCTGGCGTCTGCATAGCAACTAATGTTACCAGTTTGCAACGTATCATGAATATGCAGAAGAAAAAGAGTTGGTGACAGCACGCAGCCTTGTGGAATATCAGTGTTAATAGGCTTGTAATCAGAGCACGCACCGTCTTAACCAATCTCTGATCCAATTGCACAATTTCTCAGGGAGCACATAGGAAGGAAGCTTCGAAGGAGCCATTTGTGCCAGACCCAATCGAAGGCCTTCACTATGCCCAAGCTAACGGCCAATGCCTCCTCTTTGAGTCTACTGCCTTCGCCCAACTATGAGTCTGGTAGATCAGAAGCTCACCAGCTGATCGACTACGACGAAAACCGTATTGGCGGTCACTAATCATTTGGTGATCCCCAAGGTGCCTCATGAGCTGGCAGTTTACAATAGACTCCATTATTTTGAAGAACGAGGAGGTGATGACAAAAAGCATGTTATTGGGCGGGTCTAAGCGGGTGCCTTTTTTTATGGGACGGGTCGACTAAAGCTGTCTTCCACGAATTCGGGACTATATCTTAGGAGTATGAGCATCAGAAAAGATGTGTTTAAACCGGTGCCAACTCTGGAGTCCACGTCTTCAGCACAATGGTAGGGACTACGTACGCGAAGAGGTCAAACATGTACAATCCAGTTTCTTATCCGCGATCGCTATAATACTGAAGAACTATCGCTTGCACATGTTTTTACTGATCAGTTTCGTCATATCAGTTAAAAATATGTATCAACAATATATCATCAGTTTTAACTGATAATAAAAAATACTGACAATTTTCATCGTACACACACTCAGTTTTCACTGTCAGTTAAAACTGGTCAGTCAAAACTGATGGTTAAAAGTGATCGTATGTATCCCCTGTAACGATGGCTTACACAAAGTAACGGGATTAAATAGTGCGCTGACAATATTATCGCGAGAAACTGAGGCCTGATCCCCGGGTTGCCGGCTGCGACTCGACAAATCCGCTCTAAGCACTTGCTAGTATATCGATATCCTTGTGACAATATTTGTTTACTATTTACGTTATTGGTTCACATTATTAGCTTCTTTTGAATATTACTAGGGAAAAAAACAAAAGCGTACTTTTTTACTTTTGATTAGTTCGATATACAGTTTAAGAATTATATTGTGCTATTAACATCAAAAATTAAAGTAATCTTTCGTCCACCATTTCGCCAATCAATAGTTACTATATATGACAGAGCTTAAGTGTTATCTATCTGCAAAACATTTATATTTCAAAATTTAAGGACACGCACGCCATAACATAAAGAGTGTGATCGGAGAGTTTTTGAGTTCTGCAGTGACGTGTTTTTTTTTATATAGGAATAGGGTGACAAGCGAGCACACAGTCCACCTGATGGTAAGTGGTAGACATCTACATCTATCCTCGTTTGCGAATCAAAATGCAGATGCGTTGAAGGCCTTGAGGACTACGATGGAATGCCTCTTTTCCAGTAAAATGGGTCTCCGGTTCTCTACACTCACCATATGAATCACAGCAGCATTAGGCTGCTATTTGACGCTGGTATTCTGTGAGAGCGTGGTCCTTCCCCGGTTGAGCCAACCCATTCGTGCTACAACTATACAATTAATATATCTGCAACATGGCTCTACCATGTAAAAAACTAGTGTCTTATAGAACTTACCTCCAACTGCATGGACAGTTTCTACGAGCTAGTCAATAATGTCTTCCAGTGAGTTCCCTGTTACACAAATTTAAACCGGATAAGTATTTTTACACAAACAATTTTTAAACTCAATCTAAAAGTACATATGGTACTGACTGTGAAACTATCTTAGTTACAATACAAGTTATCATAAAGATTAGTGTGTTTCGCGCGGTGCACCACAAACGTGGATTTGAAAAAAGCAACCGCCCTTTTTAAACGCGTAAGCTTCTAGACGGTGCTCGCAATACATGCATACATGGTGAAAAGTGCGGATGTAAAGTGGAATGGAATAGATTGGTTATCTACGAATTTTAGCACTATATTTACTACCTCCGTTCCTTACTTAAAACAAACAGAGTTGAAAATAATAATTTATAATATTTACGTAAACACCACACATTGGATAAAACTTTAATTTTAAGTCCGGAGTCTGTGGACAGGTTCAAGATTGTTTTCACCATTACATCAAATATACTGAGAATAGACTATAGATTAGATAGACTGAGAATATTTATAACACTATCTAATATTCATTTAATTTAAAACAACTATATCCATTTGTACCCGTACTTAATATTTTTTCAAATGTGTATAGTAACTTTTGTTTTAATTTATAAATATTCGCTTCTTCTTTTTCTACTCAACAAATATACTTTGAACTTAAAGTGCGCTACTGCACGAGCATATTAAATTGTAAGATTTTTTTCCGCTAACTTTGAAATGAGTTTCGGAAGCGGATCTGAAAATTGCACGTGACATAAAAGAGTTCAGATAAATTACTTTAGTTATACAGACGTCCAGTAGTGAGTCAATACTTCGAAAGGAATCTTATATTCTGAAATAACGATGGGGCAAGTTGGTAGACGTTTTTGAAATTATTTATTGTTCCTGTTACGAGTAACGGGTATTAAAATTATTTATTTTAAAGACAAAGTATTATGAAGACGGGAAATCATATAGTTTTATTTACATTACACAACTTTATCTGACTGCCAAGGAAGGTTTTTCGCGCGATCTTGTATGTTTGCAAATTTCTTTATTACCTCGTATCTTCCAAACGGCTTAATGGATTTCGACAATTAAGGTGTCGTTTTATTTGCCTTAATAACCCAAGTGTTCTTAGAAAGTACTTTTTAGTAAATAAACAAAATAGCGGATTTTGGGCGCAAAATAATTATACGTTAATTAAAAAAATAATTAAACCAATAGACCGATTTACGCTTCGACAAGTACAGTAACGAGTTTAGTTACAGGGCAGTGGACAATAAACGGTTAAGTGGACAGTAGCATCAAACAATGTCTTCGTGGCGAGTTTAGTTAAGGACATTAGTTAATAGAGTTCGTTGGAGTATAACGTTTCTAGACTACAGAATTTTTCTTGTTTTCCTTTATGACAGTTCTAGGATTACGTCAAGAACTAAACAATATAGTCAGAAAAATATTACTGGTTATTGTCAAAGAAGTCTTTTACAATTTTCATGAGTGCAGCATCTCGAGCAGGTTTAATTTTACAAAAAAAACTTCTATGAACACAAGATTGAAGCGAATACCTAATAGACTTGTGTTAGACGTTATCCCAAGGTCAGCTAAATACCATAAAAGTTGCCTAAAAATGTGTTTAACGATATATAATATAATTCCTAATGACATCAAAAATTTAAATATTAATCAATTTAAATCAAAATTATTTAAGTGGCTCATTGACAGAAAAATATATGACATTAAAGACTTTATTGACATCAATCCCTAATACTATTCATGTTATATTATATATTTTAATTTATCTTTAATTCAATGTAATTTATTGTAATGAGACTTTGTGATATTATTTTTATGAATATACAAGATAATAATATTAATTTTGCATGCTATTTGTAATAGCGAGACATGTGCACCTTTTAAACATGTACCACCTTTATATACCATGTTCTTACGCAAATAAAAATTCTGATTCTGATTCTGATTCTACTATTATATAAACATTCGTGTTCTAAATACTCCTGTAGGAATTTATAATATGATATCTTCGTCCATTTCATTATTAAAACTCAATATAAAACGTATAAATAAAATATAAATTTTGTGGCGAGTTTAATTATAAAAGTACGAATATACGTTTTTGCAAACGTTGCGTCCTTTTCAACTTATGCACTGAACTCAAAAGTATTTTTGTGACTAAACTAAATGGAACTAAACTCGCTCGTTCACACAAGCAGCGAGTTCAGTTGCTGGGTGGCGGGAGGGCAATACCTCCTTAATTCGCTGAAAAAATAGCCCGGCCGGCTACCCCGTTAAACTTAACTGTTCACTTGCTACTTAACTCGCTTATTGCTGTTCAAACGAGATCTACTTAACTCGCCAGGTTCGCAAGTTAACTCACTACTGTAATTTTCGAAGTGTAAATCGGTCTTGTCGATTAGTATATCAAAATAAAGGAAATTAAAAGATATATATGTGGTATTTTTAAATAGTATGTTTGTAAATTTCTTTATTACCTCGTATCTTCCAGACGACTGGATGGATTTCAACAATTAAGGTATTGTTTTATTCGTCTTAAAAACCCAAGTGTTCTTAGATAGCTTCTTTTAAATAAACAAAATGGCTGATTTTTGACGCTAAATAGTAATACGTTAGTAAAAAAAATAACTAAACCTATCGAATATCGAATATAAGTTGTAAGGTTAAATTAAATTAGGAATTATAAATTCGTTTTTAATAACGGGTTATAAAAATGTGCAATGTTTGTACCGGACCTCGTGCTGTTATAATAAAAAAA
>CAJQZP010000697.1:0-29145 GCA_907164705.1 Parnassius apollo
AAAACAAAATTAGCGAGCAATATGATAATGTTATGATCATTAATCAAAGTTTAAATCACTCAAGTTTTTTTAAATAAAATGTACTGAGTTTAGATCACTCCCTGGCATTGCTCTCTACCTGTTCGTGATGTTTAATTGAAATCGGTTTAACCATTCGGAAGTTAAGCCCGCTCAGACAGACATACAGACTAACAAATATTTTAAAATGGTTATTCATGTCTTGATGGTATACAAGCAAACAAAGCTCAATAGCAGGCAGTCATTTCAATATAACGGAGAGTCACTCCTATTTTACATATTATATGTATTATATGCATGGGTAAGATTTGATAAAGTTTATTTTCACAGTTGCAAGCAGCTCGGGTACGATTCCCGCCAGTGGTAATGGAAAGCTGTTAATTGCTATTTTAAATACTGCTTTACCACGTGCTCGTCGGTAAAGGGAAACATTGAGAAGAAACCTATATGTCTGAGAAATAAAAGAAAACATTTCGAAGATATGTAAACTCCACCATCACGCATTATTGCAGCACGTCGGACTTCCTTAGTCTCTTCGTCACATGGAGAATCGGAAAGCTGTCGGACCGGACGAGGTGCCAATTGAACGCATGGAAAGCGCTGGAGGCTCGTGGTGTGTGCATTCTTACTAACCTTTATAATAGAATCTTGAGCGATCGAATAATGCCCGATCAGTGGCGGCTTAGTATAATAACGCCGGTCCACAGGGGTAAAGGGTCCGTTCAGGATTGCGGTAATTACCGCGGTATAAAGGTGACGTCACCCACCATGAAGCTCTTCGAGCGCATTATTGATACCAGGATCCGACAGGAGTGTATAGTATCGGACTCCCAGTACGGTTTCCAACCAGGACGCGGTACCATGGACCCTATATTCGCCCTAAGGATACTCATGGAGAAGCATAGGGAAAAGAATATGCCTCTGCATTTTTATTCCCAGACCTGCAGAAGGCCTTTGACTGTGTTCCTAGGGAGATGATCTGGTGGGCATTGCGGTCGAAGTTGGTACCAGAGACCTATGTGGAAATCGTACGTTATATGTACCGAAACTCCAATTCAATAGTCAGGACCGCTGTTGGTGATACCACCCCCTTCCCCATAACCGTAGGCGTGCATCAGGGCTCCGTCTTAAGCCCCTATCTCTTCAGTGTGATATTAGACGAACTGTCAGCCAGCGTACAGAAACTACCGCAGCCTTGGCTGCTCATGTACGCTGATGATATCGCACTGGTAGACGGGGACAAAGGACGGCTCACCAGACGCCTGCACGCATGGAGGGAGGCGCTTGAGAACGGCGGGCTGAAGCTAAATGTGGCGAAGACGGAGTACATGGCCTGCAACAGCACAGATCTGACGTCTCTCCGTATAAATAAAAGATGAAGCATGTTATTCTTTAGATGGATTCCTTATATATTTATATAAGGAGTTCAATACATTTTGACATTATAATATTATTAAACTACATTGACTACATACCTATCATGACATGTGGCAATTAATACTAGATGACAATTAAATAAAATGATGACAATTATTATATGTACACTATACCTTTATTATCTTAAAATTTTTTCTAATTATTAATGTATTATTTAATTATTTCAATTAGAAACTGACATCAGAAGAGAAAACAATTAATGTTATTAATGAATATTGCACTTGTTATTTTGTATACTTACTGGCGTGACATAAAGAACCTACCTTATATTTTACCATGTACATATCGAGATCTGTATTTTTTTTTGTAATTAATCTATGTTCACACAATAAACTGATTTGATTTGATTTTTAATGGCAACGAAGCATTCTGTCACAGAACAAATGGGTGACCACGTATCTACATTTTTGTTTTTAATCAATAGATTGAAGATGTAGGTGATTGATAGATTTAAGATATGATGGGTCTCAGTATTCACTTACCTTATCCTTATCCTTTCTCATCAAGTATGATCGGTGCCTCCTTCTACATCATCGTAACATTGCTGAACAGAGAACTCTTCCGTTGTAGGAAAGCAAGGATTTGCTTTAGACGTCACGCTCAACAGGCAGATTGACAGATATTCGCAGTACCAGACGGCCTTCAACTATGACTGTGCTTCCCATTGCCAGAGTATTCTACGTCTAACATAAGCGTAATGGTATACCGCAATCTATCAAAAGCTATTAGATTAGTTCTTTCTTGCATTACCCAAACGCCTCTTACGGTAGCCATGGTACAAAAGAGTGTCACTAACGCCACCACCACACGGGGTACAGGTTGGGTTACATTTGCACACATCGAACGCAAAGTGGACCGGTTGTGTTGGGGTTGACTTGGCAAGTAGACAAAAAAACAGCAGACGCTAGATGCTCTATTATTTTTATACTACTTCTTATACGTGAATACAAGTTCTTTATAAAAAGAGGAAACCGAAATAAATAAGACTAATGAACTTATTAAACTTTGCACTACGTATTGTGAAAATTTTTATCGTGTGTCTGAGATAAATTGTGTGTTTACAAAATATCTCGATAACGACTTGACGAAATAATATAACTTTTTTGATCTTTAAAATCATGTAAAGTTGGTTTTCATAACTACTATAAAGTGTAGACATTTTGTAATTTTAATCTACAGAGAAAAAGCACTATTGTTGATACCGCACTATATCGGAATTTCACATGTTAACAAAAACGTATTCTCAAATATGTAGTAATCTGAGTTGGTAGTGGAACACAGAGTAATTTTTTAAAAACAAGTGTGGCAAGTGGCAACTGTGGCGAAGTTCCTTATGGGGAGGCCTATCTGGCCAGTGGATTTCTGATAGACGGTTTTAGTAATAATTTCATTCATCTTCACGTTATATTCTGTTATCTTACACTGACATTTTGTGAAAACCTTGTTCCCCTATAGACAATGATCTATGTAACAAAATTGTTCAAAACTTCTATCATTTAAATCCATAAGTGAAGATAAGACATCCTTTTAACGATAAATGTACAAGTTGGAACCATGTTTGACTGGCGCAAATTTATTACCGTCCGAGGTAAGTGCTTCGATCGGCGCATCCTGTCGAAATAGTTATATGTTAGTTTGCTAGAAATTTTAATGGGTAGTTGTTTCTTACCATCCAGTAAGTATATCCACTATATTTTTGAACAGTTACACCTCTATTTTACGTTGTGGTGATGGTGTAAGTGAATTCATCACCTCATCTCATCTCGTCAGTAAAAATAGTTTCAGGTTCTTTTATGATAAGTGGCCACTGCAGTCCTTAGAGACTTGTAGCCAGCTTCAACCCATGAAGGCTAGATATGTGTTTTTTTGTATATATATAATTGGAGTGCCAAACGAGTACACAGTACACCTATTGGTACATTTATCCTCGATTGAGAATCATATAGCAAATGTGTTGTCACCCATAAGAAATTAGATGGAATGCCTCGTTTCCGGTAAAAAGGGTCTCCGGTTCTCTACACTCACCATACTAAACACAGCAGCATTAAGCTACTATTTTACGCTGGTATTCTGTGAGGGCGTAGTCCTTTCCCGGTCGAGACGACTCACTCATCCACCACGTATGAATATAAATATGTGTTGTCAGCTTTAAGAATTAATATGAAATATTTCACAGCCTGTAAGTATTCTGGTTTCCCTTCATATCGAAATACAGCAGAGTAAGAACTGCTGCTTGGCTGAATATACAACATGTAACAAAAACCACGTGGGGTCAGATAGAGAAGGGGTGGTACTAATTATAACATGGTTTCAGATGTACTGACATCGGATATATATAATATATATATATATATATATATATATATATATATATATGCAGGATTGAAAGAGAGGGCGCCACAGTGCCACTGTTCACATCGAGTCCGTATTTAAAGTGAATAAAAATATTGTTTTCTGTATATTAGAAGCTAAAAGTGTATAAATCCGTAAATTTATATTAAGTGCTACTCAGACGATATGAAAAATCAAGTGAAAACGCAGTGAAATAAAAATATTTTCAAAATAAAATACTTAACGGTCAACAGTGTTGTGTTAAGTGAATCGAAATATTGGCTGGTGAGTCAAGTTATTAGATAAACGACTTGTTGCAAGAATTGTTCTTCAAAGAACAATCACTCGAACTAAAAACTTTATTAATTGCGAAAACTACAAATCTTATTAAACATTTAAAAAATAACCTTAAAAGTGCTAATCATCATCAACCTGAGCCATAAGACATATAAAACGGTAATAGCAACGCCATCTATCACTAAACTTGAACACTACGTAATCAACCTAACTCAAGAGATACATCGTACTCAATATCCGTAAACGATCGAACTAATCAAACTTTCTAATTCACCACGTAACCAATAGAGGGCACTGCTCACAAAAGTGATCAAATCAAATTGTCTTACAGCCCACTTAAAGCTTACAAAGACATTTCAAGAACCAGTAAAGTAAATTTGTTTCAGTAATCAAATTTCTTTTTGCATGCTGGAAAACATGCAAAAAGAAATAAAACAGCAAAAGATTGATATGCTCGAAATGAAAGAAGAAATAAAAACTGCTATTAACAATAATATAAACGACAAGTTTAGGAGCTTGGAAATTAAAAATGAACGTATAGAAAAGAAATTAGAGGAGCATTCCTCAGCTATCAAAAATTTAGAAAGATACACGAGACGCAAAAACCTGATTATATTTGGAGTAGAAGAACGAGAAAAATCCTATCACGATTTAGAAAAAATAATATTGGATATAATATACAACTTCTTTAACTTACAATATGAGAATGGTATAGAATCGGTCAGAAGAATTGGGAAAAAGGGTGAAAACCTGTTGTTGTTACGTTCAGCACAGTGGGACTAAAAATAAAAATTCACCAAAACCAAAAACGCCTAAAGAACTCACCATACTATTTAAAAGAGGACTACCCCCTAGAAGTCTTGAACAAACGCAGAGAACTACAAACCCAATTGAAAGTAGAAAGAGAGTCGGGTAATAAAGCTTTTATAAAATACGACAGACTCATTGTATTACCCAACAAAAATAGGGATATATCAAAATACCATACAAGCAAAAGAATTTTATCTGTATCGCCCGAATCAGAGACACATGATTGTCAAAACACCACAGAAAACATAAAACAACCCATAAAGAAATGCAAGACAACTACTATAAAAAACTACGTTCTGCAAAAACCAAAACTTGTTTGTAGTACTGAAAGCATTTCGCAAGATCAAGCACTGACAGTAGAGCACAATGTAACAGAATAGCAAACACAAAAGGCCCCTCCAGCTCCAGCTCTCCCAATCCGGCCGGTTCCCGTGGGAGAAAAAGACGAAAACCCTTCAGAAACAAACACCTCAAATAAGCTAGAGCTAATGAACAATAACTTACTCTATATTGCGACGTTCAACGTTAAGACTTTATCAACACATGCTCGCCTATTAGAATTAACCGAAGCCCTGAAAAAGACAAAATTTGATATAATAGGCCTCTCTGAAACTAGAAGGCTAGGAAACTCAATCCAAGAATATGAAAATATTATCTTTTGTTACATAGGAGAGACCCCAGGCCTTTATGGCGTGGGTTTTCTCGTGAAGAAACACCTCAAAAACCATATCGAGAGCTTTACCGATCTTTCAGAACGAGTCGCTATATTGACGCTAAAAATAAACAATTTCAGAATAAGTATAATATAAGTTTATGCCCCGACAAACGCTGCAAACGATGCTGAAATACACAACAGAGAAAAAACACAAAAAAAAAATAGACATACAAAATAATCAAGGACGTGGCGATCTCCAGACGGTACCTGTAAAAACGAAATAGACTATATTCTGACAAACTTACAGAAGAACGTGCAAAATATAGAAGTCGTCAATTTGAATTTCCCTACGGACCACAGACTTTTAAGAGCAACATTTCTTATACAAAAACTTAAAGTAAACAGAATAAATTATGTAAACAGCTCAAAAAGCTCCCTTAAAAGCGTAAAAGAAAGATCGAGATACGAACAATCACTCAACGAATGTAACGAAGACCTTATGAACTGCCTAAAAATTAACTCTGTACAAGAATGCTATGATAACATAATTAACATTGTAGAAACCAGTTTGAAGAAAGCTCTCGTAAAAGATAAAGACAAAGAAAGAAGCAGCGTGTTATCAACTGATACTACAAAGTTAATACAGCATAGAAGTGCTCTACAAAAAACAAAACCAAAGACGCGAGCTATGAAAAATGAATTAAAAGCACTGTACAAGCTAGTTAGCAAATATGTTCGAAAAGACTACTCAAACCATCGAAAACATACTATCGAAAAACATCTTAACTCAACAGGAAGTATTAAGAAAGCGTATAAGGAACTGCGATCTCATAAAACATGGATAGAAGGACTCAATGATCCTCAAAGAACAACGCATGACCGAAGAGAGATCTTAAACATAGCAACTAACTTTTATAAAAACTTATACAGTGCCCCAGAATGCCAAGACATAGACCAAACTGAACCGGAAATGATGACAACGATATAGATATAAATCCAGTGGATGAAGCAGAAATTATAATGGGAATAAACATGTTAAAATTAGAGAAGAGTCCAGGACCGGACAGAATAACAAACGAGGCAATAAAAATAGCTAGTACTTACCTAGTAAGCCCTCTGACACATCTATTTAATTTGATTTTAAGTTCTTCTATAACACCCATACAGTGGTCCGAGTCGAATATCATCCTATTGTTCAAAAAGGGCGATCCAAAGAACATAGGCAATTATCGACCAATTAGCCTCCTTCCATCACTTTATAAATTATTCTCATCAATAATACAGAAGAGAATCATGAATACACTGGAAAAAAGTCAACCGATCGAGTTTCGAAAGAGCTACTCCACAATGGACCACATCCACTCTTTGGAATTACTTATTGAAAAATATCAGGAATATCAACGTCCACTCTACATAGCGTTTGTAGACTACCAGAAAGCTTTCGATACAATACTACATCCCGCAATATGGGAAGCTTTACAAGCACAAAAAGTGGGGAAAAAATACGTCCAAGTCTTAAAATACCTTTACGAGAGAAACACTAGCCGAGTGAAACTAGAGACCGCAGGACCACCTTTCCATATCAAAAGAGGAGTACGGCAAGGCGATCCTCTGTCGCCTCAAATCTTTATAGCAGTACTAGAATCGATTATCGGAAAACTAAATTGGGATAAAATAGGTATACGCATAAAAGGGAAACATATTTGCCACTTGAGGTTCGCCGACGACATTGTTCTTCTATCAGAAAACAGCATAGAGCTAGAATCAATGTTACACACATTACAACAAGCAAGTAGAGAGGTAGGACTAGAAATTAACTTGAGAAAAACAAAACTCATGACAAATGCCACAAAAAACTCTATATGTCTTGACAACACGCCAGTAGAGTAACTGTCGAGAACCATATATACTTAGACAAACAAATTTCGTTTCAAAAATAAAACAATGATACAGAAATTGATAGAAGAATAATAAAGACATGGAAAAAATTTTGGAGCCTAAAGGAAATTCTAAAAAGTCAGATGCCAATGAAAATCAAGAGCAAAGTCATAGACTCATGTCTTTAGCCAACATTAACCTACGCATGTCAAACTTGGAAGTTCACACGAAGAGTCAAAAATAAAATCACATCTTGTCAGCGTAGCATAGAAAGAAGCGTCACAAAGATTAGAAAAATTCAAAAAATTCGTCACACTATCATCAGGCAAAAGACAAGAATAACAGATGCCCTCACGCACGCTCTAAAGTTAAAATGGAGGTGGGCAGGACACGTAGCAAGAATGAGCGCATAACGTCATGGCCAGGTCCTACAGGCACTCGGAAAGGAGGAAGACCTACATATAGATGGGCAGACGATATCACCCGAGTCGTAGGCAAAAACTGGATGTCGGAAGCCAAAGGCCGATTCCGCTGGCGTTCTCTGGAGGAGGCCTTCACCCTCACTACTTGAGGGGTTCATGCATGGTATTTTTTAATCTTAAATCTTTATTCTATTTTAAATCTATAATTTTATTTTCTTATAACTTTATTTTTCTTATTTTTATTTTCATTTTATAATATATTTTTTTAAATATATTGAAAACCAAAATTTTTATGTATATTAAAAGAAATGAATGAGTTCTAAACAAGCACATTTAATTTTTTATTTGATTTAATTTAAATAAATTTAAATTAATATATAATGAGAGACAGAAATGAAAATAAAATTTGTAATAAAAGGGACGAAAAATATGTATATATAACTATTCACGTATGAGATAGTAATAAAAACAACACAACAGTCCATTTATAACCTGTTATTACTACAAGAAAATGTTATGTGAAATGCATGAAATAAAAGGCTTTTTTTATTTTTATTTTATTTATTTATTTTATATGCAGGATTTCTGTTCGAGTTTCAACAGAATGTACTAAACTGGCCCCATCAGCTGAGGCATCAATATAGGCTGCCATCTCATATATCATAAACGTTAATAAAAAAAAGTAAATTTACTGAGTTTATGTAAGAAATATTGTTCGTGTCAGCTCCGATGAGTGACTGAAGTTTACTCCTTAATAACAAATCTAAAAATATATGCAATAGGCAAAGGAAGTAAATAAAACCATAATATGTTGGTTTATATTTATTTAATAAAATATATAAATATATAAATACAATAACATAAAAATATATGACTTATATTACATTATTCATTACGCGCTATGAGATGCGCGAGTGTGTTGCACACAGGCAAACCATGACGGCTTCACATTTAGTTAGCGCTTCATTTTACTACCCATCTATTTTTCATACAGTGCACTATATATGAAAATATTTTGATCATTAGATGATTAAGGAGTAATTTCTAATAAACTCCAAAAAACACAATGTTTTTATAACTTTCTATACTTTATGGTATGATCTATATCACGGATCCACAATACGTTATTTCGACGTGTGGTTAAAATAGATTAGATAATAAACTATAGACGGATTACATTGACGCATTTCTGTCTCACCTTGTACTTAGTATTTATTACTTTGTGACATCATACGGCACAACCGCCTGAAGTAGGACAATCTCAATAAGGGCACGAAAGCCATGTTGTTAATGCCACCTTATCGATAATTATGATTAAAACTTTACTAATAACGCTTGAACGTTAACACTCATAATATCTTGAATGGCGCAAAAATGTAAAGTGTCCCACAGATCGCTAATTTGCAAAGAAATGGCTCCTAGAAACTTTTCTCATAGCAGAAGGGAGCGGACGAACAACTTACGAGTAGATAAACGAATCTGTAAGATGTAACTGAACTGAAGTGAAGTGTTTTAGTTTAAAAACAATATTTATATAGACTATCATCATTTATATAAGTATTTTTAAGTCAGCAGATGCTAAACATTTATACATATATAAATAAATGTGAAGTGCCTGTCGTAAATATCGAATTAACTACCTCATATTGACTCAGACATTTAAAGTTTTTTGTCTGTCTGTCTGTCTATCCTGGTTTATTTCAAGAATAGATAGAGACTGATAATTACATAAGTGCATATGAATACTGTCCTGTAGTGGCGGTTGAGAACATCAACTATCCCATATCGTCCCGTGGGTGTCGTAAGAGGCGACAGAGGGAGACAGGCAGGAGATGGGCAGCAGCATCTTCCTGATAACAGAAATTATACTATAAATTACTGCGGTTGCCGACCCGCTCGCCAAGCGTGCCAGCTGCGGCAAACATCCCCCCCAGTCCCCGGCGGCCCCGCTACACCTGGATACGTTGTCGGCCATGGTAACGGCGAGGCAGGGCCTGCTAAGAATCTCCTGTGGAAGTTCGGTTGGCACCTAAGACGATTCAACCTGGCAACATAAAAACGCACGCACCCTGAGTACTGACGAGAAGATCCTGAAGCTGAAAAAGGAGGTAGACAAGTTACGCTGGCATATTACAGGATCGTTCGAGGTCCGTAGAGAATCCGACAACTTGTTTAATCGCTGAGAGGGCAACCATCTGTCCCAAGGATGTGTCGGATTTATCGTCCACAAGTCTCTCGTCAACAACTTTGTAAAGATTAGGAGTGTGTTGACAAGGGTTACGTACCATATACTCAGAATCAACGAACGGTATTCGCTGATTATTATACAGGTGTATGCACCAACCTCGGCACATCCTGATGTGAAAGCTGAGGAAATGTATGAGGACATCTCTAGAGCCATGCATTCCCCCAAAATTTCATTTCTTATTTACTGACTGACGGACTTTGTTCTACGGAATGGTTGATTGACCATTTTATTTATTAATAATATAGTCAGTAGTAGTTACTAAAAAAAATTCAGGCTTAATGAACGAATTGCACCCTTATAAACCTCGCTACGTACGTTACAGCTGACTGGCCAGCTGTGTAGCCATAGCACGTAGACTGACTATCATAATTCTGATTTACATATTAAAAAAAAAGTTCATAAACTTTCAGCCTTAAGACATTGATTTTATTATGTCGGTGGTCACGACATGTTTGACCGCGCACCCGAGACACCTGTTCTAATGTCCGCTTGACTGACCGCAGCATTTTATTGTAAATTGTGATTATAAGCACCTGAGGAAAAACCAGGCTTAATAAATTCAAAGACTTTTTTTGGCTCTGCCTCTCCGTCTATTATAGCAATAACTCTTTAAGAGCGCATATTCAAATATGTCCAAGTCGAAATCTACGCGATCGCTTTGGAACGGCGTAATATTGACGCACACTACAATGTTATCTCTGTGTGCGTGTCAGGGCGAGCGTGAGGCTATAATAGTTGCCTAACGACGACTACGAATCACTTTGATCTTTGATTATTTATCTGTCTTTGATACTATTGGAACTAAAATAATAAAAAAATAATTTCCATATAATGGCTTATATAGTGTATAGAAATCGGAGGCTAATATGTGGAAATTGTTTTATTCTTTTAGTAAATTGAAGTCGGCTTTACATTTTCACCCTATTGAGTATATTATAATATGTTCTAATTAAAAAATATGTATTGTATAAAATATATATATCATTTGATTAACCTTTATTCTGTTTCATAATGTAAACATAATTCATCAAACTAACAATTTCATTAGTGTCAGCGGGGATTAGTGTTGCCAGGTCTAGCAAGTAAAATTTCGGGACGGAAAGTAAAAATAATCGGGGATTTAGTTTTCATATCCGGACAACTACAATGACTACAAAATATAGGTTTCTTTGTAGCCTTTTTTGTGCTTTATTGAGAGCCGTGGTAGCTCAGATGGTCACGCTCACTTTAAATATCACACAATGCGAGAAATTGTGACTGTACCTTTACTTTATTTTGTGCTTTATAATTATTATTCGGGTCTGATCTCATAAACGAAGAACTTTTCATCCAAACATCGTAAAAACCGATTTTTTTTTAATTTTAGGCAAATTAAAACATTTTTGAACTATGTGTTTTTTTTTTGCAGTCCCTGAATTTTTCAAATCACTCATTTTAATATAATTCTGTTTAAAACTTTTGTGGTTTTTTTCGACTGGTGAGACAATGTCGTAGTAAAAATATTTCAATGTGTTAGTAGCTAACAGATGTAATCATTTTTGCTGTCAAAATTATGGATTAAAGTATAAAATAAGAAGGTTAGTGAAAAGCGGGACATTTGGCGTCCCGATCAAGGATGAATCGGGACGTGTTACTAGACCCTTGAAAATCGGGACGTCCCGCGCAAATCGGGACACCTGGCAACACTAGCGGGGATCGAGCCCGGATTGTTCGCGTTTACGGCGAGCACTACGCCCTTGAGCTACTCAACTCAAGCACGGCTCATATGTTTTATATCTGGGGGCACGGTAGTGCCCCCGCCAAGTCGAGCAAAACAGCGGCACGGCCGTATCATCATTGCGAGACTTGGTTATTTTACAAGTTATGTTTTTGATGGCATGTCTTTGTTTAATCATAACGTTATCTCCACACTAGGAATTTTTCCTAAGTAAATCGTGGGGTCCGTTTAAATACATTAATTTCACAAGGACAAACATCCAGATCTGGAACAATTATTTGTAGGTAATACAAATTTTTGTTCCATGTGGGATTCGAACTCGCGGCGCTCAGCGCTACAACTCATTACCAAGTCCCTCCGCCACGGAGCCAAAGGTGAAAGCCAACGAGTTTGTATTTTTACTTAATCCGAATTGCTTACGTTCATTTCTCATTTCTAATGTATCGTATAGTGTACTATAGCCCTATCGGTGTATCAACGCGTTCGCGCGGTGTCGGTGAGAAAAAGTAATACGTCCTGCCGTTGGGATTACCCGGAGCGTACTGAATCGAACGGCGTCTGCGTATGATGTTTTATAGTATTTTTAAAATAATTATATAAAATAATTGACAAAATAAAACGAGCTAAATTTTTTTTTTTGGATATTTAACATTACATGTATTTTGATAAAATAATTAAAATAGATATGTTTATAACCAAATACATGGAAAAAATTACATTGAAGCAGACAGTTTTGGTGATTTTATAATATTATTTTATAATATTAAATCGAAATATTTTCGTAATTTAGGTTTTGCTAAACACTAAAAGACTATCTAATATTCCATTATAATAACGCTTAAAATAAAGTATTTAAGCTTATAATAATGGTTGTATTCAACCTGAAAGATAACTCTGATGCATATTTTCGTAAAACGCTGTGAAGGGATTGTCTTCGCCCTAAAAAACCGTCATTAAAAACTATGATTTTGCAATGCTATGTACTAAATAAAGACTTCATCTTTCTAAAGCCCTAATTTTTAGAAAATAATCTCCTCACGTCATTACGATATCGCCTTTGGAAAAACCATAAAACATGTAGTTTTCGACGCGAAACGCATATGCCCTCTTAAAATACAGAGTATATGTGTACGGTGTATATATATATAAAATATAGTATACGGCGCTACTCTGTCACATGATCAATTAAATAAATATAGATTAAAAGTTAAAAATATAGTTTAAACTTTAAAAAAATTGAATAAATTGAATTACATATTTTAATGTTTCCCCTTTCCATCGTCGGATACCCAGGTTCTTGGTGATTCTCTTCGGTTTGTTCTTAACGCCTTCAAAGTACAGCCAAGGAGTGGAATATTTTTTTTATCTTTCCATCAGAATACAATATGGATGTCTTCAAGCAAGAAAGCACAGGATTTAACTAAGCTAATTGGGTAAGCTTTACCACCATTTAATGCTTGTTAAGTATATTTTGTTAGACATTATAATTGTTCACGGCAATTTTTCAGTATTAAGTAAATAAATAAAATAATTTAGTGTAGCCGCTATAAAGTTTCATATTGTACCTTGCTATTGGTGGTTTCCAAAATACTATAAACATTAAACACGTTAATTCAAGACCGACTCTGACCTTTCGAGGTTGTTAATTAACCCTTTCGGAGATTGCAGAGTAATTTACCTTTAGATTCCACTAAACAAGTTTGAATTGTACGTGTGCATGCTTCGTAATCACCCATCTTGTATGGGGGTTCCAGGTTAGTAGTCATTTATTTATTGCCATCCAAATTGCGTTATATCTTTTACCATAGAGAATGATATTTTTTTTACCGCAAACATCATTACTGTAAAAATTTGAATTTAATTTCATTAATAAATATGAATTCAAGTAAATTTACGTAATTTTTTTTAAATCCCTAAAGGTTTAGTATGAGTAACATTTTAACGGAGAACTTTTCTTCGTGTCTACGTACAGCCATGCTGCATCTATTTTATGGTTATAGCACGAGTGGGTCGGCTCGACCGGGGAACGACCACGCTCTTACAGCGTGGAAACGAGACATTACATCTTAGTCCTCAGGGATGATAACGCATCATCTGCATTTAGATTCTTAATAGAGGATAGATGTAGATGTCTATGGGTCACACAGGGGCAACGTATCATCAGGTGGACTAGTTGCTCGTTGCTTTCCTTTTCCTATAAAAATAAGAATTGAAGCCGTTTTTGACGAAATGAGTTGGGTAGGTCTATTGGTATCATCGGAATAAGTAGAATTTACGTAAGCTGTCCGGCTTCAGGCACAGTAACGGTGGTTACAACAATCAGATATTCCATTGGTTTTTTTTTTTGTTAAGTCTATGAGTGGGCTAAATTTCTCTCACCCATACATTACCTACTGACTGACTGAAGGAGGTATTTGCCACAGTGTCCACGCTTAGAAGGCGGGCCGGTACCGCAGTATTTTATTAGGTTATTATTATTTTTTAAGGTTAACCAAGAAGATATACAATATATGTTAAATTAAAATATTTCCATTCTATGATTAGGAACTAAATGTTGTGTTAATAATAGGTTACCAAGGCGTACATTGTAGGCGAGCTACTTTACCTATTAATAAACAATCTATAATCAAATATGATGATGAAATAATATAATTATAGTAAAATTATATAACACTATATAATACGATTACACAAAAAAGTAGTAATATCAGGAATATGCTACCAATTTCCTGTTTTAGATTTTCCCTGCCGCCTCTTACGACACCTACGGAATGATATATATGCTAATGGAGTCTATAACGAAATGCGGAAGTTTAATATGTTTTATAAAAATCTCTTAAATTTTTTAAAAAAGTATAATTATTCTGTTAATAAGTAGCAGCTGGCGGGGGGAGACCCTGGCTGCGGGTATTGCTTGCTTTTAGTTTGTGCAACTAATTTTCTATTCATTAATCTTCCTCTTGACTTGTTGAGTAGATATTTTTTTGTAAATTTAAGTTGCCATATTTCAACACTTACCTTTGGGATTTTGTTAAATGCCAGTTTTAGGAGTATTTTTATTGTTTTTCTTCTTTTTGTAGCAGCTTGACAAAATAACATACAAAACATAATGATTTTTATAGAATAATGATGACAATCGAGTACTAAATCCACCTGATGGTAAGTGGATGCAGTGGACCGTAGACATCTACATCTGTTCTCGATTAAGAATCAAAATGCACATGCGTTGTCCCCCATTAGGATTAAGATGGAATGCTTCTTTTCCAGTAAAAAGCGTCCCCGGTTCTCTACACTCGTCATACGAAACATAGCAGTATTAAGCTGCTATTGGACGCTTGCATTCTGTGAGAGCGTGGTCCTTACCCAGTCGAGCCGATCCATTAGTGCTACAACTAACATAACTGCAGCGTGGCTCTACAACGTCAATTCGAGACCATTCATTAGTTAGTTCGTTAGTCCAATGCTGAACCTCCCCTATTTTGGGGAAGGGAGGATTTTTCTTAATCGTCACGTTACATACGTACGACGTTAAATACCAAGACCGGCTACGGCTTCGGCGTGCGAGACGTTTGATACTGCGACCTAACACCTGTCGATTGTGATGATTAATATCGGGTTTCTATATAAAACACGATTCGTTTTTATACGAGCCGTTTTGCAGTGAATGAACTGCATGAAAACCATTTATTGAAAACAAAATATCAGTTCATCTATTTATGAACCGTTTAAAGTATATTCATTTTAAGTCGAATATTTTGTAATATGAATTTTCTTATATGCACCTCGTATCTAACAAACGGATAAACGGATCGTTAAGAGGAACGAAACGTTTCTTGGATATAGGAATCGGACATAAGTGAACTCCTCACTACAGCAGAAGAAGCCCACGTCCAGCTGTGAACGTTTACGGAATGATGAGGAATTATTTATTATTTATTTCTTAAAAAAAGTTACCTTCTCAATAGGATTTTCTACTATCACTTGTAAGCAGTTAACATACATAAGTTTCACAAAGACAAGCATCCAGACATGGAACAATTATTTTTAGGCCATACACCATGAAACATGACCCTGTAGTGGCGGTGCACGAACACCCACTACCCCATATCATCCCGTGAGTATCGTAAGAGCCGACAAAGGGAAACAAATCAGGAGATATGAAGCAGTGTCTTTTCATAACGACTAAAAATAAAGGAAACTGCGGTTGCCAACCTGTTTGCCAAACGTGGCGACTGTGGCAAATATCCCCTGTATGTGGCAATGTACAGGAAGACATATTTTCATCAGTGGACGTTAATAGGCTGTAACGGAAACGTAATACAAATCCTTTTCCCGTGCGGGATTTGAATCCGCGATCCCCAGCGCTGCAGCTCATTGCTAAGCCGCTGCGCCACATAGCCGTCAACGAAGAATGGAGAACTTTACTATAGCAAGCAGATCTTAGCTAATTAATTTTTAATAAAAAGCAATCTAATGCTCGTGGTGTACCTCGACGTAAACGGTGGTGTGTGTTATGTGTTTAACGTGTGTATATGTGTGTCTGTGCGTGTCTCTGGCATCGTAGCTCTAAAACCAATGAATCAGTTAAGATTTAAGTTCTTTTGATTGAAAGCTGACTTTATCGAGAGTTTTCTTAACTATGTTTAAATAAAATACTTTTAGTTGTTTAAAGATCATCAGCTCTTTTTGTTTCGGGGGTTTTCGAAATTCATTTATTTACGCAATTTGTTAGCACAGAATGGAGGACACAGTACGATATGAAAAATAGATTACATGTTAATCTTACTGAAAGTCATTTTTAACCTTTAACACTTTGGAAAATACCTCTGCCCTGAGGAGAACCAGCAAGAAACCCAGACGGACTTATTTTTAAAGAAAAGTATACAATACGAAAGGTTGTACAAACTATTTAAAACATTTATTTTTAAAACAGCTTGAAAGCGGCTACCTCATTTCCAGGGGTTATTATCAACAGTTATCATATAATAACATATACAAACTTGGTAATAAAAAGACCTTGTATATTTACAGGGACTCTATAACTATAGAATTATATTTGGCAACCAAAAGAATTACATTTAGGTCACGATTTGTGAAGATGACCTTTGATCACGCCCTCTGCCACGCCTTCCAGTCAGTTTCAGCAGCAACCGAGCGAGTAAGGACGTCTCTCATACCAAAATTTTTTATGTTAAAGATTTATTAAATAATAGAGTTAGGCATTACTTTGCGTAGACGAAGTAGACTTTGCGGTGGCTGACTGCTTAGTCTACTTCACACGAGAATGCCTCATGTAGAGGCGAAATAAGTGTATTGTCGACGGTGAAGTGTTATTCCAAGTGCAGTGTTGTTAGGAGTAGTAGTGCTAGCATTGGTGGTGAGTGGGGGATGGTACACGCAATTCAGGGAGGGCAGGAGATGCCCTCGAAACTATTTAAGATAAATTATTTTATTTTACAACGCGGATGTTGGCCAGTTAATTTTTACATTGTTAGTATTAAATTGTCGTAGAATTTCGAAGAAAATACAAACTGTATTTTGGTGTTTTTTAGGGTTCCGTAGTCAAATAGGAACCCTTATAGTTTCGCCATGTCTGTCTGTCCGTCTGTCCGTCCTCGCTTAATCTCTGTGACCGTTAGCACTAGAAAGCTGAAATTTGGTACCAATATGTGTATCAATGACGCCGACAAAGTGGTAAAATAAAAATTGGAAAAAAATGTTTTATTAGGGTAGCCCCCCTATATGTAAAGTGGGAAGTACTTTTTTTTTTTAATTTCAACCCTTACGTGTGATATATTGTTGGAAAGGTATTTAAAAATGAATAGGGGTTTACTAAAACCATTTTTTGATAATGTCAATAATTTCAGAAATAATCGCTCCAAAAGTGAAAAACAATGTGTCCCCCCCCCTCTAACTTTTGAACCATAGGTTTAGAAAATATGAAAAAAATCTGAAAGGTAGAACTTTATAAGGACTTTCTAGGAAAATTATTTTGAACCTGGATGGAAACAGTTTTTGTACAAAAAAAGACAAAAAGTTGTACAAAATAATTTCTGGACTAAGTTTGTAGTATAATCGTTTAAACAGGCATTTTTTTTAACTTCGTTTACATATTTTATTATCCTGAACGTATCTTTTTTCAAACAAAAAAAAGAATTATTAAAAAATTATCCAAAATTACCACCGAAAACTTCTGACACGTCTATGTATTAATTAGTAACCCAATTCCCCGAGAGATGGCGCTGTAGGTACTTATTACATTGGGTCGGGTATTATCGAATTGTTCGGTTGGTCTCTCCTTGGCATCGCCTGCCGCGGAGCGTGCAATTTTGCACGCTCCATGCTCGCGCACGTACCCACTACCGGGAGCAGTTGCAGGAGCGCGGAGCGCTGCTGGAGCGCGAACATAATGGATACCCACCTTTAAACTCATAAGTGGGAACACTTATTGTGACGGACGGGAAACTACGGAACCCTACACTGAGCGTGGCCCGACACGCTCTTGGCCGGTTTTTGTGACTAGTATATCAAAGAGTTCTTTCTTAAATGCATATTGGCATAGTGTTGTGTGTGCCAGCGTTCTTGCTTCTATTATGTCTACGATCTACACCGGCAGCTTACTGGAACAATCATATGGATTGTGATCATCATGTTTGCTTACTTAGTCGTGGAATTTCGGGTCCAAATCAAACTGGAGTAGTTTTGAGTGAAGATGGTTTAGTTCATTTAATAAGATATACAACATATTATATTGCGTGTACGTACGTAGTTATAGCTTTTGTCATATCCTACGCGTAATTTTTTACATAACTATGAACATGTAACGAAACCTTCGGTAATCTACTGCTGCCCCTGCTCCTCAACCTATATTTATATGAGCAGGAAAGTGTGATGATTTTGGTTTCCCTCTGTCAACCCTTTCTAGACCCACTGAAAGACCCAAAACCTTGCTATATGTGTTTATAGTTTGGAAAAAAATAGGGTATAACAGGTGAACGGAACGGTAGCCTATGGCGACACTGACAATTTACAAATTTTTGTTCTTTTATATTAACCTGTTATGAAATTGATCTATAACTTAATACTACTTATTTGAAATAAAAGTTTTGTACTAAAAAATAAAACAAAATTTTTGAACTAAGTAAATAATTAATTAAAACTATCGAAATTAAAATAATACGCATCCAGTTAGTAGATAGTATTTATTGTATTGTATGTGAATGTAAAAGAAAAAAAAAGAAAAAAATATCAGTGGCATGGGCTTCTATTCTATTTACGTGTTAGTTTCTATTTCTATTTACACTCTATTTTTTCCAGTCGGTAAAAAAATGTATTCCAGTACAATTATCTTTTAAATAAAAATTGGCTATATGTGTTTTAATATACAATTATTTTTAAAATAGAATTGAGCCTGTAAATCTCACAATACGCGAGCGACCCGGGTTAGATCCCCGCCGGTACCAATGCAATCACGGAGGAAACTTCGTATTTGCTCCGTGAATGCAACTGTTATTTGCAATTTTAAGTGCTACTTCACCACGTGCTCGGCGTTGCAGGAAAACATCGTGAGGAGGCCTCCATGTCTGAGAAATAAGAAAAACGTACTTATGCGGCAGCGCGGTGGACTCATCCTTGCCCTAAAACCCTCTCAGAGATGAGAGGAGACCCGTGCCAGGCAGTATATAGGCTGTATTTTTAACTATTTAACTTTTATAATAAAATTACAAACTATTTTATAAAAAACTCACCTAAATCGTTTCACAATTGACATACACATCGCGTTAATACAAAACAAAAACATATGCTCTAATTGCAAAACTTCTTTTATTGAAGTCGGTTAATAAGATGACCTCACATTCATTTTAATTTCCCATATACCTACATGTAAATAATCCTCACTCACCAGCTCTCTACAAGGGACACACGGAGCGGAAAAATATCGATGAATAAAATATAAATTACATTTAAATTTTACGACGTATTCGCAACGCTAGTTGTGGACCCTCAATATATAAAATCTGATTTAAATGAATCCCAGCCGAATTGATTGCGAACATCCAGAAATAAATACAAACGAGCACACAGTCCACCTGATGGTAAGTGGATGCCGTGGCCCACAGATATTAAGAATATGCAAAATACTATACTTTACTTTCTCATCATACGAAATACATCAGCATTAATCTGCTATTTCACGCTGGTATTCTGTGAGATCATGGTCCTACCTCGGTCGAGCCGACCCGTTCGTGCTACAACCATAATATATCTGTAGCATAGCACTAAATTTTTTTAAAATACGAGTGCTGTTTACAATCATAATTATTCTGAATGCAAACCTACTGTATTCACGTTAAGAGATTAAGGTGAAAAAAGCATCGCGGGGAAACCTGCATGTTCGAGAAATAAAACAACATCTTTTCGAATACGTTAAGTTTGACAACATGCACTTGGACACCGCGGCGGACATTTTATTGCCCTAAAACACTCTCAGATGTGAGAAGAGGCCTGTGAGTCGTATATATAGACTGTTACTTTAACTTGTTAACTTTAAATAAAAAAACTGCCGTTGCAAACCCGTCTGCCTAGAGTGGCAACTATGGCAGTTTCTCCCTACGGGACAACCAACGGGAGACGCTTATGTTAAGTGGACTTTTGACAGACTGTTATAAATTAATAAACAAATGAATCGATTAATCCGTAAGGAAATTAAACGGGGTCTATTTAATTAAGATCACCATCTGTGGATCCGTTGGACACGCGTTAATTGGAAGGACGCAAGGCGAAAGATATTAATAAATTTTCCATGTCTTTAATCTGCTCCGTTATAACTTTTATTCATTTTATTCATTCATCATTCCATTATAATAACGCTTAAAATAAAGTATTTAAGCTTATAATAATGGTTGTATTCAACCTGAAAGATAACTCTGATGCATATTTTCGTAAAACGCTGTGAAGGGATTGTCTTCGCCTAAAAAACCGTCATTAAAAACTATGATTTTGCAACGGATCCGTTGGACACGCGTTAATTGGAAGGACGCAAGGCGAAAGATATTAATAAATTTGCCATATCTTTAATCTGCTCCGTTATAACTTTTATTCATTTGTTGCGTAGGAATAAAGATATAAGGAAAGTTCTTCTCACAGGTGAGAGTAGAAAAGAATATTTTCTGCAATACAGACAACAAAAATACCTCTGTCCTAGGAAGGACTAGCAAGCAACCCAGCGGGAGTTATATATGTATATATATATATATATATATATATATATATATATATATATATATATATATATATATATCTACTTCAAAATTTTTGTCTAATCAATACACCACGTCGCAACAGCTTTTTTTTACCCCGACGGAAACAAGAGGGGTGTTATAAGCATGTAGTGTGAATCTGTATACCTGTGTGTCTGTCTGTGGCATCATAGCTCATCAACGTATGAACCGATTTTGATGAAGTGTTTTACGTTTGAAAGGTGTCTTAATCGAGAATTTTATTAGCTATGTTTCAAGAAAGTCTCTCCAGTTGTTTGACGATTATCAGCTCTTTTTTCAGGGGTTTTGAATTTTTTTTAACTTAATATTTTTTCTATAAAATTACTATGTCTCTCTTCCCATCCTGTACTACGTAATGTGGTAACAAACGTACATAAGTGATAAAGAAATGTAGAGATAGCGATATGTGTCTTCCTGGACGCTAATCTAATATTTATTGTCTTTGCCTGATTTCCCACCTGTCCTGGAAATATACCGGGTGACTTTTAATCGAAAGGAAAAAATAGGATGTGTTAAATCAACGCAGAAATTAAAAATATCTGTCATAGATATTTTTAATTTCTTCAAAAAGTTAGCTTTTTTACTTTGAAAAAAAAAACAGCGTTTGAAATTAACGAAATTAAGAGACATGTGCACCCTACTTTAAGTTCGCTTGATAAAACTTTTACTCGAACTTAATTCAGGTAAGTCTTACGTCAGGTAAGAAACTCATTGCTAAGCCACTGCGTCACGGAGCAACTTACATTATTATTTAAGTTTCAACACCTTAAATTATTTTTATTATTGGAGAGAGCCGTGGTAGCTCAGATGGTTAACGCTCGCTGTAAATATAACAGGACGCGAGTAACTGGACGTGAGTAACACTTCCTTGCCCTAAAACCCTCTCAGAAATGAGAGGAGGCCTGTGCCCAGCAGTGGGACGTTTATAGGCTGTAACTTTTCTTTATTTACTTTACCTTAAATTATTAAACTTTAAGTAATACGATTTTATTACATTTTTACACTAGACAAATTATATACGTAATATCAATAAATTGAACATTTAAAATACCCTCGAAACTAAGGGAGCTGATGATTTTCAAACGGTTGAACAGATTTTGTTGAATCATATTTGCCAAGTATATTTGCGATAAAACATGTCTTAAAACCAGCGCTAGAAAAACTGCATTTAAACAAAACCAAACAAAAACAATTTAAAAAAAAACCGCATCCAAATCAGTTCACCCGTTTACTACAGACAGGTAGACAGACACACATAGCGGTCAAAGTTATAACACCCCTCTTTTTTGCGTCCAGGGTAAAAAAATATTATAATAAACGGTAATTTCTGTGTGAACTACATACGATATAACGTAATAAAATAAGCCAAAACTCCTTGTGTCGGTTTCTAATCTTTATTGAAACACTCCTCTTGACATTTGAGTTCCACCCATGCTGTCCATTTCGCGCTTATCTGCGGTCAAGCAGCCGCCCTATCATAACAAGACCTGTGATGAAGTACAGTCGTATAGAAAAGTTAGTCCATTTTTTAGGATTCCGTAGTCAACTAGGAACCCTTATAGTTTCGCCATGTCTGTCTGTCCGTCTGTCCGTCCTCGCTTAATCTCTGTGACCGTTGCCTTTGATTTGCCTTTGATTGACCTTGTGACAGCACTAGAAAGCTGAAATTTGGTACCAATATGTGTATCAATTACGCCGACAAAGTGGTAAAAGAAAAATTGGAAAAAAATGTTTTATTAGGGTAGCCTCCCTATATGTAAAGTGGGAAGTGATTTTTTTTTAATTTCAACCCTAACGTTGATATATTGTTGGAAAGGTATTTAAAAATGAATAGGGGTTTACTAAAATCATTTTTGATAATGTCAATAATTTCGGAAATAATCGCTTCAAAATTAAAAAACAATGGGTCCCCCCTCTAACTTTTGAACCATAAGTTTAGAAAATACGAAAAAAATATGAAAAGTAGACTTTATCCCAGTATCCAGTAGTACCCACTACCGGGAGCAGTTGCAGGGAGCGCGAACATAATGGATACCCACCTTTAAACTCAAGTGGGAGCACCTATTTTGACGGACGGGAAACTACGGAACCCTACAGTGAGCGTGGGCCGACACGCTCTTGGCCGGTTTTTTCTTACGTAAGTTTGAGTGTTGGGCCACACTTATAAATAATAGTTTCTCCTTCATTTTGAAGAGAACGGTGATCTCAATAAAATAGCTATTAAATAAACCTAAATATAGACTTTCGGAAGACGTGAGCAGTGATAGCTCAGAGGGTTAACGCTCGCTGTAAATATAACAGAACGCGAGTAACCCGCGTTCTATTCCCGCCGGCACCAATGGAATTGTTAACTGCAATTTAAAGTGCTGATTTACCACTTGCTCGGCGGTGAAGGAAAACATCGTGAGCGAACCTGCATGTCTGAGGAATAAGAAAAAAATATTTCGAAGACATGTGAAGTTCGCCAACACGCATTGGGGCAGCGCGGCAGACACGTCCCTTGCCCTAAAACCCCCTCAGATATGAGGGGAGGCCTGTGCCCAGCAGTGGGACGTATATAGGCTGTAACTTTTTACAGATTTTCGGCCCATAGTATTGAGAAAATACATTTTACACACGTAAAAAATGTTTATTTGTACATTTAATCACATGTTTTTTTTTGCATTTGTATTCAATATTTGGATTATTTTTGTTCAATGGCGTTTGATAACCACCTGTAACTTAAACAATGTCCGACAGCAATGTTTAAAGAAAGAAAATACATTATTTTCCTTGATCTTAGCTATAACTCAATAACCATCAGTAAAAAATCTTTTCTCTAGCGGCTCCGTAGCGTGGCTGAACAATCGGTCCACGGGTGCAAACCCGCAAGGATCAAGTGTTTGTTTGAACTATACATTTTCAAGTTCGAACTACGTCATCCTGTGGGTGTGGTGAGAGGCGGCAAAAATAGTCTATGTTGGAAAATGAACCAGAAGATAGATAGCAGCATCTTCGTGATAATATTTCAATGATTATACAACTGACTACTGGCAACTATGGCAAATATCTCCACTAATAAGCAATCTATGGCGAAGGACCATATTCGACAGTGGTCTTTGACGGGTCTTTGAATTAATGAATTAACTGCAGCAGCCACTTATCATCAGGTAGGCTGTAAGTTCTGCTAGTTGCTTTGTCACTTTGATTTTTTTTAATGGTTAAAGGTTGATTCAGTTACTTTATCAAAATTAATGAGATATATATTCAAGTGAAAAGGAATGTACCGCTCAATTAGTACGCCCCAATTTACTAACAGACAAGTAACTCTTTGTATTTCTACTCAAGCAATTTCACCTGAGTCGTATAACATAATATTTACTTAAAAAATAAGGGTTACCGACGAGCACAAAGTCTGCTCGATGGTAACTGGATGCTGTAACCCATAGACATCTACATTTTAGTCACATTGTCACCTCTGAGAACTAGGGTGGAAGGCCTCGTTTGCAGTTAAAGTCCGACATTCACTATACGAAACCCAACAATATTAAGCTACTATTTTACTCTAGTACTCTGTGAAAGCGTGGTCCTTCCCCGGTCCCGCGAGCCGATCCATTCGTGCGACAGCTACAATATATCTGTAGCATGGCTCTATGTTATCTCTATCATGGCTATTAAAAAAATTAAAGATAGAGAAAGATGGTCCTAAAATGTTGCTTTTAAATGTTTTCATTTTAAATTGTACAGCATATTATACTAAAAATATATATATATATATATATATATATATATATATATATATATATATTTATATATATATATATATATATAACTCCCGCTGTGGTGCTTGCTAGTCCTTCCTAGGACAGAGGTATTTTTGTTATCTGTATTGCAGAAAATATTCTTTTCTACTCTCACCTGTGAGAAGAACTTTCCTTATATCTTTATTCCTACGCAACAAATGAATAAAAGTTATAACGGAGCAGATTAAAGATATGGCAAATTTATTAATATCTTTCGCCTTGCGTCCTTCCAATTAACGCGTGTCCAACGGATCCACAGATGGTGATCTTAATTAAATAGACCCCGTTTAATTTCCTTACGGATTAATCGATTCATTTGTCTATTAATTTATAACAATCTGTCAAAAGTCCACTTAACATAAGCGTCTCCCGTAGGTTGTCCCGTAGGGAGAAACTGCCATAGTTGCCACTCTTGGCAGGCGGGTTTGCAACGGCAGTTTTTTTATTTAAAAGTTAAAGTTAACAAGTTAAAGTAACAGCCTATATATACGACTCACAGGCCTCTTCTCACATCTGAGAGTGTTTTAGGGCAATAAAATGTCCGCCGCGCTGTCCAAATGCATGTTGTCAAACTTAACATTTTCGAAAAAAATGTTGTTTTATTTCTCGAACATGGAGGTTTCCCCACGATGCTTTTTTCACCTTAATCTCTTAACGTGAATACAGTAGGTTTGCATTCAGTAAACAGCACTCGTATTTTTAAAAAATGTAGTGCTATGCTACAGATATATTATGGTTGTAGCACGAACGGGTCGGCTCGACCGAGGTAGCACCATGACCTCACAGAATACCAGCGCGAAATAGCAGATTAATGCTGATGTATTTCGTATGATGAGAAAGTAAAGTATAGTATTTTGCATATTCTTAATATCTGTGGGCCACGGCATCCACTTACCATCAGGTGGACTGTGTGCTCGTTTGTACAAAAACGGTATTTATTTCTGGATGTTCGCAATCAATTCGGCTGGGATTCATTTAAATCAGATTTTATATATTGAGAGTCCACAACTAGCGTTGCGAATACGTCGTAAAATTTAAATGTAATTTATATTGTAGAGAGCTGGTGAGTGAGGATTTATTTACATGTAGGTATATGGGAAATTAAAATGAATGTGGAGTCATCTTATTAACCGACTTCAATAAAAGAAGTTTTGCAATTAGAGCATATGTTTTTGTTTTGTATTCACGCGATGTGTATGTCAATTGTGAAACGATTTAGGTGAGTTTTTTTTTAATAAAATAGTTTGTAATTTTATTATAAAAGTTAAATAGTTAAAAATACAGCCTATATACAACCCACTGTCCGGCACGGGTCTCCTCTCATCTCTGAGAGGGTTTTAGGGCAAGGAGTCCGCCGCGCTGCCGCATAAGTACGTTTTTTTATTTCTCAAACATGGAGGCCTCCTCATGATGTTTTCCTGCACCGCCGAGCACGTGGTGAAGTAGCACTTAAAATTGCAAATAACAGTTGCATTCACGGAGCAAATACGAAGTTTCCTCCGTGATTGCATTGGTACCGGCGGGGATCTAACCCGGGTAGCTCGCGTACTGTGAGATTTACAGGCTCAATTCTATTTTAAAGATAATTGCATATTAAAACATATACAGCCAATTTTTATTTAAAAGATAATTGTACTGGAATATATTTTTTACCGACTGGAAAAAATAGAGTGTAAATAGAAATAGAAAATAACGGGTAAATGGAATAGAAGCCTATGCCCCTGATATTTTTCTTTTTTTTTCTTTTACATTGACATACAATACAATAAATGCTATCTGCTAATTGCATGCGTATTATTTTAATTTCGATAGTTTTAATTAATTATTTACTTAGTTCAAAAATTTTGTTTCATTTTTTTAGTACAAAACATTTATTTCAAATAAGTAGTATTAAGTGATAGATCAATTTCATAATAGGTTAATATAAAAGAACAAAAAATTGTAAAATGTCAGTGTCGCCATAGGCTTCCGTTCCGTTCACCTGTTACACCCTATTTTTTCCAAACTATAAACACATACAGCAAGGTTTTGGGTCTTTCAGTGGGTCTAGAAAGGGTTGACAGAGGGAAACCAAAATCATCACACTTTCCTGCTAATATAAATATAGGATGAGAAGCAGGGGAGCAGTAGATTACCGAAGGTTTCGTTACATGTTCATAGTTATGTAAGAAAATTACGCGTAGGATATGACAAAAGCTATAACCACGTACGTAAACGCAATATAATATGTTGTATATCTTAATAAATGAACTAAACCATCTTCACTCAAAACTACTCCAGTTTGATTTGGACCCGAAATTCCACGACTAAGTAAGCAAACATGATGATCACAATCCATATGATTGTTCCGGTATGCTGCCGGTGTAGATCGTAGACATAATAGAAGCAAGAACGCTGGTACACACAACACTATGCCACTATGCATTTAAGAAAGAACTCTTTGATATACTAGTCACAAAAAACACCAAAATACAGTTTGTATTTTCTTCGAAATTCTACGAAAATTTAATACTAACGATGTAAAAATTAACTGGCCAACATCCGCGTTGTAAAATAAAATAATTTATCTTAACTAGTTTCGAGGGCATCTCCTGCCCTCCCTGAATTGCGTGTACTATCCCCCCTCACCACCAATGCCAGCACTACTACTCCTAACAACACTGCACTTGGAATAACACTTCACCGTCGACAATACACTTATTTCGCCTCTACATGAGGCATTCTCGTGTGAAGTAGACTAAGCAGTCAGCCACCGCAAAGTCTACTTCGTCTACGCAAAGTAATGCCTAACTCTATTATTTAATAAATCTTTAACATAAAAAAATTGTGGTATGAGAGACGTCCTTACTCGCTCGGTTGCTGCTGAAACTGACTGGAAGGCGTGGCAGAGGGCGTGATCAAAGGTCATCTGCACAAATCGTGACCTAAATGTAATTCTTTTGGTTGCCAAATATAATTCTATAGTTATAGAGTCCCTGTTCCAGATCATATACAAGGTCTTTTTATTACCAAGTTTGTATATGTTATTATATAATAACTGTTGATAATAACCCCTGGAAATGAGGTAGCCGCTTTCAAGCTGTTTTAAAAATAAATGTTTTAAATAGTTTGTACAACCTTTCGTATTGTATACTTTTCTTTAAAAATAAGTCCGTCTGGGTTTCTTGCTGGTTATTCTCAGGGCACAGGTATTTTCCAAAGTGGGAAAGGTTAAAAATGACTTTCAGTAAGATTAACATGTAATCTATTTTTCATATCGTACGTGCTCCATTCTGTGCTAACAAATTGCGTAAATAAATGAATTTCGAAAACCCCCGAAACAAAAAGAGCTGATGATCTTTAAACAACTAAAAGTATTTTATTTAAACATAGTTAAGAAAACTCTCGATAAAGTCAGCTTTCAAACAAAAGAACTTAAATCTTAACTGATTCATTGGTTTTAGAGCTACGATGCCAGAGACACGCACACAGATACACACACAGACACACATATACACACGTTAAACACATAACACACACCACCGTTTACGTAGAGGTACACCACGAGCATTAGATTGCTTTTTATTAAAAAAATTAGTTAGCTAAGATCTGCTTGCTATAGTAAAGTTCTCCATTCTTCGTTAACGGCTATGTGGCGCAGCGGCTTAGCAACGAGTTGCAGCGCTGGGGACCGCGGATTCAAATCCCGCACGGAAAAAGGATTTGTATTACGTTTCCGTTACAGCCTATTAACGTCCACTGATGAAAATATGTCTTCCTGTGCACATTGCCACATACAGGGGATATTTGCCACAGTCGCCACGTTTGGCAAACAGGTCGGCAACCGCAGTTTCCTTTATTTTTAGTCGTTATAAAAAGACACTGCTGCCCATCTCCTGATTTGTTTCCCTTTGTCGCCTCTTACGATACTCACGGGATGATATGGGGTAGCGGGTGTTCGTGCACCGCCACTACAGGGTCATGTTTCATGGTGTATGGCCTAAAAATAATTGTTCCATGTCTGGATGCTTCTCTTTCTGAAACTTATGTATGTTAACTGCTTACAAGTGATAGTAGAAAATCCTATTGAGAAGGTAACTTTTTTTAAGAAATAAATAATAAATAATTCCTCATCGTTCCGTAAACGTTCACAGCTGGACGTGGGCTTCTTCTGCTGTAGTGAGGGAGTTCACTTATGTCCGATTCCTATATCCAAGAAACGTTTCGTTCCTCTTAACGATCCGTTTTGTTAGATACGAGGTGCATATAAGAAAATTCATATTACAAAAT
>CAJQZP010000698.1:0-22789 GCA_907164705.1 Parnassius apollo
AAGCCGTAAGGTCACTTATTATATTAACTAAAAAGGAAAATATAGTAATAGTAGCCTATATATAAAGTAAAGTCCGCCGCGATAGAAGTGCAAGGAAGCTTACCGATGCGAAGGGGTGTAGTGGAACTGTGAAACGATGTGACACTTTTGACCAAAACTATAGAAGGAATTTGAGCAGTGTCAGGATGCGTAGCAGACTTTTTTCACTAATGGAGGATTCACTGAGGTCTATTATATACATCCAAGAAAACGTTGATGCTGTGCGTAAGCTGATTGAGGAAGATCGACATGTGACATACCGCGAAATTCAGGCAACTTTAGACATTGGCATGAGTCAAATACAAATAATCTTGCATGAACAATTAGGTGTAAAAAAGTTGTTTTCCCCGATGGATACCGCATTCGCTCTGTAAAGAGCAAAAAGCGGCTCGCGTTACTCGGGGCGTCAGAACTCTCGAAAGGTTCCACGCAGGATCCTCAAATGCTGTATACAACATCGTATCAGGTGACGAATCCTGTATATATGCGTACTGTTATACCCCATCAATGTTAGGAAATCGGTTAACACATCTCTTTCACGCTGCTGCGTCAGCAACATAAAGCCTATATAACCGATTTCCCGACGAACGCCAGTTAGTCTACAGTGAGTCTTCCGTCGGTCTACAGGAAGCCTACATTCCGTCTCAATCAGTCTTCAAGTCTCATTCCAATATCAGTCATCGTTACTAAGTCTTTACTATAAAATATTTCTAAGTCCTAGTTATTATAAGTGTATTAATTTTATTGTGAATTTTATTGAATTATATTGTGTCTTGTGTTAAATAGTTTTTTTTTAAAAAGCTCTGTCCACGGTCCCGTATAATATTGGTGGCAGCGGTGGGATACGAAAATCCTACCCGAATACGTTTCCGAAGAAAAGTGAAAGTGAAATAAAAGTGTAAAGAAAGTGAAAAGTGCATTAAGAAACCGACAACTAGCCTGTTATAATAACAGGCCCTCTGCATCATCCAACGGCCTACTCATCATCGGGTGATCCCTGCCCATCATCACCGTCCTTGTTGGCATACAAGGGTCTCTGTCTTCGATACATAAGAAACATGAACGCAAGCCTTATCATTACTCTATCATTGTTCTTGTAAGTGATATTCTAAAAATAATTATTTCGATTGAACTCAGAGCAAAGACATTACTTAAATAATTTTTAAAGCATATTTTATGTAACACTATAATATTTCTAATATAAATCGACCCATTGTTCCGGTCATTGAATAAGTCACTGTGCTACATTGTTAAATGTGATTACGTTAACATTACCCTTCGACCCTTTGTTCATTGTTGCATACCTTAGCCGATAAGCGTTTATTTTTTCGATAACCTTTTTTTATATAACTAAATTACAATGAGTAAGCGTGAAGAGACTCCCCTGTGCCTCTAGGAACCTACCAATGCGTGGCGAAATGGAAGAAAAAACGGTGGAAATAGGTGTATTATTGAAATTCATTAAACCCTTCGATGGATCACGGGAAAAATTAAACCCATTTATATCTAATTGCCAAAATGCATATAGTCTCGCTTCCAAATCCCAAAAATCGATATTATTTAAATATATACTAAGCCAACTAGAAGGTAGGGCCGAAACAACGTGCAGTATTAAGGAATTCGAATCTTTTGAACAATTTTTGGAATTTTTAAAACAACAGTTCGGCGAAAGGAAGCACTACTCCCATCTCCTGTCGGACCTACAGGATTGTAAGCAGGGTTTAACAGAATCGGTTAATCAATTTTCCTTAAGGATAGAAACGTGCCTGGCTAAATTGTTGACCGAAATAAATATTTCTATCCCAACCAAAAGGAAAACGGAACTATCAGGTCGTGTAGCCGCTATGGAGGATCTAGCCCTCCACACATTCGTCATAGGACTCCACCCGCGATTATCCCAAATAGTCAGGTGTCGTGACCCTGACTCTTTAAATTCAGCCGTTAACTTTGCGGTAGCCGAAGAGAAAATCCTTTCTAGCATAGGGAAAAGACCTCAACCACCACAATCCCAACATATATACAATGATAGAAGACCGCCGCCTCGCCGTAGTAATCCACAATTTCAACCCAATTTCCGCCCCGATAATTTTAAGACTAACACAAACGTCTTTTGTCGATATTGTAAAAGCATCGGTCACAGTATAGAAAACTGTCGCAAATGACAGTATAACAACAGCAGGCAACAGGTTGGTGCGTCAACCTCACAAAGTCCACCTCACATATTCCCACAGCGTGGCGAAAACACACCACGTAAAGTTCATACCGTCGAACAGGTGGTCGCGGTAGACCAAGGATACGATGAGGTTGACCGCAATTTAAACGAATAAAGGGCTCTCGGCGGTGTCCCGCGAGCCCAAAGCCTCGTATATATTCTAAATCAATTATAAATGACACCTCCACTGTATCCAACCGACTTAACCGACAGGGTAACCAGCCCCAAACTGACAAGTCGGATATCACAGTATCTTTTGTACAAAGTCCAAAGACTCTATCTCGTCCCACTGTATCCAACCGACTGAACCGACAGGGTAACCAGCCCCAAACTGACAAGTCGGATATCACTGTATCTTTTGTACAAAGTCCAAAGACTCTATCTCGTCCCACTGTATCCAACCGACTGAACCGACAGGGTAACCAGCCCCAAACTGACAAGTCGGATATCACTGTATCTTTTGTACAAAGTTCAAAGACTCTATCTCGTTCCACTGTATCTAACCGACTTAACCGACAGAGTAACCAGCCCCAAACCGGCAAGTCGGACATCACTGTATCCTTTGTACAAAAACCAAAGACTCTATCAACTTACAATAACTCCACCGAATCTAATTTACACACACAAAAATCTGTAAAACTCATAAATCCCAAGGTATCCTACGCATCCGTCGCGGCATCATGTACTCCCAAATCACCTCAAACATCCTTGCAACTCGCTAATTCAATTTCTCCGATCCGATACTCTAAACCCACTAACGTCCATAATCAGCATAGTCCGAAACGTAACCTGAAATCAGAAAAAGGACAAATTAAAGTTTATGAAATAAACAGTAACACAAAAAAAAGATACTTACCTCACGTTATGATCCAAACTTCTGTTGCAACCAAGGCATTATCCTTCTTAGTAGACACGGGCTCGTCTGTAAGCTTACTAAAATCTCAATCTATATCGGACCTTCCTGTATTAAGCAATAAAATAATAGCCCTCAAAGGAATCGACCCCTGAGACAAAACGACTCCTACATTAGGCAGCTTTCCAATGAAAATATACACAAATTCTAATAAATATTTTACACACGAATTTTATGTTGTTCAAAATTTTAACTTAAATCATGACGGTATTATCGGTAACGACCTTATTAAAGACTTCCAATGCCAAATCAATTACTCTCAAGGAATACTACAAATCGGTCCCAATTCATTTAAATTGAATTTTTTCGAACCAGTATATACAATTCCCCCTCGCACTGAAACTGTAATCGAATGTACAGTCAATAATCCGGAGGCTCGCGAAGGAATGATCCTAGATCAACACATCTCTGATTCACTACTAATTGCAAACTGTTTAGTTAAAATAAAGGAAAACGATCGCGTCAATATTACAGTAGCAAATACTTCCGAAAAACCTGCAATAATCCACCCAAAACTTAATTTAAAATTAGAACCAATACAACCTCAAAATATCATAGCCTTTTCCAAACCGTCACTCTCCAACGTGACCGAAAGAACCAACGAAGTCCTTAACCAATTAAGAACATCCCATCTCAACAGCGAAGAGAAAAACGCTCTCTTGAATAAATGCTCCAACTACTCAGACATATTCCACCTCCCGGATGACCAACTCACATGTACTACGGCAACTGAACACAAAATCAAAACTAACACAGATGTCCCTATCCAAACGAAATCATATAGATTCCCCGAATGCCACAAGCAAGAGGTCGAAAACCAAATAAATAAAATGCTAGACCAAAACATCATAACTCCTTCAAATTCACCATGGTCCTCTCCTATCTGGGTCGTTCCCAAAAAACTAGACGCGTCTGGAGAACGAAAATGGCGTGTCGTAATAGACTATCGAAAGCTTAATGACGTCACTATCGGAGAAACATATCCCATTCCTCAAATAACTGAAATCCTTGACCAATTGGGGAAAAGTCAATACTTCACTACTCTGGATCTTGCATCAGTCTCATCCGAAGATGCACCTAAGACAGCGTTTTCAGTACCCCTAGGTCACTTCCAGTTCACCAGGATGCCATTTGGGCTCAAAAATGCCCCAGCTACCTCCAAAAACTCATGAATACATGCCTGTCTGGCCTCCAAGGCTCTCGCTGTTTCGTTTACCTCGACGACATAGTTGTATACTCTCACGATCTTAATTCACATATACAAAATCTCGCCTCTGTATTCGATAGATTAAGAACCTATAACCTCAAGCTTCAACCTGACAAGTGTGAATTCCTATGTAAAGAAGTGGCTTACCTGGGACACCTCATCAATAACGACGGCGTAAAACCAAATCCAGAAAAATTAAAGGCCATATCTGAATTTCCTATTCCCAAAAGCGCCAAAGACATAAAATCCTTCCTCGGACTGGTCTCCTATTACAGACGATTCATCCCTGACTTTTCCAAATTAGCCAAACCCCTTACCTTACTCCTTAAAAAGGATACTCCCTTCAGCTGGAAGAACGAACAGCAATTAGCATTCGAAGCACTCAAACAGAAACTTATCACTTCACCGGTTTTAGCATATCCCGACTTCTCTAAACCGTTTATATTAACTTGCGACGCTTCCAATTTCGCTATTTCAGCAATACTATCCCAGGGGCAAATAGGAAAGGACCGCCCCATAGCTTTTGCTTCCCGCACCCTGAACAAAGCGGAGTGCAACTATAGTGTAACTGAGAAAGAGTGTCTCGCCATCGTATTCGGCACAAAAGCTTTTCGCCCTTACCTCTATGGACGCACTTTTACCATAGTCACGGACCATAAGCCTCTACAATGGCTATTCAGTTGCAAAGACCCAGGGTCCAGATTAATTCGCTGGAGACTCAAACTTGAAGAATTTGACTACATTATCGTTCATAAAAAAGGGAAAATTAACACCAACGCTGACGCCCTCTCCAGATTTCCTGTAAATCCCATTCAATATCCAGAGTCTCAAGTCCCTAACACACAAACAGACAACTGTTCACCTCCTTCATTTGATCACATAACACCCGAAGAGTTAGAAAGACAGCTTCCCTCCATTCCTAATCCCAATAGCAATGAAATACCCTTAACTGACCTCCTCGACGATCTTGAATTCCCATTATCCAATAATCCCGACCTAGAGCCAATGAATAACGCTAATCCTTCTAACTCACTAGATCCTCAACCCTCTACAACCGATCAAATGTTTGATTTCAACGATTTCGGTCTCCAAGACTTAGGCCCCTATGATAATGACCTCAATATTAACACCGATTCGCTTAATTTGCCTTCACCCCCATCTGAAAACCTACCAATCCCTCCGAACCAACTCTCCACTCCTTTCCGTCACTCGCCTATACCAGAAATACCTCCTGTCTCACCTGACCAACCCAATCTAATATCTCCAAATGCTCCCACGCCTGAAACAGAAATCGAAAAAACAAAACAGGACACAAAACAATAACTACTCCCAATTTTTAAAATCCATCTCCAATAAAGAATTTACACCAAACACCAGCCTGATAGAACACAACGAAAACTTGTTAAAATCACCATACAAAACAATTATAATCCCTACATCTATCGATCTCGATGAATCAAACCCTTACATCTCCGAAATCCTTTCAAATCTAGACAATAAAGACGAAATCCTAAAAGCTGAAAGAGAATTATCAGATAAAACAATATACTTCATGTTCACGAAGGTCCATTACTTTAATGAAACACCATACCCTGCGATATATGAAACACTAAAACAAATTAAAAACGAAATTCTTCAAACAAAAGAAATAACAGATATTGCAATCTCCGATTTTCGAAATCCATTCGACAGACTTTCCCACTCTAAAATATATAATATACTCACCCACCTATTCCATGACTCTAACATCCGCATTCATATTTACCAAAACAAAATAATATATCCCACCTTAAGTGAGAGACCCAAAATCCTCCGAGATAACCACGATATTCCAATAGCGGGACACTTAGGCTCAACCCGCATGTATAACAGAATCCAAGACCAGTACTACTGGAAGGGAATGAGAAGTGACATAGAAGACTATGTCAAGAAGTGTAAAGCCTGCCAAGAAAATAAAGCCCTCAGGAAAATAAACAAATCTCCTATGGAAATTACTACCACATCCACCGCTCCCTTCCAACGTGTAGCTCTAGATATCGTAGGACCTCTACCCGAATCCGGACCCGCTAAGCTCCGATTTATACTCACCTTACAAGACGATTTAACAAAATATTCCGTGGCATACCCTATTCGCAGCACGACAGCCGAAGAAACCAGTGACTGCCTCATTCATTTCATCTCCTTATTTGGAATACCGAAATCAATCGTCACGGACCAAGGGACAAATTTCACTGCCGATCTTTTTCAAAACTACATGTCAATTCCTAAAAATTAAACAGCTATGGTCCTCCCCTTATCATCCACAGACTCAAGGAGCTTTAGAACGCAGCCATTCCACTCTTAAAGAGTACTTAAAATCATTCGTCAATAAAAACCAAAATAATTTGCCCACCTACGTCTATACCGGTATACTTACCTACAACACCACTCCACACACTACTACAAAATTCACCCCTTATGAGTTAATCTTTGGACAAAAGCCCTATATTCCAAATTCAATTTACGAGACGAGCTCCGGGACAACTTATTCCGACTACATTAAAATGTTACGACACAAATTTAAATACACACGGGAGAAAGCTGTAGAAAACATTTTGAAATCCTCAATATAAACCTGGTGACTATGTCTACCTAAAAAACCATTTAAGACAGGGAAAAGCACTTTCACCTGTCTGGAAAGGGCCCTTCAAAATAATTCGTGTCCACAATAACCATACGGCCTCACTTTTAATCAACAGACGTCACGTAACTCATCACTTCGACGAATTCAAACCCGCCGAAGTATCTGGGACAAATTAATACGTAAATATACATACACTAGTCAATTAAATTGTAAGATAATCTATATTAATTTATAAACAAATATTTATTTTTATTTTATTTACTATTACGAAATAACTTTATTTACACTTCGTTTATATATCGTTTCAGTGTCTCAACACAAGCGCAACCGGAAATGGTTCAGCCGCTTCCTTCTAGTTCCGGCATCTACTTTGATAAAATAGGGAAATTAAAAATAATAAGAGGTAAACTAGATGTTGTTAGCCATATAGACATTTCGTATATCGATTCCCACGTAAATAACCTTAACGATGTTCTAAATACAGTAAAACTTTTATGTCAACAATCAAACAATCTCTATTGTGATAACACCTTGTCCCCATTAACGACACGTTTTAATGATATCAAACGGGAATATAACTCGATTTCCCACCTAATATCTAAACGTAATAAACGTTCTGCATGGTTCAGCGCAGTGGGTACCGTATTCAAACATATCTTTGGCACTATGGACGAAGAAGATGCCATAAAATACGACTCCGCCATAACTTTAGTCCAAAATGACGAAAAGGAATTAGCTCGGCTCATGAAGGAGAACATTTTAATAACGACTACTTCATTTGACGCATTTAATAAAACCATAATTAAAATAAAATACAATGAAGAAATATTAAATAATGCATTAAACGGAATACTTAATAATACAAACAATTTATTAATCGAATCAAAGGTCCATTCAATATTTAGTAACCTCGAAGCTTCACTACTCACCTTATCATTCCGATTAGAGGACATAACCAATGCTATTGTTCTAAGCAGTCAAAACATCCTACACCCCAGTGTTTTGTCCCCGTCACAATTGTATAAAGAACTTATTAACAATGATAGGCACCTACCTAGAGACGTAGGGATACCTATAGCTTTAAGTATAAACAATATACATGTAATTTTAAGCATTTCCGATGTTTCCTGCTATTTCCTTAATAATAAAATTGTTTTCGTCCTACAAATCCCTCTCACAACAGACGAAGAATTCAACCTATACCATAGCATATGGTATACCCTGCCTATCCCTCACAATTCAACTAATCCGAACATCTATAGCCTAATCCTACCTTCAACTCCCTACATCGGAATATCTAATAATAAATTAAGTTACTGTAATCTTGATAGTTTAAATAATTGTAAGTCTATACGCTCTGAGTTCCTCCTGTGTAAAATCCAGTCCATATCATTAACAAGTGGTAACCCTATATGTGAAAGCGAACTACTCACCAAGACATTCAGTGCTATACCTATTCAGTGCTATACCTATTCAGTGCAAAACTAAAACACTATTCAGTGAAATGGACATTTGGAAACCACTAATGAATAATCGGTGGATTTTTGTGCAATCTCGCCCGAATAAGATAACCATCGACTGTGGTATCTCAGGGTTAAAAGAACCAATTATACTCGGCACGGGTATTTTAAATATCCCCGCACAATGCACAGTGTATACAAAGAGCACAAGGCTCGTGTCATCTGAAAACACTTTAAATATTAACATTCCTACGCCTAGTTTAGATTTCAATATAATCAATGACTCTTGTTGTAAACTTAATGTATCTTATAATCGTAGTATTAAGGAATATACATCTCCTATTTTACTGCAGAATTTAGACCTAGACTATTTTACCAGTGACAAACAAAATTTAGAAACATATTCCAAACTTAATAACATCATCAATAAACCTCTGGCAGTAAAATACGGGACCCATCATATAACTGTAACCTCTGTCTTATTAATAATTATAATTATATTTTTAACATTTAAACTTTACCAATTTGTAATGACTAAATTTAAGAATAAATTTAATATTAATGTAACAACTCCGGCTCGTAACGATGACGAAAATCTTTCAACTTCCCAACACGAAAATTCACAAATCCCAGCACCTCGATTGCGGGAAATTGCATAAATTATATTTCTGAAGTTCGGTTATTTTCCCCGATCTTCAGTTTTCCGCGGGGGGCTGTTATACCCCATCAATGTTAGGAAATCGGTTAACACATCTCTTTCACGCTGCTGCGTCAGCAACATAAAGCCTATATAACCGATTTCCCGACGAACGCCAGTTAGTCTACAGTGAGTCTTCCGTCGGTCTACAGGAAGCCTACATTCCGTCTCAATCAGTCTTCAAGTCTCATTCCAATATCAGTCATCGTTACTAAGTCTTTACTATAAAATATTTCTAAGTCCTAGTTATTATAAGTGTATTAATTTTATTGTGAATTTTATTGAATTATATTGTGTCTTGTGTTAAATAGTTTTTTTAAAAAGCTCTGTCCACGGTCCCGTATAATAGTACGAACCCGAAACAAAAAACCAGTCACGAGTTTGGGTGTTCGAAAATGAGTTAAAGCCAACAAAAATTGTTCGTTCACGGAGTGTTGCAAAAAAAATGGTGGCCACGTTTGTCTCCAAAACCGGCCATGTTACGACTATTCCTCTTGAGGGACAAAGAACGGTTAATGCAGAATAGTATGCTAGCATTTGTTTGCCACAGGTCGTTTCTGAACTCCGTAAAGATAATGATTTCTTATATTTACGCGAACACTACACATTGATTAAAACTACTTTTAAAAGTAGTTTTAATCAATCCGTAAAGAGAACTGCAACCGCCGCATCATCCTCCATCACGACAATGCGAGTTCTTACACCGCACACAGAACAAAAGAGTTTTTAGAGCAAGAAAACATAGAATTATTAGACCATCCGCCGTACAGCCCCGTCTAAGCCCTAATGATTTCTATACTTTCCCTAAAATAAAGAATAAATTGCATGGACAGAGATTTTTATCACCTGAAGAAGCTGTGGACGCTTACAAAACGGCCATTTTGGAGACCCCAACTTCCGAATGGAATGGTTGCTTCAATGATTAGTTCCATCGTATGGAAAAATGTGTCAAATTTCGCGGAGAATACTTCGAAAAGCAATAAATACATTTTTAAATAGTAATGCTGTGTCACTTCCTTGATTCCCGAAATTTTCAGTACGAAAGCGTATACTAACAAAATTACATTTGCTACATACCTTACTGCATCTTCTACAAAGACAGTCAAACTGCTTGAGTTCGTAATTAAAGGTTTGTTCTAAAAGGTATTGCCGGTAATCTACTAGATTGTGGAGAAGTAAAAAAAAAACTTGATTATTGATAACAGAATGATGTGTCGATCGTTCATTTCTAGTGACCTGATCGTTAGTTCAAGTATTGATTCGTCAAACTGCATAGTGTTCGAAGCTTTAAAACTGCAAAAGTTGTAATTTAAATTCATATCGATAAAGACTACTAGTTCGTGAGATCCAAATGCAGTAAAGATCCTAAAGAAACTGTATCCCCGTCTAGTCGTCACTGCCGGTACTTAAAGGGCCGGTACTTTTCTCGCTCCGAGGCTAAATATAGCCATTGGAGGAAACGCAGCCAGTCTTCTTGTAATTAAACCGCACTATGTGATAATGATATTGTATTGAAAAAAATTGGTACGGTATTAAAAGTAAAATACGTCACTGTTTCTTGAAATGTTTTTTTATCTTCACGCACAATTCCTAACGGGGTAGCCAGAGAGAACAGATCGCCAAGTGTCACGATCCTTACATACCTCTTTCGCTTCTTTCAGTTTCATTAACTTATTCATACATGCACGTCTAGGTATCCGAGTACTCTTGACCCTCCCCTCTTCGAGCAATTTGCTCCCATGGTCTTCGAAAGTTAGTCTCGGTCTACCTCGACACCTTTTAATATTTACTTTCGCTCTATATATTTTCTTCATCATTCGGTCTTCACTCATTCGCTCAACGTGCCCAAACCATTGGAGTACGCCCCTATCAATTTTTGTGATAAGGTCATCTTTCAATCCTGCCATATTGCGAATCTCTTCGTTTCGCTTTCGGTCGGCTATGGTAATGCCACACATTTTACGAAAAGATCGCATCTCCACTGCATTCAACTTGCTTTTATGCTTCTTCTGGCATACCCAGGTTTCGCTGCCATGTAACAAAGTCGGTACCAACACTGCGTTATGTATTGCAAGGCGTGCACTCTTCACCACGCCTTGCCTTTTGACTAATGCATTCAGGGCACCATTGACTTTGTTTCCGGCAGCGACACGCCTATCCACATCTAAATCACATCTTCCATCCCGGCTGAAAGCACTCCCCAAGTATACAATTTCATTTACCTGTTCTAGACATTCCTGATTTACCCATATTTCACATTTCTATCTCTTTAGGTCCTTTTCAAATACCAGAACCTTAGTTTTATTAGCATTCAAACGGAGACCTTTAATTTCACATTCCTCTTTCATACACGTGACTAATGCCTGCAGTTCTGCTTCTGATGGTGCAATAATCACTGCATCATTAGCATACAGCAGACAATTAACTTTAATGTCACCCAATTTCACACCCAAACAGCTATTTTTCAGCTTCTGTAAACAGCTGTCGAGATACAGTATGAACAGCCAGGAAGACATGACACAACCCTGTTTTACGCCCGCTTGGACGCTAAACATGGGTGACAGGACATGCCCTACCCGCACACAGCCTTTACAGTCATAGTAAAGTGACTGCACACCATATCCCGGCAACAGTTCCCATATTGGATCTGTAACAGTAAATATGTGGCCGCTGAGCTTCAGCACGTCAAGCAGGTTCTGCACGATAAAAAGCTTCGAGTCCCGCACCTACGTCACAGTGACCGAGCGAAACCGGCCACAGGCGAGCGTGTGACTAATGTAATACAATGTTTCAGAGGTTTCACAGATCAAGATATATCGATAGAATATTCTACAAACCACCGAAGAACATTAGTCAGTTCTTACCATCCATCAAGTGTCTTTCAAGTTCTTAGTCAAAACGATTAAGGAGTATATTCAAGCGGCGCTAAGTTCTTAGAAAACACACCAATCACATTACAAAACCAAATCTATTATAAAAACGGACACAGCTGAAATCCTTCTTCTTATTAGTCATGTTACTATGTAAAATATACTGAATAAATATTATTCATTTTCATTTTCGTTGGTATTACATATAGCCTATCAGTCCGAAATACAGTACTAATTAAAGGCATGCAATAATTAAAGGCTATACAATTACTAAATAAAAAAATACTAATTAAAGGCATGCAATATTCAAAGTCCAGCATTATTTAGGCTTTCAGTGGTGTAATATGTTCATAGTGAGAAATCCATATCGTATGACGTACCGGAACAAAATTCTACAGTCCTTTTGATAATTTTGTAATTCTATATTTAGGCGAACAATCCATCTTTTAAACAAATAAAAAGTTTTTTTTTTAATATTAAATTAAAAATAAGTTATCTACGTTAGCGTTCAGCAATTGCTGAGTTTATTTATTTTCAGGGCAATGTTACTATTTTTTCTTCAAGCATTTTGCACCGTATTAAATAATTATTGATGTACTCGTACAAGCTTAATTGTTAATGTGGTCTTACACAAGACAAAACAAAAGATCAATATAAACCTGCGTAAATAACCTATTGCAGACGAGAAAACGCTCCGGTAGTCTGCAGTCTGTGAACATGTTTACGATTGCTTTGTAAATTGTTGGATTGCCTCCAACATTGTATCAGATTTAATAGACAACAAATTCTCGCAAAAAAAAAAAGAATTCCGATTTCTAACAAGAATGATTCGTGAGGTTATTGAAACAAAAAGTATCCTAATTTAAAAATAGAATATTAGAATGTTATTAATAGAGAAGATCGCTGTTTGCTTGCTTGGGATCTATAATTATTAAAATTGTTTCACTGGCAAGACTTCAAGCTACCATAATATACTTATGTATAGATCGTTTAACTATGACATAGGGGCATTTAACACCTAAGTCGACCGTAACCATAGACGTTCCATAATACGTGAAATGTCGGAAATCTAAAAATAAGCTAATTAAAGACAATAAAATCCGGGAATACTTTTTTCATTCAGTAAACGAGGCTTTGTCGGGCTAGAATGGTGGTATATTAATTCGAAAATTCTGAACTCAAATCCACGGACTAATCTTAGCGGAATCATTAGTGCAAAGTTATCGTTGCCCACAACCAATCTGCCTGTCCAGCATGTTGAGTTACCTTTCAATTTATGCGTGTCATTTTGACACATTTATTAGAAATATATACTAGCCTGTATCTAGCAACAAATCAGGAAAGGCTGTTACAGAAAGCGTTTAATGTTGGGCTTTTAAATCTAACACGCATTGGGCTGTACGAGTTTTCTTCTGGCCGAAAGCCTTTTTATTGCGAAAAGTGTTTCTTTTTCTTTTTATTTATTCGTTACCATTATATTTTTTAAATCTGTGATTGTTCCAGCAGACACAGTACCAGGACTTTATCATAAGTATTTAAGACTTTAAAGGAGTAGTGACCAGTGCGTTTTAATTATTTGTTTATAAATACAGGAAAGGAGATAAAAGGACAAAAATATTTCAAAAAAAGTCTTCTCCCTTTCTGTGATATTATAATATTTTGCGGCAAAACAATTCATTAGGCGAACGAGGACCCTGGGAGTAATGGTGCGTGCAAAGTTTTATTTAATAACATTTGTCGCAAACTACTTTCTAAAGTCACTTTATTTATTACTGGGAAGGTTATAAATGTTATAAAACTCGTTACATGATGGCCTCATAGAATTTGATTTTATGATTTTATATCACATCAACAGTCGTCCTAAGTACTCTTTCCAAGAATACTGTGGCAAAAAAATTATCAAATCTTACAAGTAATCTATATATTTGTAAGATTTGCTTATCTTTTTATTTAAAACTATGCAATACTCTTTCCAATTTAGTTGTTTTTGTCTCTAACTAAAAAGTAATCAGGAAGTGTAAGGAATAATTAGGCTGCACTAAATTCAAACTTAAATTGTTTATTGCATGTTACATTTAATACGGATTAGTATTGAACATGTGACGCCCTCTCGGTCGAAGTTGGACTTACCTAGTCGGACTATTTGTCCCAGGTAAACGTACTCGTCAACAACTTCGAGCTTAATGCTCCCAACCAGTACGGACATAGGTGTGACGTGGACATTAAACATGATCATTCCTTTGTCCATGCTCATCTTAAAACCTATCCGTTGGTCCTCCAGCGATTCTGCCATAAGGACTATATCGTCGGCAAATCGAATATGAGTGATGTACTCGCCATTGATGTTAGTTCCATTTCCTATCCAGTCCAGTAGCTTGAAAACGTCTTCCAATGCAGCGGTGAAGAGTTTTAGGGATATAACGTCACTCTGTCTTACACCTCTCTGCAGTTGGATAGGTTTCGTACTCCTGTTCTGTACTCGGACAGTCATCGTAGCCCTATTGTACAAACACTTCAGCACTTCGATATTGCGACAGCCAACTTGGCACCGCTGAAGAGATTGTAGCACCGCCCAAATTTCAACGGAATCAAAAGCTTTCTCATAGTCCACATACGCCAGGCAAAGTGGCAGCCTTTTAGTAGTAAAGCCTTTTCGGAAACCGGCTCGTTCGAGAGGATGGAAGTTTCGTAATGACTCTCGAAAACAGCACGTAGACGAGGCTCAGAAGGGATATCAGTCTTTAGTTCTTCAAGAGGGCGTTGTCACCTTTCTAGAAGAACAAGACCACCGCACTTCTGCTCCACACCTCGGTAGTAGTGCCTTCATGGAGGACGGAATTAAAGAGCTTCTGAAGGACTTCAAGTACCGGTTTTCCACCCGCTTTCAGTAGCTCCGCTGTAATTTCATCCATATCATTAACAAGTGGTAACCCTATATGTGAAAGCGAACTACTCACCAAGACATTCAGTGCTATACCTATTCAGTGCTATACCTATTCAGTGCAAAACTAAAACACTATTCAGTGAAATGGACATTTGGAAACCACTAATGAATAATCGGTGGATTTTTGTGCAATCTCGCCCGAATAAGATAACCATCGACTGTGGTATCTCAGGGTTAAAAGAACCAATTATACTCGGCACGGGTATTTTAAATATCCCCGCACAATGCACAGTGTATACAAAGAGCACAAGGCTCGTGTCATCTGAAAACACTTTAAATATTAACATTCCTACGCCTAGTTTAGATTTCAATATAATCAATGACTCTTGTTGTAAACTTAATGTATCTTATAATCGTAGTATTAAGGAATATACATCTCCTATTTTACTGCAGAATTTAGACCTAGACTATTTTACCAGTGACAAACAAAATTTAGAAACATATTCCAAACTTAATAACATCATCAATAAACCTCTGGCAGTAAAATACGGGACCCATCATATAACTGTAACCTCTGTCTTATTAATAATTATAATTATATTTTTAACATTTAAACTTTACCAATTTGTAATGACTAAATTTAAGAATAAATTTAATATTAATGTAACAACTCCGGCTCGTAACGATGACGAAAATCTTTCAACTTCCCAACACGAAAATTCACAAATCCCAGCACCTCGATTGCGGGAAATTGCATAAATTATATTTCTGAAGTTCGGTTATTTTCCCGATCTTCAGTTTTCCGCGGGGGCTGTTATACCCCATCAATGTTAGGAAATCGGTTAACACATCTCTTTCACGCTGCTGCGTCGGCAACATAAAGCCTATATAACCGATTTCCCGACGAACGCCAGTTAGTCTACAGTGAGTCTTCCGTCGGTCTACAGGAAGCCTACATTCCGTCTCAATCAGTCTTCAAGTCTCATTCCAATATCAGTCATCGTTACTAAGTCTTTACTATAAAATATTTCTAAGTCCTAGTTATTATAAGTGTATTAATTTTATTGTGAATTTTATTGAATTATATTGTGTCTTGTGTTAAATAGTTTTTTTTAAAAGCTCTGTCCACGGTCCCGTATAATAGTACGAACCCGAAACAAAAAACCAGTCACGAGTTTGGGTGTTCGAAAATGAGTTAAAGCCAACAAAAATTGTTCGTTCACGGAGTGTTGCAAAAAAATGGTGGCCACGTTTGTCTCCAAAACCGGCCATGTTACGACTATTCCTCTTGAGGGACAAAGAACGGTTAATGCAGAATAGTATGCTAGCATTTGTTTGCCACAGGTCGTTTCTGAACTCCGTAAAGATAATGATTTCTTATATTTACGCGAACACTACACATTGATTAAAACTACTTTTAAAAGTAGTTTTAATCAATCCGTAAAGAGAACTGCAACCGCCGCATCATCCTCCATCACGACAATGCGAGTTCTTACACCGCACACAGAACAAAAAGAGTTTTTAGAGCAAGAAAACATAGAATTATTAGACCATCCGCCGTACAGCCCCGTCTAAGCCCTAATGATTTCTATACTTTCCCTAAAATAAAGAATAAATTGCATGGACAGAGATTTTTATCACCTGAAGAAGCTGTGGACGCTTACAAAACGGCCATTTTGGAGACCCCAACTTCCGAATGGAATGGTTGCTTCAATGATTAGTTCCATCGTATGGAAAAATGTGTCAAATTTCGCGGAGAATACTTCGAAAAGCAATAAATACATTTTTAAATAGTAATGCTGTGTCACTTCCTTGATTCCCGAAATTTTCAGTACGAAAGCGTATACTAACAAAATTACATTTGCTACATACCTTACTGCATCTTCTACAAAGACAGTCAAACTGCTTGAGTTCGTAATTAAAGGTTTGTTCTAAAAGGTATTGCCGGTAATCTACTAGATTGTGGAGAAGTAAAAAAAAAACTTGATTATTGATAACAGAATGATGTGTCGATCGTTCATTTCTAGTGACCTGATCGTTAGTTCAAGTATTGATTCGTCAAACTGCATAGTGTTCGAAGCTTTAAAACTGCAAAAGTTGTAATTTAAATTCATATCGATAAAGACTACTAGTTCGTGAGATCCAAATGCAGTAAAGATCCTAAAGAAACTGTATCCCCGTCTAGTCGTCACTGCCGGTACTTAAAGGGCCGGTACTTTTCTCGCTCCGAGGCTAAATATAGCCATTGGAGGAAACGCAGCCAGTCTTCTTGTAATTAAACCGCACTATGTGATAATGATATTGTATTGAAAAAAATTGGTACGGTATTAAAAGTAAAATACGTCACTGTTTCTTGAAATGTTTTTTTATCTTCACGCACAATTCCTAACGGGGTAGCCAGAGAGAACAGATCGCCAAGTGTCACGATCCTTACATACCTCTTTCGCTTCTTTCAGTTTCATTAACTTATTCATACATGCACGTCTAGGTATCCGAGTACTCTTGACCCTCCCCTCTTCGAGCAATTTGCTCCCATGGTCTTCGAAAGTTAGTCTCGGTCTACCTCGACACCTTTTAATATTTACTTTCGCTCTATATATTTTCTTCATCATTCGGTCTTCACTCATTCGCTCAACGTGCCCAAACCATTGGAGTACGCCCCTATCAATTTTTGTGATAAGGTCATCTTTCAATCCTGCCATATTGCGAATCTCTTCGTTTCGCTTTCGGTCGGCTATGGTAATGCCACACATTTTACGAAAAGATCGCATCTCCACTGCATTCAACTTGCTTTTATGCTTCTTCTGGCATACCCAGGTTTCGCTGCCATGTAACAAAGTCGGTACCAACACTGCGTTATGTATTGCAAGGCGTGCACTCTTCACCACGCCTTGCCTTTTGACTAATGCATTCAGGGCACCATTGACTTTGTTTCCGGCAGCTAAATCACATCTTCCATCCCGGCTGAAAGCACTCCCCAAGTATACAATTTCATTTACCTGTTCTAGACATTCCTGATTTACCCATATTTCACATTTCTATCTCTTTAGGTCCTTTTCAAATACCAGAACCTTAGTTTTATTAGCATTCAAACGGAGACCTTTAATTTCACATTCCTCTTTCATACACGTGACTAATGCCTGCAGTTCTGCTTCTGATGGTGCAATAATCACTGCATCATTAGCATACAGCAGACAATTAACTTTAATGTCACCCAATTTCACACCCAAACAGCTATTTTTCAGCTTCTGTAAACAGCTGTCGAGATACAGTATGAACAGCCAGGAAGACATGACACAACCCTGTTTTACGCCCGCTTGGACGCTAAACATGGGTGACAGGACATGCCCTACCCGCACACAGCCTTTACAGTCATAGTAAAGTGACTGCACACCATATCCCGGCAACAGTTCCCATATTGGATCTGTAACAGTAAATATGTGGCCGCTGAGCTTCAGCACGTCAAGCAGGTTCTGCACGATAAAAAGCTTCGAGTCCCGCACCTACGTCACAGTGACCGAGCGAAACCGGCCACAGGCGAGCGTGTGACTAATGTAATACAATGTTTCAGAGGTTTCACAGATCAAGATATATCGATAGAATATTCTACAAACCACCGAAGAACATTAGTCAGTTCTTACCATCCATCAAGTGTCTTTCAAGTTCTTAGTCAAAACGATTAAGGAGTATATTCAAGCGGCGCTAAGTTCTTAGAAAACACACCAATCACATTACAAAACCAAATCTATTATAAAAACGGACACAGCTGAAATCCTTCTTCTTATTAGTCATGTTACTATGTAAAATATACTGAATAAATATTATTCATTTTCATTTTCGTTGGTATTACATATAGCCTATCAGTCCGAAATACAGTACTAATTAAAGGCATGCAATAATTAAAGGCTATACAATTACTAAATAAAAAAATACTAATTAAAGGCATGCAATATTCAAAGTCCAGCATTATTTAGGCTTTCAGTGGTGTAATATGTTCATAGTGAGAAATCCATATCGTATGACGTACCGGAACAAAATTCTACAGTCCTTTTGATAATTTTGTAATTCTATATTTAGGCGAACAATCCATCTTTTAAACAAATAAAAAGTTTTTTTTTTAATATTAAATTAAAAATAAGTTATCTACGTTAGCGTTCAGCAATTGCTGAGTTTATTTATTTTCAGGGCAATGTTACTATTTTTTTCTTCAAGCATTTTGCACCGTATTAAATAATTATTGATGTACTCGTACAAGCTTAATTGTTAATGTGGTCTTACACAAGACAAAACAAAAGATCAATATAAACCTGCGTAAATAACCTATTGCAGACGAGAAAACGCTCCGGTAGTCTGCAGTCTGTGAACATGTTTACGATTGCTTTGTAAATTGTTGGATTGCCTCCAACATTGTATCAGATTTAATAGACAACAAATTCTCGCAAAAAAAAAAAAGAATTCCGATTTCTAACAAGAATGATTCGTGAGGTTATTGAAACAAAAAGTATCCTAATTTAAAAATAGAATATTAGAATGTTATTAATAGAGAAGATCGCTGTTTGCTTGCTTGGGATCTATAATTATTAAAATTGTTTCACTGGCAAGACTTCAAGCTACCATAATATACTTATGTATAGATCGTTTAACTATGACATAGGGGCATTTAACACCTAAGTCGACCGTAACCATAGACGTTCCATAATACGTGAAATGTCGGAAATCTAAAAATAAGCTAATTAAAGACAATAAAATCCGGGAATACTTTTTTCATTCAGTAAACGAGGCTTTGTCGGGCTAGAATGGTGGTATATTAATTCGAAAATTCTGAACTCAAATCCACGGACTAATCTTAGCGGAATCATTAGTGCAAAGTTATCGTTGCCCACAACCAATCTGCCTGTCCAGCATGTTGAGTTACCTTTCAATTTATGCGTGTCATTTTGACACATTTATTAGAAATATATACTAGCCTGTATCTAGCAACAAATCAGGAAAGGCTGTTACAGAAAGCGTTTAATGTTGGGCTTTTAAATCTAACACGCATTGGGCTGTACGAGTTTTCTTCTGGCCGAAAGCCTTTTTATTGCGAAAAGTGTTTCTTTTTCTTTTTATTTATTCGTTACCATTATATTTTTAAATCTGTGATTGTTCCAGCAGACACAGTACCAGGACTTTATCATAAGTATTTAAGACTTTAAAGGAGTAGTGACCAGTGCGTTTTAATTATTTGTTTATAAATACAGGAAAGGAGATAAAAGGACAAAAATATTTCAAAAAAAGTCTTCTCCCTTTCTGTGATATTATAATATTTTGCGGCAAAACAATTCATTAGGCGAACGAGGACCCTGGGAGTAATGGTGCGTGCAAAGTTTTATTTAATAACATTTGTCGCAAACTACTTTCTAAAGTCACTTTATTTATTACTGGGAAGGTTATAAATGTTATAAAACTCGTTACATGATGGCCTCATAGAATTTGATTTTATGATTTTATATCACATCAACAGTCGTCCTAAGTACTCTTTCCAAGAATACTGTGGCAAAAAAATTATCAAATCTTACAAGTAATCTATATATTTGTAAGATTTGCTTATCTTTTTATTTAAAACTATGCAATACTCTTTCCAATTTAGTTGTTTTTGTCTCTAACTAAAAAGTAATCAGGAAGTGTAAGGAATAATTAGGCTGCACTAAATTCAAACTTAAATTGTTTATTGCATGTTACATTTAATACGGATTAGTATTGAACATGTGACGCCCTCTCGGTCGAAGTTGGACTTACCTAGTCGGACTATTTGTCCCAGGTAAACGTACTCGTCAACAACTTCGAGCTTAATGCTCCCAACCAGTACGGACATAGGTGTGACGTGGACATTAAACATGATCATTCCTTTGTCCATGCTCATCTTAAAACCTATCCGTTGGTCCTCCAGCGATTCTGCCATAAGGACTATATCGTCGGCAAATCGAATATGAGTGATGTACTCGCCATTGATGTTAGTTCCATTTCCTATCCAGTCCAGTAGCTTGAAAACGTCTTCCAATGCAGCGGTGAAGAGTTTTAGGGATATAACGTCACTCTGTCTTACACCTCTCTGCAGTTGGATAGGTTTCGTACTCCTGTTCTGTACTCGGACAGTCATCGTAGCCCTATTGTACAAACACTTCAGCACTTCGATATTGCGACAGCCAACTTGGCACCGCTGAAGAGATTGTAGCACCGCCCAAATTTCAACGGAATCAAAAGCTTTCTCATAGTCCACATACGCCAGGCAAAGTGGCAGCCTTTTAGTAGTAAAGCCTTTTCGGAAACCGGCTCGTTCGAGAGGATGGATGTTTCGTAATGACTCTCGAAAACAGCACGTAGACGAGGCTCAGAAGGGATATCAGTCTTTAGTTCTTCAAGAGGGCGTTGTCACCTTTCTAGAAGAACAAGACCACCGCACTTCTGCTCCACACCTCGGTAGTAGTGCCTTCATGGAGGACGGAATTAAAGAGCTTCTGAAGGACTTCAAGTACCGGTTTTCCACCCGCTTTCAGTAGCTCCGCTGTAATTTCATCCACGCTGGGGGATTTCCCGTTTTTAAGGTGCTGGAGAGCCATTCTAATCTCGCTCAGACTGACGTCCGGGAACGTCGACGCCGATGACGTGACGTAAAATAACTGGGGTTAATGTAAAAAAATTCACCCTTAAAATACTCGTAATAATGATCACATCAACATCTTTTGCGGCAGTCAGCGTGTGAGTATAGGAAGAAATATAGATATATCATTACGAAGTCTATTTACATCTTGATCAGAATGAAATGAAACGGTCGTCTGATTATTCAGCTGCAGTGGCCCCTTACTTTTTTTTTTATAGGATCGGGTGACAAACGAGCACAGTCCACCTGATGGTAAGTGGTTGCTGCGGCCCATAGACATCTACATCTATCTTCCATTACAAATCAAAATGCAGAATCGTTGTCACCCATGAGGACTGAGATGGAATGCCTCATTTCCAGTAAAAAGGGTCTCCGGTTCTCTACACTCACCATACGAAATACAGCAGCATTAAGCTACTATTTCACGCTGGTATTCTGTGAGAGCGTGGTCCTTCCCCGGTCGAGCCGACCCATTCGTGCTACAACTATACTACTAATATAATTGCAGCATGGCTCTACCACGTATAAATTATATTACTTTTTTTTTTTTTTTTTTTTTTTGCCCGAAGCAATTAAAGGGCTACCCTGTACGTAGGGAGGCGGAAAATGCATTACGCATACCACGATAGCCGGTCTATCGTGGTTATGGGGACTCACTGTCCTACCGGGGACCCTAAGTGATACCCCCTAAAAACCGCCTTTAGGGACAGGCAACCGGCTGATTAAGCTCTATTGTGCCTTATCATGAGCGACCCTCTTTTGGGAAAAGAGGGCGCAGGCGGCTAAGTGCCGCTGAGGGAGTGCCTACGAAGGCAAATTAATGTCAGATATTACAATAATTTTATTTAATTAGAGTTGGCCTGAGCTGCCAGGAGACAGTTCAGGTCGTTTGAAAGTTTATTAGGCGGGTCCGAGAGAGAGTTTCTCGGCCTGCGGACACGATCGAGAGGGGGGTGGGGCTGCATAAGAAGCTGCCTCACGAATTAAGTGGTTTGGGTGCGACTCTGAGGCTTTGAAGAAGTTCTCAGAGAGTTTTTTAAGAAATTGCTGAATTGTTGGGAGCTCTAAGTCCCGATGAAGGTCGGCATTGCGGACGTACCACGGTGCGTTCGCAGCTCGACGACAGAATAGGTTCTGAACTATTTGGAGTTCATTTAAAATGTTAGGGTTTGCGTGGGCAAAGACGGGGCCCGCGTAGGAAATTATATTACTCTCGTGTCTCCTTTTTATACATGTTATAGTAT
>CAJQZP010000699.1:0-135199 GCA_907164705.1 Parnassius apollo
ACGTATCATCCTTGGTAGGAATCGGTGTTCTTTCGGGAGGATTTGTGGTTTATCAAATCTGATGTAATGGTTGGGGCCGTCTAGGATATTATCACAAACTGCAGACTTCCCGGAACGTTGATGCTTCACATCACCTATAATATGTTCTTCTACGCGGTTTCTAATCGATCTTTTTGTTTGTCCTATATAAGAGAGACCACATTCACAATCAAGCTTGTACACTCCTGCATCTTGTAAAGGAATATGACACTTGACGGATGGTAAGAACTGACTAATCTTCTTTGGCGGCTTGTAGAGTGTTCTGATAGAAGCTCGCTTCAAGATGTAGCCAATCTTGTCCGTGACACCTCTCACATATGGTAGTACAGCAGGCACACGCTCAACTGGCCGGCTTCACTCGGTCACTGTGACGTAGGCGCGGGACCCGAAGCTTGTTATCGTGCAGAACCTGCTTGACGTGCTGAAGCTCGGTGGCCAGTTGTTTGCTGTCACAGATCCCTCGTGCTCTCTGTAACAAAGATTTGCGCACGGTAGCTAACTGTGAAGGATGGTGGTGAGATTCACCGTTTAAATATCGGTTTTTATGGGTCTTTTTTCTATACACAGTGTGACCTATGGCGTTGTTATGAAATCGGATAACTAATACATCTAGGAAAGGTAAGGGGTTATTTCCCTCTAACTCCATAGTAAATTGAATTTTAGAGTTTATGGAGTTAAGATGTTCCAAAAATGCAGTTACTTTATTTGATGGTAAAATTGTGAAAGTATCGTCTACGTACCGCTTGTAGATCCTTGGTGTAACAGGTTTATATATATATAAGTGTGTGTATGTGTGTGTGTGTGTGTGTGTGTATGTCTGTGTGTGTGTGTTTGTTGTAAATATTTGTATTACGAATATGTGTAAATATATAAAAACATACGCATATAAGTATATGTATGTATTTATTTTATATCGTAATATAATATAATGCTACATATAATGTGTATTCATTTTACATACATAAATACTCACGCCTGTCACCCAGAGGGGTAGGCAAAGACTACGGACTTCCATTTGGCACGATCCTGATATACCTCTTTCGCCTCCTTTACATCCATATGTCTACGCATACATGTTCGTCAGTTAAGGGTACTTCCAACGTGGTCCATTTTCAAAATATCGCGAATTTGGTCGATAAACTTTCTTCTAGGGCATCCCTTCCCGACTCTGCCGTTCACATCTGCCATATAAATTTGCTTTTTCACTCTTTCCTCATTCATTCTTTCTACATTACCATACCACCGAAGCATTCCTTTCTTAATCCTGGTCACAACATCATCTTGCATACCACATTTATCTCTTATGACGCAATTTCTCACCCTGTCATTCAGATTCAACCCTAGCATACTCCTTAAAAACCGCATTTCTACAGTATTTATTCTACTTTCGTGCTTCTTCTGCCACACCCAGCTTTCACTACCATTCATTAAAGTAGGGACTAACACAGCATTATGAATTACCATACGTGCCTTTTTTGACACATTCTGATTTTTCATAATAGAGTGTAGTGCCCCATACACTCTATTCCCTGCATTTACTCGTCGTTCTACATCCTTATCATATCTACCATCCCTGCTAAATGCACATCCCAAATACATAAACTTATTCACTTGCTCAATTAACTCTCCTTCTATTCTTATTTCACATACCATTTTGCTTTCTTCTCTTTCAAAAACCATCACTTTCGTCTTAATTACGTTCATTTTCATTCCCCTTTCTTTTAGTGCCCAGTTCATTAATGTAACCATCATTTGCAACTCAGCCGCCGATGACGCAAATATGACTTGATCATCGGCATACAAAAGGCATTTGACGGTTAACTCGCCCGTTCTTAACCCACATTCTTCATCTTTCAAAGTTTGCAAACACCTGTCCATAAATAGGTTGAATAGCCAAGAGGAAGCTACACAGCCCTATCTGACACCTTTTTGGATGCCAAACCAGTACAAGAGACCCCATTGATCATGACACAAGCACTAGAGCCTTAATGCCTGTATCAAACCAGCGCTCAACCCATATGAGTTCAGTGTTTGCCATAACACATTCCTGTCCACTCTGTCATAAGCCTTTTCCAAGTCCATGAACGCACAAAAACTTTCAGGTTTTTGGCCAAAAACTTCTCCGCAATCATGCGCATGGAAAAGCCTTGATCTGTACACCCCATTCCCTTTCTAAAACCCGCTTGCACATCCCAAATTTTTCCATCAGTTTCTTTCATAACTCTTTCAATTAACACCTTAGCATACAGTTTACCCGCAATACTAAGCAAGCTGATACCACGGTAGTTTTTGCAGTCCTGCTGTGACCCTTTTCCTTTATATATTGGTACTATAACTGCTTTACACCAGTCATTCGGTACCCGTTTTAATTCCCAACATAAATTAAACAAGGTGTACAGCAGGCCTGCCACCACGCCCTCTGCAGCCCTTAGCATCTCGAGTGATACTCTATCATATCCAGCTGTCTTACCTGCTTTTCTTCTTCATCTTCATCATCTTCATCTTCATCTACACTTATCTCCACACCCCTTTCCACTTCTTTCGGAATTTCTAGTTCATTTAATTCAGACGACTCTTCACTCATAAACACGCTTTCGAAGTAAAAGTTTCAAAGTAAATACCATTTCTACTAAGAACGTTATTCAAGACTTTATTCGATGAAACTCGAGGATTTATCCATGTAAAAGAATCAGGATTGTAACAAGATCAAACTATGTAAGATTTACATTAGAAACCGTCACTTAAAATCAATCTACAGACCAACGGGATCATTAACCTTTCTTTGTTAAAATTGGGTATGTATATAAGAACCGAAATATTTTTATAAAGCAGTCTTACTTCAACCATCGCCACGAGACTCATTTACCCAACGGTCCTCCCATCGCAGTGCATCATTCCTTTACGCTGCCACTCGGCGTTATTAAACACCTAAATATTAATATAAAATGCAATAACGTTTACTGATGAAATTTCAAAGAACATGGTCAGTTTTTATAAGACTCGCTGTTAACAAAAGTTCATATGTTGACCTTTTTGAAATTCGTTTTTACGTTAAAATTACTCGATATTTGTTCTCATCACAAAATTCAGTCCTTAAAAAAATACTACTTCTTAAATAGCAACAGATAAGTTTTAAAGTCTGTTTTGCATTCACGCAAATGCAGTCGCTTCGGAACAAATCAATCCTTATATTTTATACAAAATTATTAACATACATCATGAAACAACCTATCCTTAGCAATGATTCAGTGGTTGTAATTTAAACTACGATTCTTGGTTTGGTGCAGGTGGTTCTATCATCCTTAACTATATGATAAAAGTCATTTTAACAAGGTTTTGTTATTAGTGAGCTAGTTTTTAAATACTCAAGCCAAGGCAATGTGTTAAAAATAGTCATATAAATACCGTCTTGGTTATGTCTTGTTTTAAGGTTTTATGCACAACTATTTTGAAAAAAAAAATCTTAAAAATAATGTTGCTTGCCAGACCCATAATTCGTTTGGAATGCCTTAATAATAAGGACGCAAAATATAGACTTCGATAGTCATTTTTTAAATTAAAAAAAATGCATCGCTTCTAACGTTACTAATCATCAGTCATTATTCTCAAGAACTGTGCCGTGGCTAATATCACTTTATACCCCATTAGTTATAGAACTAATATGATATTTTAAACTTATGTAACTCCATACCACTAAGCAACTCTGTGAATAATATTATGGAAATGTAATTAGTCTGTAGCCAAAGACACTAGTCTTTACTATAATAGTCAAACGTTGAAGATAACCGAACAGTTCGTATAAACAGATTGCAATTCAAGCGTAAATATCAACAAATGGAGCAAAATATTATGGTGGGTATGGATAATGGAAGTACTACCTTTAGGCAAGGTCGACCAACTCTCTATAATTACTACATAATACATAACATACATAGAAACACACGCCTCTAACCCAGAGAGATAGGACGAGAATGCGGACTTCCATTTGGCACGATCCTGACACACCACTCTCGGCCCCTTTACATCCATATACCTACGCATATATTGGTTTTAGGTTAAGGGTACTTTTAATTTAGCCCATTTTCAAAATATCGCCAATTTGATCGATAAAGTTCGTCTAGGGCGTCCCTTCCTGACTCTGTCGATCACTTCTCTTGTTCATTCTTTCCACAAGACCAAATCACCGAAGCATTTCTTTCTTAATCCTGGTTACAACATCATCTTGCAAACCACACTTTTCTCTTATTACACAATTTCTCACCCTGTTGTTCAGGTTCAACTCTAAAATACTCTTTAATGTTCACATTTCTGCAGCAATTATTCTACCCGTGTTTTTTTTTGCCACATCCAACTTTCACCACCATACGTTAAAGAAGGGAGGATTGCCATAATATGAGCCTTTTTTGACACATTATGTCTTCCACAATAGTGTAGAGTAGTATGATTATTATTGTTCTATATATTAAGAAAAAAGTATTTAGAAGTTTTAAATAGCGATTTATTAGACCTTGGTTGTACCTCAACACGTTCACGCTATTAGGCGTGATGACAGCGCCGATATCGAGACTTTTACTGAAACATGAGGTCCGTGGTGTAGTCCAGTTGTCGACGGAGATTAAAGTTCCTTTTAGTCTGCGGTGAGTCGAAAAGAAAGGGCAAGTAATGAAATAAGATACTTAGTTCATTTTATAAACATGTTTTTAAAAGTTTCATTCAAATCGAATAGTAATTGTTTGGTATATATTCCCGCTCAAAAAACTTCGGTTCCGTTGAAATATTGACGGTGTAGTAAAAACGAGCTATTATTTTAAGACTTATTTTCCGTAAGTCGAAGCCAAGTTAAGATAGCTCCATTTTAACATAGAACAGATACAGCTGTAGGTATTCAGAGATTTTAAATCATGCCTGCCTTTCATTCTTAGATAATAATTAATTTCTGATCTACATTTATATGATATCTTTTGAATTTAGATAAAAATGTGGTAAAACGTTTATTGAAAATCGTCTTTCTCCCTTTCTTTATCAACCTTATCAGTCCCTTGCTGGATTGTCTCTCTCATATTATTATTATTATATTAAAATTTATTATTTTAAACTAATTTGACATTCTAGATTAAAGCGGACAAGATATGGGCCATTTCTAGGTCGCTGCTCAATAGAATTGGATTAGACCACTACACCGTCCCAACGTCTTCGCACGGGTGAGAATTTGTGCGTACTTGCAAGGGTGAGTGAGTGCGTATGTGTTCTTATATATGGGCGCGTGACTTTTGTGTCATACATGCAAATTTCCTCATAGTTTTGTCCTTATGTGTCTCCGTACCCCGTGCCCATGTACCACGAGATCTTCATGAAATGCGAAGGAAACATTTTTAACACTTTTATTTCTAAACATACTTGAGGGCATGTGAAGTTTGCCAACATGTACTGGAGTAGCGCGGGGACTAATTGCACTTTAGTGCTCTCGACATTGAGAAAAATTTTGACCAGTGGTTTGGAACGTGCAACTGAAGTTAATTTTTATAGGTACATAATCCACGGCTTTCTCGTCAGTTCTCATAGTCTACATAGGCAAGATACAATTTGTTGAACATGTAGGTCTTGGCGTCTATATTACTAAAGCCTTTTTGGAAACTAGATTGTTCGGAAGGCTAAAAGTCATCAATTTTGCGTGCGAGACGATTCATAATGACTTTCAAAAACAGCACGTAGACGTGGCCCTTAAGGGTAATCGGTGTTAGTGGTTGAATATGACTATTAATCATGATTTTCATAAAAACTTCAGTTAGTAAGTTTTTCTGTCAAGAAATTTTCAATAGCACCCCGGAATCAAGAAGCTGTCATGCCTTGGAAAGTATGCAAAGTTGTTGATCCTGTGCCTAAACTCTTTTCGCTCGTGTCGGATGGCTGAGAGTGAAGGAATACGAAATTCAACGGTTCTCTACACTCATTATCCGAAACTCAGCAGCCTTAAAGATGATATTTTACGCTGGTATTCTATGAGAATGTTGTCCTTCCCCGGTCGAGCCGACCCATTCAAGCTACAACTATATCATCATCATCACATCTCATCATTACAGCCCTTCACAAGTCCACTGCTGAACGTAGGCCTCCCCCAAGGTATGCCACAAAGCACGGTCCTGAGCCACCTGCATCCATCGACTTCCTGCATGTCTTACCAGGTCGTCACTCCATCTAGTGGGGGGTCGCCCTACACTTCGCCTACCGGTACGAGGCTGCCACTCGAGAAACTTTTTTCCCCAACGGTTGTCGGTTCTTCAAGCTATATGGCCGGCCCATTGCCACTTCAGCTTACTAATCCGTTGGGCTATGTCGGTCACTCTGGGTCTACTGCGGATATCCTCATTTCTAAGTCTATCATGCAGAGAAACTCTGAGCATAGCCCTCTCCATAGCTCGCTGAGCGACTTTGAGCGTCCTCATACGGCCAGCAGTGAAGGACCACGTCTCCGTTCCGTAGGTCATCACTGGCAACACGCACTGGTTGTACAACTTAGTTTTCAGGTTTTGAGGTATACCTGACGAGAAGATGCGTCGTAGTTTCCCGAACGCTGCCCAGCCGAGTTGAATCCGTCGATTGACCTCTCGGTTGAAGTTGGACTTACCTAGTCGGACTATTTGTCCCAGGTAAACGTACTCGTCAACAACTTCGAGCTTAGTGCTCCCAACAACTACCGGCATAGATGTGACATGGACATTAAACATGATCTTTCTTTTGTCCATGTTCACCTTAAGACCTATCCGTTGGAAGGCACTATTGAGGTCATTGAGCATAGTGCTCAGGTCCTCCAGCGATTCTGCCATAAGGACTATATCGTCAGCAAATCGAAGGTGAGTGATGTACTCGCCATTGATGTTAATACCGTACCCTTTCCAGTCCAGTAGCTTGAAAACGTCTTCCAATGCAGCGGTGAAGAGTTTCGAGGAAATAACGTCACCCTGTCTTACACCTCTATGCAGTTGGATAGGTTTCGTACTCTGGTTTTGTACTCGGATAGCCATTGTCGCTCTACTGTACAGACACTTCAGCAATTTGATATACCGACAGTCAACTTGGCACCGCTGAAGAGACTGTAGCACCGCCCAAATTTTGACGGAATCAAAGGCTTTCTCATAGTCCACATACGCCAGGCAAAGTGGCAGATTGTACTCTTCGGACTTCTGTACAATTTACCGAAGGGTATGTATGTGGTCTATGGTACTAAAGCCTTTTCGGAAACCGGCTTGTTCGGGAGGCTGGAAGTCGTCGAGTCTGCGTGCGAGACGATTTGTAATGACTCTCGAAAACAGCACGTAGAGAGCGTTGTCACCTTTCTTGAAGAACAAGACCACCGCACTTCTGCTCCACGCCTCCGAAGTAGTGCCACCATGGGGGACGGAATCAAAGAGCCTCTGAAGGACTTCAAGTACTGGTTTTCCACCCGCTTTCAGAAGCTCCGCTGTAATACCATCCTCACCCGGGGACTTGCCGTTTTTAAGGTGCTGGAGAGCCATTCTAATCGCGCTCAGACTGACATCCGGGATATCATCGGAATAGTGTCAGATGAGACTTGCTCTTGGATCGTTACTCACACTTCCGTGTGGCTCCAACGATGATGTGTACAGCTACCCATAGAACCTCTCAATCTCACTCGAAATCTCAGGTGTTCCGGAAACAATGCTGCCACACTCAGTCTTCAGCTTTGACAGTTGGCTCTTACTGGCAGATAGATCTCTGGCAAAGATTTTGGAGCCCTGGTTCCGCTCGATCGCTTCTTCAATACGAGCAGTATTGAAGTTGCGCAAGTCTCGCCGCATGCATTTGGAGATCTGTCTGTTCAGTTGCTTGTATGCTGTCAAATCTGTTGTTGATTGCAGCCTCATATCCCGTCTAACAGCCATGAGATTAAGAGTGTGATCGGAGAGTTTTTAAGTTCTTCTGCGGCGGTACTTGCAAAACTTAGCTCCGACCGCATGGACAGTTTGCACGAGCTTGTAATTCATATCGTCCACTGCATTGCAATCTTCTAGGCACTGAAAGCGGTTACGTAACTCGCTGAAAGGTTTCGGGATTCTGGATTAGAGCACGAGGGGGGACGGAGCGTTGACTTCATTAGACGAGACCTCTTAAACTTAACGTTTAGGTTCAGTGTACCTCTAACCATTCGGTGATCGCTGCCAGTTTTCACCCTTGCGATCACTGAGACATCACTGAACAGTTGGCGTCTGGTCGTCATAATGAAGTTAATCTCATTTTTTGTCGAACCGTCGGGGCTCGACCAGGTCCACTTCCTGTGGGGCCGCTTCTGGAAGAAAGAGTTCATCATAAAGAGTCCCTCTTTCTCCATAAAGTCGGCCAGCTGCTGGCCCCTACGGTTCCGTTGCCCTACTCCAAATATCCCTAACTTAAGTTCACCGTTTTCTCTTGTGCCTAGTTTTGCCTTGAAGTTTCCCATCAACACCGTGTAAAACCCACGTGTTGGAGGAATGCATGGCTCTGGAAATATCCTCATACATTTCCTCCACCTCCGGGATGTACCGAGGTTGGTGCGTAAACCTGTATGACCTTCAGTGAATACCATTTGGTGATTCTGAGTATCAGGTACGCGACCCTCGTCGACACACTCCCAATCTTTACAAAGTTGTTGACGAGAGACTTGTGGACGATAAATCCGACACCTCCTTAGGACAGATGGTCGCCCTCTCGGTGATAGAACAAGTTGCCGGATTCGAAGATTACGGTCTCCTCCCCCTCTCTTCAGACCTCGGATAATCCGATAATATGCCAGTGCAACTTGTCTACCTCTACTTCCAGCTCCAGTATCTTCTAGTCAGTCCTCAGAGTGCGTGCGTTATATGTTGCCAGGTCGAGTCGTCGTAGGTGGCAACCAAACCTCAACCGGATATACTTAGCACCCCCTTCCCCGCCGTTACCATGGTCGCCACCGTAGCCAGGAATAGGGGGGCCGCTGGGGACTGGGGGCCGTTTGCTACAACTACAACTATAATATTACTGTATTGTGACTTTACCACGTTTATAAAATTCTTTTAGTAATGGAATTAAATTTTTTAGGACGAAGCGTTGACTTCATAACACATGATCACTCCAAATTAACCTTAAGTTTCAGTGTGCCTCTCACCGTCACGGTGATCGCTAGCTTAACGAATTTAAACGCGGTTGCACTAATCTCTCCGATGATCTGCATGAGGGACAGCTTTCTACAGCAATGACTGAAGATAACATCAGTGTTATGCGGTATATGATAGAGACTGACAAAAGGGTGAGTTATCTGCAGATTCGGACAATTTTAGGCATCAGTATGAGTCAAGTGCACAAAATCCCTGTTGAACATTTAGCGGCCAGGAAGTTTTGTGCCCTGTGGATGCCTCATAATTTGACAGAGGCCCCAAAACTCCATCGTGTCGATTGGTGTCGTGAAATGGTTCAAAGATTTAACTGAGGTGACTTAAATACTGTGTTCGACATACTTGGTGATGAAAGCTGGATTTATTGTTATGATCCTGAAAGTAAGAGACAGTCTGCTGTCTGGGTATTTGCTTCGAGGAGTTGTCAACTAAAGTAAAGAGAGGTCGAAGCGTGGGAAAAAAGATGGTAGCCTAGTTCTTCCGAAGGACAGGTCATTACGAGCAGTTGTTTTAGAGGATCGAAAAACACCTACTACAGAGTAGTATACTAACAATTGTTTGTCACTTGTCTTGGAAACAGTTCAGGAGAAACGACCTCGCAGTAGGATTCTGCTTCACCACGACAAAGCCTCGTCGCACACCGCCAAGCAAAAAATCGACTACTCGGCGACATCAGACGTGAAATTACTAGGTCACCCGCCCTATACCCCCGACTTCGCACCTTGCGATTTTTATTTATTTCCGAAAATAAAAGAAAAACCTCGAGGAAAACGTTTTATGGACGCTGAAGAAGTAGTGGCTGCGTTTTAAAATGCCGTCGAAGATACATCAGATGTTCCATCGGTTCAAACGATTCCATCAGATGATGCGATGTATTGATGTAAATGTACACTATTTTGAAAGGATATAATAAAACTAATATCTTGCCAGTTTGTTCAGTTTTTGATTTTTTAAGAACTTTCAATGTCACCCTCGTAAATATACAGGCTGTCTCAAAACGATCCAACTATTTCAAGAGTGAGCGAGAAACAAACAAGGCGCGGCGGAGGGGTGGCGTGGGCGTCGTTTACTAGAGTGTCCCTTAAATTTTTAGTTGCCATAATGCCGTATACGGGAGAGCTACGCTCGACATACAGACAGGATCGACGCCACAAAAAGCCAGAAACCACCACCCAGAAACAAAAAAAACAAAAGAAAAAAAAAAAATTCGGAGAAGAAAAAAAGGAAAGATATTACATAAACGCCCGTTGCATAGCCCCAAAGTGATCGTGTGGGTTGCTATGTCAGCGAACTGCATTTTGGGCCGCACTTTTATGAAGATAACAGAGGACATGCAGTGACTGTAACTTCTGCACGCTATGTGCACATGATACGCAATTTTTTCAGACCTCAACTGCAAAAATTGAGCATTATAACCGGTTGACATGGTTTCAACAGGATGGAGCCACATCGCACACCACTAACAACTCTTTAGCTGCATTGCACGAGTTGTTCCGTGAAAAGGTGATTTCACGAAGAGGTGATATTGAATGGCCACCTCGGAGCCCTGACTTGACTCCACCTGATTTTTTCTTGTGGGGTTATGTTAAGAGCGTAGTCCACGAGAATAATCCATGAAATCTGACAGATTTAAGAAACAATATTTAAGAAAAAATCAGGAGTATTCCTCGACCACTTCTTCAAAAAGTTTTTGAAAGTGTACGCAAACGGTTTGAGGAGTGCCGTCAACGTAATAGCCGTCATTTAAAGAACGCCGTACTTAAAAAGTAAAAATTTGTTCCTTATCTTTCAATACATACCAATAAATGCATACAAAAATAAGTTTAATGTTTTTTTTTCAAATAAAGTAGTTGGGTCGTTTTGAGACATCCTGTATTTAACTGCTTAGATTTCACCGTTTATGTAAATTACCGTGAAAACCAGAAAACAAAGTTATTTTCTTTTTTTAAATCACGTTAGTAGAAGATATTTTGTTTTATTTATTTTAACTTCTATACGCCAGTGTTTTACTTCTATTCCAACTGATGGTAAGTGGTGATGCCGAAGATAGTAAAGTGCATTGATTTAGCCTCACAAAAGCCACTCTAGTATAGAAGATTAACATGAAACATTTGAAGCATTACTCAGGGTTATATTAAAGGAGTATACTCGTTAGCCTCACTATGGTTGTCCAACTGGGAAGACGAACAGTAAGCTCTTTTTTTACAGCCATTTCGTCAGCGCTAAGAATCTAAGCCACATTGTTTACGGTAGACGTAAAATAACGCGCCTTTCGAAACGTTAAAAGTATGAAATCGGCTTCTATGCCATCCACGTGTGTACAATGTGAATTTTTATAGGCAGAAGAGGAAATAATGCACAGTTTAATATTTATTGAATACTCGATGCTCTAGAGTCTAGACAATTAAAGTACTTTTCTGGAGTAGTCGAATCAAATATTTCTATAGAAATTATATGAGGGTATTATGTACATAAGTATTGTTCATTATCTATGATAAATAAAAAATATCTTACTACTTTTATTACCCTCATATTTTTACTATCAAAATTTCATTGGTTTTGTACATATTTCAAATTTAAAAGTGGCAAGTAATGTAGTCATTTAATTTAACTTCAAATTTATCCCGGAATTCCTTTGTTGAGACATACCACAATAAAGCCAACTTTGTACAATAAAATGTGCCTAAATCAAAATATTTGAGAGTGAAAATTAACTCTTCATGTGGGCCTAATTTATAGTAACTTATTAAATTATTCTAGAGTATATTAAATATTATAAAAATGTTTACTTTTACTATGCTGATATGTATTAAAATAATTTTTTGTTACCTGTTTGGTAGATAGTAAATATTTTGCTATGAGAACAGATCTCTCTTTATGTAAAACTGAGTTACTGAGGGTATCTTAAGAGGCGACAGAGGAAAAATTAAATAGGAAATGGGCAGCAGAATATTCCTGATTATAACTCAAAATAGTGAAAAACTGCGGTTAAACTGCTTGCCAAGCGTGGCAACTGTTATAAAATCCCATATGAGGCAATCTATGTGGGGGTCTATGCTCAGCAGTGGACATTTGTAGGGTGTAATGGACGGACAGATGGATGGATGGATTTTCAATATTATGTTCTGATTTATTCACTTTGATATTCCTTTCTAGTATTCCACTCCATTCAAATTTATTTATTTAAATATTTTTAGTAGCAAAAAAAAAACAGTTCACCAATTTAACTTTGTTGAGCCCAACAAAAATAAAACACAGAATCCAATCAAAGTAAGTTTTAATTCGAAATACAGAATCGAATTTGAAATCAATTTTGGGAGTAAGCCCGCTGTTTTCAGTTTCAAGAGTACAAAATTACATTGAGTTCGAATATAACTCAATTGATTTAGAACCGCTTTCTGTTGGGAGTAGGCCTGCCTGTAGTCATACATCCTGACAAAAATAACTTCAGACTTCGCTCGGATTACGTAAGCACGCCGTACTAACTGAAAAAAGTAGGGTTTATTACTAGTTAACATTAAGCATCGATTCATTTATTGGGTAAAATGGAAAAATATATGTATAATTTTATTTTTCATGAAAAAAAGATTGTCTTGATAAATGAAACTAATTTACGAACGCGATAAGCGTTTAATCGAAACTTTTTAACTCCTGATCTTTCGGACACTTTATAGAACCCACGGTCACAGATCAATTGTGCTCTCTGTAACAAAGATTTTCCCACGGTAGCTAACTGCAAAGAATGGTGGTAAGATTACCGTGTAAATATTTGTAAATATCGTGTGATAAGTGTAAATATCGGTTATTAAGGTTTTTTTCTATATAAAGTATTACTACTAGTGTTTTTATGATTTATACTAACTAAAACGTCTAGGAAAACTACATAATTATTTGAATTTTCTAAGAGTAAACTTATGGGTAACATAAGATTTTCTTCAGATAATTCACATTTAATGTCACTGTCATTTTTTACATCTGTCATCATAGAAAGACTGCAAAACTACCATCTAAACAACAATGACGTTGAAAAGTAATTATATAAAAAAAACTAATCAAAACCAAAAGTGGAGAACCGATTTTGAATTTGTTGCCAATACCGACGCGTCGATGCGATGGTGAGAGTGGTAAGCATGAGATCTCAAGTTAACTTTTCCTATAATAATGTCTTGCCGGAAAGAAAAACCTTGGAAACTTTTATATAGGAGCTAGTGTTTGTAAGTTTTAATTCTGTCAATGTTTGGTGTTTAAATTGCTGAATTATATTTTATGGAACTACCGATATTTGGTGCAGTCCTTTACTTTTCACGCTTAAGGCGTGATTTGAAATAATCGATGCGCTTGGCTAGTAAGAATGTAATCAAAACAAAAATCATATTTATTAAAAGGATATTTTTTAATTTTATTTATTTATTTATTGCTTATTAACAAATTTTTTAATGTTAAATGCGTTTGTGAAAGAGCGTAATACAATTAAATCGTACATTAATCCAATCTGTATTGCATCATAATCAAAGACTAACTTCTTCAATACGGACAAACTAAATATCTTTAGAGTAAGATCAAGCAAGTTTGGCACAATTTCGATAATGTTACTATTGAGTGAATCAACCGACCACGACCACTACATATTGAAAAAAACTGTTATTTACGGATTTTATCGCGTTTAATTACAACTTTATTTTATTTTTATTCAATATGTTACTGTAATCAATAATTAATTATAAAGTATAAAGTAAATAAATAATAACTGTTTATTTTCTTCCCCTTTTCATTTTTTATTTGTCTGAAAGAATCGGCTACGTAGTAATAAGACCGTTTTTTGCCTTTGATTCTATACTTTTATATTTTGTTATATAATTTTTCTTGGTGTACAATAAAGAGAATTGTTTTATATTATAACTTGGTTTCCATTTCAATATTTATAAAAATACCATCAAAATTTCTTAATTTATATAACATAAGGTAAAACTATTTAACATTTCTCTGACTACTAACACATATGAAGAACGCCAATGTCGTAAAACTTCCTAGAATAACACTGACCTCTATATATACAAGTATGCATAACAATTACAAAGCATCTAAGATATATAATGTAAATGGAATTTTACAAATGACCCACTAAAGCCGAAAGCTCATCTCACATACAGCAATAGATGTTAAGCTTTGTACTATGATCTTATACATGTATCTGATAAAGATATGAAATTCATCGTTACGGATTTAAAGCGTCCAAATACTAATTATTGCAAATATTTTAGTCATAAAATATACTTAGGTCAAAAGTTCTGTGAAAAACTTTTTTAAAATTAATAATACACTTTTTGATAATTATATAGAAATTATATATGAAATGAAAGGTAATTTGATTTAGAATACAATAAACAATATTCAAATGCTCCAAAAATGCCCTACACCCAAACTTCTGAGTTTAGAACTTTCTCCCCATCCCCACCTCCTTCTCTATGAGCTGGTGCAGAGTCCAGTTTGAATATCCAATTTCCGTTTTCGTACATTGTTTGAGAAGGAGGTATCACTATGTTTGTTAGGACGGTATTTTGGTATATCTCGGCACTGGTTTTTGCACTTTTTTTCACAGAAAAACACCTCAGTTAAGCCTGAATATGGGACTCCAAGCCAAACCATGAGTGACGAAGGATAATGTGCTCGTTGAACTTTCGGAATATGCGTGCCGGCTTCTTCACTGCTGTGGGCATACATTTTATCATTTTGTTTATTATCACTTTCTTTGACGTTAAAAAAATTTTTCATCCGAAAACAAAATTTTGCGGCATTTTTTCCCGCGTACCGCCGTAACAATGCGCGGGATCTATCCAGTCCAATTTTTTTCAAACGCGTATTCAAAACATGTCCGGTCTTGTTACGATAAGCTCGTAGTCATAGGTCTTCATTGATCACTCTTTTGACCATGGTTCTGCTTAGGACCATCTGAAGAGGTAAGATTTTTTGTTTACTGCTTTGATGATCGCCCGAGTCCTAACTGTACGAGTACGGCCGGTCGTCTTACGATCTTCAAAGATTGAATCTTCAGCGAATCGTTTGATAGTGCGATAAAAATCGTAGGGTTATTTTAAATTTTTGTAGAATATTGAAAATTTCTTTTGGCGCGTAACCACAGTGGTGCAACGCGATAACCGCTACTCTATGTTCCACGACCACTCTGTATTCGAAAATGGATGAAAATTAATGTCTTTTTTTATTTTCAGCAAGCGCAAACATTTTATTTTTGAAATTGGTGAAGTTCATCTAGCCAGTATTGAATTATTTTTTTAAATAATAAGGTTTTGACAGAACTTATGACACGACTAAGTATATTAGTATAAAGAATTTCACAAATGATAAGAGACCACCGTCACTTCAATGGAAAGTTTTTTGATAAAATAATATTTACGCCTGTAATTATTATGAAAAGGTGTCAGTTACTTCATGGGCGCAATTCTTATAAGCCAACCAACATCTTTATTTATTGGGACTACCAAGGGACCCAAACATTGGTTATGTTCACGTCCAACTAAAATATTTACCGAGAATAGTCCTAAATTTTAATACAAGGTCCATTAGACAAAGCAAACCAGTGCTATTGCTTTGAAGATACTCAGCTCTCAATAGCTAAAATCTTCGTTGCAGAATCGTGTATATGTACGAGTGTGTAATCGTTTTCGTTATTCCTAATAGCTGTAATATATGGGATGCGACGCTAGCAACGATCGACAGCATAATAATAATAATATTATTATCAACATCACCCAAATGTGATTGTTAGTATGTTAAAGGGTATAATTAGAATAATTAAGGAACATATAGCGAGGCGGGGGTATTTTGATTCCACTATGCATCCATTAATACCAACATACGTCCTATAACTCTAGTTCTGAAACAATTTAATCGACTAGGTTTATAATGGCGAACTGAGGGAGTGTAGGAAATCTCTCATCAGATGACGCAATAGCAATTATATTTGTTGTAGGTATGTAATTTATAATTTATACATTACTCACATGAAAATACTGTATAAATTCCTAATAGTATAAAAATACTTTACTCTTTAAATAAATAGGATCCTAATAATTAACGAAATATTAAGTTTCGATCTTCGTAACACAAAGGAAGACCAAAATTGTTTCCTCAAAAGTAAGTACCCGTAAGTGCTGGGATCCTATCGGATATTTAATAAATTAAATTGCGACAATATATTGGTGCGAGAATATATTACACGTTGTGACATAACTACTATTAGTCTGTTGCGAATATATCAACCCCCTTACCCTTCCACATTGTTAGTACTATCTCATTACGTTTAATGTGCATGATAACGTTTTTGTGTGCTTAATATTTTAGTTACAGTAAAAATCTTAGCGACATTCGTTGGAAGAAGCTAGCTATAAGAAAAGTAAAGTAAAGTAAAGTTACAGCATATATAATATGTCCCATTGCTGGGCACAGGCCTCCCCTCATTTCTGAGAGGGGAGGGCAAGGAAGTGTCCGCCGCGCTGCCCCAATACGTGTTGTCGAACATCACGTCTTCGAAATATTTTTTCTTATTCCTCAGACATACAGGTTTCCTCATGATGTTTTCATTTACCTCTGCGCACGTGGCAAATCAGCACTAAAATTTGCAATTAATAATTTCATTAATGCCGGCGGAGATGGAACCCGGGTTACTCTCGTTCTGTTATATTTACAGCGAGCGTTAACCATCTGAGCTACCATGGCTCAATTCTCATAGTTTACTAGCGCAAAAAAGCTACTTAGTGTATTTCATATGGTTAGTCTAGAGAACCGAAAACCCTTTTTATTGAAAACGAGGTATACTGTCGGAATGCTTAGGAGTGACAACGCATCTGAATTTTGATTCCCAATCGAAGATAAATGTAAATGTCTATGGGTCACAGCATCCACTCACCATCAGGTGGAATGTGTGCTCGTTTGTCATTCTATAAAAAAGTTTCTCCCCCCTACCAAGAATGCGATAGCACATTCATTTTATATTACGTTTATATTTTTGAGAAGGACGGCTTTTGCTGGACATGTAAGTTGACCAGTGTTATGACAATTTAATTCATATCATCGGCAGCTTTTTTGATTTCTTGTTTATATTAAATTCTGTTCTAGGAAGATTTCGATCACAGAGAAATTCCTTACTTCGGAATCCGAATTCTTTACTTCAAAATTGGCAACTGAACACGAAATTATTGTGCCACAGTAACGAAAAGTTTTGATTTCCTACTGGGATTAGAGTTATTTCATGTTTGCCTGTAACGGCAAGTTTCTGGAGAACAAGATCACGTATTCGTCAGGATTTTGGCTAATAAACACATCACGTAGGGTTGAACTTGTAATGCTGCTCATAAAAAAATCCTTATTGAGATTAAATTTATAATAATAATAATACGTTTATTTGTTGATCACGAGTAATACACTAAAAATATGTTAACAATTGCTTATTGCTTCCTGTACGATCTACAATTAATTGTCATACAAATATTTAAATAGAAATAAATTGTCCGATTAATTGCAATGTCAAACTATTACTACTTTCGAGGTCAATCATCAAATCATAATTCTATAATTTAAGTTAATGTCAAAAGATATAAAATAATAAAATCAAAATAAATCACAATAATTATTTATTGTGTATCTTCAATTTTTGATCTTAATTCATTAGATCCCGGCTATTTAATAGGTTTATGTATGTATATTAGGACATACCTACATAATAAAAATGTGTCCGAAGGTGAGACAATATATATATATATATATATATATATATATATATATATATATATATATATATATATATATAAATATTTTAGTTGGACGTTAACATAACCAATGTTTGGGTCCCTTGGTAGTCCCAATAAATAAAGATGTTGGTTGGCTTATAAGAATTGCGCCCATGAAGTAACTGACACCTTTTCGTAATAATTACAGGCGTAAATATTATTTTATCAAAAAACTATCCATTGAAGTGACGGTGGTCTATTATCATTTGTGAAATTCTTTATACTAATATACTTAGTCGTGTCATAAGTTCTTTCAAAACCTTATTATTTAAAAAATAATTCAATACTGGCTAGATGAACTTCACCAATTTCAAAAATAAAATGTTTGCGCTTGCTGAAAATAAAAAAAGACATTAATTTTCATCCATTTTCGAATACAGAGTGGTCGTGGAAGATAGAGTAGCGGTTATCGCGTTGCACCACTGTGGTTACGCACCAAAAGAAATTTTCAATATTCTACAAAAATTTAAAATAACCCTACGATTTTTATCGCACTATCAAACGATTCGCTGAAGATTCAATCTTTGAAGATCGTAAGACGACCGGCCGTACTCGTACAGTTAGGACTCGGGCGATCATCAAAGCAGTAAACAAAAAATCTTACCTCTTCAGATGGTCCTAAGCAGAACCATGGTCAAAAGAGTGATCAATGAAGACCTATGACTACGAGCTTATCGTAACAAGACCGGACATTTTTTGAATAAGCGTTTGAAAAAAATTGGACTGGATAGATCCCGCGCATTGTTACGGCGGTACGCGGGAAAAAATGCCGCAAAATTTTGTTTTCGGATGAAAAATTTTTTAACGTCAAAGAAAGTTATAATAAACAAAATGATAAAATGTATGCCCACAGCAGTGAAGAAGCCGGCACGCATATTCCGAAAGTTCAACGAGCACATTATCCTTCGTCACTCATGGTTTGGCTTGGAGTCCCATATTCAGGCTTAACTGAGGTGTTTTTCTGTGAAAAAGGTGCAAAAACCAGTGCCGAGATATACCAAAATACCGTCGTAACAAACATAGTGATACCTCCTTCTCAAACAATGTACGAAAACAGAAATTGGATATTCAAACAGGACTCTGCACCAGCTCATAGCACGAAGGCACGAAGCACGCAAAACTGGTTGACCGCCCATGGAATTGACTTTATCGGACACGAAGACTGACCCCCTTCTAGTCCAGATTTAAGGGTACTAAATTATGAGATATGGCAACATTTGGAGGAGAAAGTCTGCGCTAAACTTCATCAGAATTTGGAATCTCTCCGAGCATCTTTGTCTAAAGCAGCGGCAGAAATAGATACGAGTGTGGTGCGTGCTGCGATTGATCATTGACCGCGTCGATTAAGGGCATGTATTCAATATAGGGGAGGGCGTTTGAATATTGTTTATTGTATTCTAAATCAAATTACCTTTCATTTCATATATAATTTCTATATAATTATCAAAAAGTGTATTATTAATTTTAAAAAAAGTTTTTCACAGAACTTTTGACCTAAGTATATTTTATGACTAAAATATTTGCAATAATTAGTATTTGGACGCTTTAAATCCGTAACGATGAATTTTATATCTTTATCAGATACATGTATAAGATCATAGTACAAAGCTTAACATCTATTGCTGTATGTGAAATGTAAAATAATAAAATCAAAATAAATCACAATAGTTATTTATTGTGTATCTTCAATTTTTGATCTTAATTCATTAGATCCCGGCTATTTAATAGGTTTATGTATGTATATTAGGACATACCTACATAATAAAAATGTGTCCGAAGGTGAGACATATATATATATATATATATATATATATATCTTGCACAGACTATTGGCAAATAAACAGGAAACAGGGCTGTTTAGGACCCAGCTCGGGACACCAGTCGTTATCGTGTCTCAATGGATAAAGGAAGCAGGTGTTGACTCGCAGCATACTACTAGTAAATGAGCACTTCACGCTGCAATCTTAACTGACTGTGTAATATTGTACCCAACATCGGTGTAAACATCTAAGGGTGTACAGAGGTGAGTAAGTAGGCTAAAGATCCTTATGGAGTCAGCATTCTCCCAGCGTTATGATATTTTACACTTCCACCCTTCAAACTTAAAGCTCAAGCTATCTAGCTTTGGCGACCGAGCAAAATAAGTCAAGGTGGGGAATTACTAAGTCCCGGGGTGTTGCTAATCGCCAACAGCTCACCACAAGCTGCCCTGCGGGCTTATTATTTATATTTATAGTATTAATACGTGCATACGAATGTTATATTTCTTTACAATAATTTATATGTTACTAGCTGTTCCCCGGAACTTTGCGCGCGTGTAATTTAGGGTTTTAATTATTTGGACCGAACCCTTATTCTTAACTTCTTATTCTAAAATAAAATTAGCCTAAGTTAATTCTTTTAACATCAGGTATCTGCCAGTGTAAGTGCCGTCAAAATTGGTCTAGCCGTTTCGGAGATTAGCCGGAACAAACAGACCGACAGACAAACAAAAATATTAAAAATTGTGTTTTTGTTATATGGACCATATATAGATACTTACATATGTATTTAGTAAAAAGCTGTTATTTTGGCATTACAAACAGACACTTCAACTTTAAATTAATAATTAATCGGAGGTGTTGAGAGCACAATGCTCGAAGTTTTCAACGAGTAATTTACTTAAAAGAAGTTGTCCGCCTAGGTAAATCTAACTTCGACCACGAGGTCTATCGACGGATTCAAAAATATTTAATAACGTATTTATATTGCAAAGGAACTAAAATCAATTTAAAGTTATTTACCAAAATATCTATCAATAAACTTAGTTTTCCTTCAAAGAAAGACGAGACAAAAAGGATTTAGGAGATCTGGAGAGTTAGGGAAGAAAAACGACGCCGATAAATGTTTTAGAAAGATTTATTCGCTCCAAATTTTTTGACTTGTTGTAAATTATATTACTATCGAGTAAATGTACCTACTTTAAAAGTTTTATTGCTTTTGCAGTACTTTGTACTATGCAGTATGGAATTTAAAATTTTATCAATTACTACGCAAACTTTACGAATATAGTATGGTCTTTTAAATGAAATACCGTGTCTTTACCGTTGAAGCCTATGAAAAGACTACTGCTAAATATGGTCCCCGCCCCCGTAGATCGCTTCTTAGGGGGATAATTGCGATAGTTGCTACGCGTGACAGACGGATTGGCAAACGCAGTTTTTTATTTTACTGAAGGGAATCGCTTCTACCCATTTCCTAGTTTGTTTCCGTCTTTGAAAAATAAAAAGCTCTATTTGTACCAAGCTGTAAAGTATTTAGACCGCATTCTCAAACACCGCTGCTTTTCAGTACTTTCTTTTATTTTTAAATACCTTGTAGGTAGATGTTTTTGTTTTATTTACTAATAAAAAATACATATGCTTTGAAACTGTGCATAGTGTCCGTATTGTAGAACAGATAGCAAATCTGATTGTTTTAGACATAACAAAAACAAACTCTTACAAAATCACTTCAGATTTTATCTATCGTTCCATAATTTAAAAAATAAATCTGTGTCTCTACTACTTCGTGTAGGTAATAGAAATTCAGCATAGTGTGGTGTTAGAACAGTTAGACGTTTGTTACATCACGTTTACGCGAGGACATTCCCGAAAATCGATATTCCAGTAGCGTTTACATTGATGTATGGGAAGTCAGTATTTAAGGCTGAACAATAAATAATGCAATTTTAAGTGTTTTTTCCTTTGGAATTTCTTTTGTGTTATTGTTTTTAATCGTCAAATTTCTAAATTATCCTACCTATTTATCAATCCGTTAAAGTGCATCACTAAATATAAGCTTCTTCCGTCGTAGGCATAATTTTCCTGAATTGTCATCTTGGCAAGCAGATAACGACCACATTACTCTAATTTTTAATGTCTCACTTTTCTTATAAATTCCTGTATTTTTGATAATATTTTGTAAGATACTTTACTGTTTTGGACTAGTGCTTATGTTTGTAGAATTCTTTAAAATAATATACTGTAGAGACTATCGATCCGTGTATTCCACATGTGGTGAAGTTCGTAAAGGAACTCCTCCTCCTCCGCGGCTGCTCGTTGCTGCTCCTGATAACAGGACTGGTTCTATTGTCGCTCAAAGGCTAAGTATAGCCATTCGGCGAGGAAAAGCAGCCAGGGTTCTTGGTACGATACGACGGAGATTAGGACTGTATTAAGTTATTAGTTTTAGTGTTTTTATTATATTTTTTATAGTATATAAATTTCATTGATATATAAAAAACAAAATAAACTAAAATACAAACTAATAGGAAATTCAAATAATAAACGTAACATGTCATCTTACCCGATCTCATGTGGACTCACGTTACAACTTTTTCTGTTATTGTGATAGGAGTGGTGATGACTTTCTGCTGCTGATTGGTATTATGACTTGTCTTTATTTATTGATATCAAATTTTATTTATTTAAGTATTTTACCTATTAAGATTTTACATACAATATGTCTATTCGTGAAAATCGTATAGGACTAGATGCTAGCCTCTGGTGGATTAAACAATAGTAGTAATTTTTAAATTTAACCATTGATAGATAATGTTATATCATTCCTTATTCATTGCCAGATATCAAACACATCAAGCAAAGATAAAGTTGCAACACATCTAATATTTCGATCGCCAATTCACCTCCAAAATTGGTGATAATGAAAAAGCCTTCTTATAATGAGAGTGGCCCACGTTCTACAAAGAACTGTCACGAACTAATAAAACAAGCGAATTAGAGATTATGAACTGGCTTTATTTAACATTGGAGTAAATCAAGGAGAATCTTGTTGAGATTTATAGGGGGCCACAAGGAAGTTATACTCTATCGGTAAATAAGGATTAGCTAAATCGGCTAACTAACCATACACATATCGATAATTTCATAAATTAGAAAATGGGGTCGAAATAGTAACCTCCACCTTATTAAAGTTGGTTAATATTTAAAACAGAAATAAACTAAATCTCATAAATCTTTTCTAAACGTAAATTGATGTCGTATTTCTTATTTTACTCTTCGAACTTTACGAAATCCCTTTTGTCTCGTCTGACTTTAAAAGAAAGCCGAGTCGATTGATGATATCGACGTGCTTTATTGACTAAGACATTCGTTAAATAGCAGTCAATATCTTGTTAAAATTCTAAATTTGAAAAATGGAATTTACTAACTATCGTTGTGAGTATTATATATTTTGACAATATAAATAGTCTTGACATATTATAATATATCTAAGATCCCGGATTTACTAAATAAATGCACGATGAAAATGGTTTATATAAGAAATTTAAGTTAGACTAATGATCATGATGTGTTCCTTCAATAAAATATTAAGAAAAGTTTTTTTAGAAAGGACCCCTTTACTAAGAAAGGTTTCTTGCATATTTTTAAATGAACGATCTTACGATATGACAATTAAAAAAGTAAATACTATTATTAATCGTAAATACCATTCATAATTTAATAAGCTTGCCAAACAACTCTTCGAACATCAATCGAGGTTTTAAAATAAACCTAAAGTAAACAAAATATTTTACCTTTAAATTCATCAGTAATTCAGTTTTTTTAAACGAAACTGAAGTGACACACGAAGGTGCAGTCCACCCGATGGTAAGTGGCTGCTGTTGTCCGTGGACACCTGCAGTCTACTTCAAACAGAAAAGGCCACAGATCGCTGCCATCACGGAGGACTGAGATGGAATACCTCACAGTCTGTAATTATACTGATATGTACTCGTATATTGTGTTATACTTTATACCCTTTAGACTGGAATATAACAGTGCTGAAGTTACTTTTTTGCGGCAGAAATAGTTAAGGTGGTGGGACATATCCAGACGGACTGCTGGGAAGAAAATTAGTCTGGTAGAAAAAGACACTGGTGGACATAAGCCTCCTCCAAAAATTGCCACATAAGGAGAATATTTGCCACAGTTGCCACGCCTGGCGGGCGAGTTGGTAACTGCATTATTTTAAGCATGTTGAGTTGTTATCAGGAGGATGCTGCCGTTCATTATACCATTTCAGTTTTCTTCTGCCTCCCACACTCATGTGGGTATCAGACTCTCTTACGCAGCTACTGCACTGTATATCAATTTTTAAGAAATTATTGTTTTTCTATAAAAAATACGTTGTTAGTTATAATTTATATAAAGAAAAATTTAAGCATTTGACATTATTACCATGTAAGTTAACACTCTCGTTTTATGACGGCAGTAAAGTCGAGCCGGCAGGGTTCCTAGAGTTAAGGTACATTATAACGGCAACTGTAAAAAACTTGATTTGCATGTAATAGAACGGGGTACTACTGTGTTACTAGGAAGACAGTGGTTAGCGGAATTAGGAATAGATATAATGATTTCTTATATTTACGTTTTAATCATAGGAATAGATATTCCGAAATTTTACAAAAGCCGAACCAATTTTATACAATGTTTTGATAAATTTAAAAATTTGAATATGTTACTCGAGAGATTTAAACAATTATTTGATGGCGGTCTTGGGCGATTTACCGGCGGGCGAGCAACGCTTCGCGTGCGGACAGTCGCCGTGCCGGTATTTTGCCGCGCGCGGCCGGTGTCGAACGCAATGCGCGAGCTGGTCGATACCAAGCTGGACTCCATGCTGCGGGTTGATCTCATCGAGCCGGTTAATTCCTGTGACTGGGCCTCTCCACTGGTCTTAGTTAACAAACCTGATGGATCGTTTCGCATTTGTGCGCATTACAAGGTGACGTTGAATCGTGCCTTATTGGTGGATAAATTCCCGGTTCTTAAGATCGAAGATTTATTAGTGAATCTTAGCGGATGTACTTGGTTCAGTAAGTTAGACTTATCTCAGGCCTATAACCAAGTAGATCTAGATAAATCAAAAAATATACGGTAATAAATACACACAGTAGTCTTTATATTTATGTACAATCGTCTTGTTTATGGGTTAGCTTCGAGCCCTGGTATTTATCAAAGAATTATGATAAACTTTTTTGAAGATATACGTAATACGGTAGTCTTGTTAGATGATATTTTAATTTTTATATCTATCGATAATTTATCTGAAAAAGAATACCTTGAGACATTGCAAAATGTACTTTCAAGGTTGAATGATAACGGAAGTAAGATTAGTTATGTGTTTTTGCGAACGAGATAAAATATTTTGGTCATATTGTTAATAAAGATGGTATAAAGTAGATTTAGAAAATATATAACCAATTTTACATAAGCGAGAACCAACTGAGGTATTCGAATTACGGTCATTTTTATTTGTGAAAAATTTGAGCTATTATTTAAACCCGTCATACACTCTTTAAAAAAAGGTAGCCATTGGTTTTGGGGAAAAGATCAGAAGCAAGCCTTTCAAAATGTAAAAAGCATGTTGAGTAACGCTGAAGTGAAAAAAAAAAAAAAAAAACCCCCATTAATTAATATAAAAAAATATTAAAAAAAAAAAAAAATAAAAAAAATTTTTTTTTAAAAAAAAAAAATGAAAAAATTTTTAAAAAATTTTTTATATAAAAAAAAGAAAAAAAAAAAAAAAAAAAAAAACGACAAAAAAAAAAAGAAAAAAAAACAATTAGATAATACTACGACTCGCAAGCTCCAATCGTGGTGACGTGCGGCGTGGGTGCGGTGCTGGCGCAGAGGCGGAGCGAGCGTGAGCGCCCTGTCGCGTATGTTTCACGAGCACTGACCTCCGCCGAAATAAACTATAGTAAAATAGAAAAAGAGGCTTTAGCATTTGTATTCGCAATCAAAAAATTCACCAACATCTGTATGGCCGCCAGTTCATACTGCAGACACATGGGCATTAATAGTGTCGTCATACAATTTCACAATTGAATTTATAAGTACCGAACGCAATACAGCCGACGCGTTATCTCTTATGATCTTAAAACGGGATATTTACCGATATGTAGACCATTAAAGAAAGACCAAAAAGCAATAATTTTTTAATAAAATGGTATATAATAATATACTCAATATGATTATACTGCCACCAATCAGAAGCCATAGGATCTTTTAGTATTTTCCCATCGTTGCCTGTTACAACAACCACGGGGACGATATGGAATCATGGCTCCAGTTTAGAAGACACTGAAATACTTAATAACTTTTACTTAGAAATAAATTATTATGGGTAAATAAATAGTATTGAAACTATGTATTATGATCTAATTCCGTAAGATAATGGAATCACTATAGAACATTTCAAACACACTAAAAAGATTGACTTCATTATCTTAAGTACTCATATTGTCACAAATCTACAATAAATTTTCATGGCGCATAATTTCAATTGTCGTTAAAACAAAAGAATGCAATTAAAGTTAATCTTTGTACTCGAACTTTAATAGAGCTTTACAGCGAGGAATAAATAAAATAAATGAATTTCACTTTGTAACGTTGAGCCGTTGGAACTCAGTGGCGGATTCTATGTTTCGTAGAAAGTAAGTAACTGATTTCGAAGAGAAGCCTCAGCAGAATGACTTTAATTAAGCATAACTTATTAACCAAGGATTTAATAGCACAATCTCTCAAAGTTTATTAAATCGTGTTAAACCTGCATGTCTGAGAAATAAGAAAAAAAAATATTTCGAAGACATGTGAAGTTCGCCAACACGCATTGGGGCAGCGCGGCGGACTATTCCTTGCCCTAAAAAAATGCCCTAAAAAAACCTGGAGAGGCTTGTGCCCAGGAGTGAGACGTTTTTGGCTGTAACTTTAACTTTAAGAGAACAACTAAAATGTCGTAGAAATAGTTTCATTAAAATTCTGATCCAATATTTTTAGGTATGGTTTATTTTTTATTTTTATGGGACCACCTCTCTCAAAAATTAAAGTTATCATTCAAAAAGTGAACGTACATTAAAACATACGCGTTAAATATAGAACCTTTTTTTAAATTAAGTTAATAAAGTTGTAATAATGTCCTCCTCGTTATGGCTAATCTCCACGGAGACTGCGCAAGACAGGATTATAGTATCCGAGTACATATAGTACGCAAGCATAAATGTACTCTCTTTTCTTTCACTTCCACATACCGATAGCAGGGTAAAGCAACACCAAATGAGGAAGATCAGACGAAGGACCGGGCACCTGAAGCCGTTTTACGTGCTTTCCGAGACACGGGGTAACCCCGCCAACATCTTGACTCTGGGCTGCTACTGGAAACTTTTTGATAGAAACCCCATTACTGATTTCGGCCCAACCTGGGATTGAAACCTTACCTCACGATCAACAATCGAGTCAAACAAGTCACAAGAGCCACAAGAATGTAATTTTTCATCACTATACTTATATGTATACAAAATATTAAATTAAGAAACTTTTTTATTTCAATAAGTATTCCAATATTTTAAACATTATTTGTAAAGAAAGTTTATATTTTTTATTTACAAAATCACTGAAAAAAAAACATATAAAGCGCCCTGCTTTATAGGTTTTGCACTCAGGCGCTATCGAGGGCAGCCGCCTGCAGCAATACAATCGTGTCGTATATAAATTAAATATATGAAGTCGAGACAGAAATATCCGCTTGTCAATAGTAACAATTATGGCAACTATTCCCCTTTATATAAATGGCTTATGTTCAGTAGAAAACTGTATAATTGATTGTAAAATGATAAATGGGGAAAAAATGCATTTTACGAATTTTATCGTGTTTACTTTTTAGATGTTTACGACGAGTACTTTCCGTACTAATGCGCAACGTTCGTATGGGTAAGTCACACTATACAATATTATATTTTACATTCACTTACCCATATTATCCTGTCGTAAGAGGCGACAGAGGGGATCAAATCAAGAGATGGGCAGCGCCAACCCGCTTGCCAAGCGTGGTAACTATAGCAAATATGTCTCCTATGAAGCAATATAAAATATCAAATAGTTCTAGACAGGTCTTATTAACTCATATTAATCTTATTACACCTAATGGAAAAGAGTGAACGTGATACTAATAAAAACAACATATTCATGCCTGAAACCAACCATCTAAGTTTTTCAACTCTGGCCATCAGCCTACTAAGTATGCCTAATCTATGAACTTTTTTACGTTGTAGAATCATGTTGTAGCTATATTACGATTGTAGCACGAGTCAAAATGCTACCGAAAACGTTACGGTAAGGTTAAAATTGGTTTAAATAAAATAAATATTTAAATGATTTAACATGATAAGCTCAGGTTTTATTAAGTTATGCGCAGTTATGCGAATCTTGCCGCGCATATGACGCTTTTTTTAGCGGATTCATACACCCTTTTGGTCTTTAACTGATACCCATGGTATGGGCACATGTTTATTATTCCAATGCTCATTGTCTTTAATGTTTTCTTAACGACTCTTTATTATGTTGGTTGTATGGTGTGTGCAAGCGTGCGAGCGTACTTGCGTGCGTGCGCGCGTGTGTGTGTAAAAATAAAAAGTGCGATTACCAACTCGCATGCCTTTTGTTGGTTGTAATCAATGGATGGATTTATAAGCGATGCGTAAACTTACGTATCGGTCGACTTGAACTGAGAGTGTGTTACAGAACATCAGCCTGAAATAGCACCTTAATCTTGCTGTGTTTCGTAAAGAACAGTAGACCTTTAACTGAAAACGAGACATTCCATCTTTATACTCAGGAGTGATTATTTATTATTCTATAATAAAACCTTAATTAGAACAATAGTTATGATGAGAAGTGAAGCTGTTCTACATATTAGAAACAATCTCTTGCATACTGTAGTTACTATCAGGCACAGACAGATAGTTCCTAATTTGTAACCGCGCTGTAAGCAGCCTTTTGATTTTTGTACAACATACATTTTGAAGAACGTGCGGAGGAATTGCAATTTTTTTTTCGTAGAATTAGGGTGGCAAACGAGCAAACAGCCCACCTGACGGATAATGGATGCTGTTGCTCATAAGCCTTTACATCTATCCTCAATTAAGGAACAAAATGCAGATGCGATGTCACTCCTGAGGACTAAGATAAAACGCTTCGTTTCCGGTAAAAAAGGCCTACGGTTCTCTGTATTCGTCTCGCTGGTATTATGTGAGACCATGGTCCTCCCCGTTTGAGCAAACCCATTCGTGTTGCAACAATGATATAACTGCACCATGGCTCTACCACGTCCAATTCATGACTCAATTTCCTCCTCTCCATTCCATCGTCTGTCCAAAAGATACTCGACTGGTCTCCACCCCCTTGTTGCCCATATACAACGCATTCGAACCTAACGATTTTCTCCGTCGTTTATAACGCGTACAGCAAAGAAGTGAAATAATCTGCCAGCATGATGTGTCTTCCATCTGATTATAGTTTACGTGTCTTCAAGGCAAGAGTGAATAGGGTTTTTTGGGTCAAAGTCATTGTGATAATTGATAGAATCAGGCGTTACGGAAATCCATCATAATAAAGATCTAAATTAAGCCGTTTTTTCTAAGAGTATTAGCTATTTTTTATGATACATAAAGATCTAAATTAAGCCGTTTTTTCTAAGAGTATTAGCTATTTTTTCTGATACGGAACCTAAGTAAGGTTTGTTATCGTACGGCGTGTTAGCTCGCTAGGTTGGTTGGGAGCCGTTGTTTCAGCGTGTATAAATAGCAGCTGTTTTCGCTCGCCGCTCCTTTGCGCCCTCCTTTCTGCCAAGGAGGGTCGCGTTCGTATACGGCTTAGAGATCTCTAGTCAGATCGTTAAGCCAATTCCTAAAAGGCGGTGTTTAGTGGGTAAAAGTCTCCACATAACCACGCAGCCGGCTGCGTGGTATGCTATGAGCATTCACCGCCTCCCTCCCTCGCTTTCCGGAGGGTTGCCTATATTTGCTTCGGGCGCAAAAAAAAAAAGCTCGCCGCTCGATTCCGCTTGCCGCGCAGCTCTCGTGCGGTCGTGCCAAGCAGTCAGCGCTCCCGTCCCCGCACGGAAGCACCCCTCTCGCCCGCACGCCTCCGCTCTCCCGTTCGCACCGGTCGGGCTGTTGCCTTTGGTGAGTCATCTTTCTTAGCACCGTCCTTGCCCCCTCGCTCTGGCGGGGAGGTCTGAGCGATTGTCTTGCTTTGCATTGTTATTTTATTGTTATTGTTTCTTGTTATTTTTATTGTCTATGTTTCTTGTTACTATTTTGTTAATATTGTGTTACTATTTCTTGGAATGGGCGTCACTTGCTCTTTTCAGAGCAAGCCCTTTGTTCTTCTCAGGACAAAGGGACATCAGTTCTTAGAATACAGCGCTAACCTTCCAGTCCACCCAACATGTCTGCCATAGATATAAGTCAAATTGCGAACCAAATTATGGCCATCATCCGTCAATTTGGCCAAGATCAAGGAGTGGCCGTCAATATCGACGAAACCGCTCTCCTCAGGGCTCTTGTCCCCATTGCCCCTCAAGCATGTAACCCTTCGCCCGCCGTCGCAGCATTCTTAGCGGAAAATGACTCCGAAGCCATGGAGCACTCGGACGCCGTGTCTGAAACTTCGTCCACCCGTAAGAGTGATAGCGCTCCTCGAACTGATCGGAGTCCGTTCAATCAGTTATTGATACACCCCCTTCACGGAAGTGAAATCCAAGCGCTGTTCGAAACGCGCTGCGACCTCTCGCGCACCTCCCGCCCCTGCAGCCCCCGCGCCTGCTCGCTCCACCGCAGCTCCCGCGCCTGCTCGCTCCACCGCAGCCACCGTCGCTGCCACAAAGAAACAGGCCCCGCCCCCTGTCTTCCTCTGGGACAAGGCGCAATTTACTAGACTTTCTAAAGTCTGTTACAACGCAGGCTTTAAATATGACCAAGCCACCAACCTTGGTGGGTCAAAAGTAAAATCGTTCCGCAGTCTATGGAAGACTTTAGAAACATCCCCAAACTCTTCACATCCGAAGGTGTGCCATATCACACCTACTCTCTCCCTGAAGAACGTAAAGTCAGGGTTGTCCTCCGCGGAGTTCCCTTTGAACTCGCCAACGAGGAAATCCTGGAGGACCTTAAGTCCCAGGGATTCCCAGTTGAGGCTGTGCACAAGATGCACAGCAGTAGGGGCAAGAGGTACTCACTTGCCCTCCTCATTTTGTCCAACGTGCCGGAGGCGAAAAGCATATTCCGACAGGTACTAACTGTGTGCGGCCTGTCGAAGTCGAAGCCCCCTATAGGCGCGGTTTTCCGGCGCAGTGCCACCGCTGCCAACTCTACGGGCATGCGGCGGCCAACTGCTCAGCCCCTCCCAGATGCGTTAAGTGCCTAGATCCGCACAGCTCGAAAGAGTGTCCTCGGCCCCGCGATACCAAGTACCCACCCGCTTGCGTCCTTTGCGGACAGACTGGCCATACGCCCAACTTCAGAGGCTGTTCTCGCGGGCCTCGCCCCAATCTCGGCAATAAAGCTGCCAAAAAAGCTCCGCCACCGGTCAATGACCGTACATTCCCGGCTCTCCTATCCAAAATGCCCCTTCAGGCCAACTCTCAGTCACCTCAGGACCTATATCGGCCCTCTCAGGAACCATACAGGCCTCCTCACCTTCGCCCACTAGGGCCCCGACATCAGGCGGAACCCTTTTACGCCGATAACGTAGATACAGTATACACTGCTATCCGCAATATCGACGTAAGAGAGATGCAATTTTAGCACGCAAACTGCGCGCTTCTCATTCCCTCAGGACCGCCTGCTCGCGCTTACCGAGCACCAACATCTTATAACTCAATATAATTAGTTATTCCATTCGTAAGCTGCCTTAATTAGGCAGCAATTCTTCCCAGCGGCTACTCGCCGCTATCGCCCCCCTTTCACCCAAGGGGGGTCGCGTTCGATACGGCTTAAAGATCTCTAGCTAGATTGTTAAGCCAGTCCCTAAAAGCGGTGTTTAGTGGATAAAAGTCTCCACATAACCATAAAGTATGCTATGAGCATTCACCGCCTCCTTCCCCTGCTTTCCGGAGGGTTGCCCATATTGCTTTGCATTGTGCAAAAAAAATGCTCGCCGCTCACTTAGCGGCGAGTAAGAGTAGCGTAGAGTCTACATCACCTGATGATGCCTCGTGTAGAGGCGAAACACGTGTCGTATTATCGTCGATGGTATGTCTTTCCTGGAATATTGGTGTTGGGAGTAGTGGTGACGGGATTGGTGCACGTAATTGAGGGAGGGTGGGAGGTGCTCTTCAATCCAGGTAAGACACATCATTGTATTTGGTTAGCGGAAGTTTGCAAATTAATTTAGATCTTTATTAAAGTCATTGTGCTTTACCATCTTCGGCCGCATCATCACTTACTATCAGGTTGAATAGTAGTTATTCACTGCTATATAATAATAAAAAAAAACATTACCCCTCACGTAAATAATGATCAATTTCATTTTGCGTATGAAATCTGTGTCCATCATAATAGTATGATACTTTTAGGAACTTATTAAGCTCTACTTTATTACGGTCAAAATGTTTTGTTCCTTTAAGTAATGTTCCATTTACTTTACCTTCGTTATTACTTTATGAATAAGTGCGCACCTAAGATCTTTGTTCTATGAAGGACGATGAAAGTAGCCTACAATAGCGCCATTAAGACTTATACCAATTACCACTAAGAGCGGAGACGCCGCGTTCTCAAGAAGACATTAAATATATTTATATCCCGAAAATATATAATATGTTTATAATATATTTAGTTATATTTTTGCCATATAATTTTAACGGTGTAAAATTAAAACTAAAGTACAGGCTTCTTTCCTTTCTTCTCTCAGATATCCGAGTATTCTCACGATATTTTCCTTCAAAACAGCACAAATTGTTATTAACAATTTTATTGGTGCCAACGGGGTGAGAACTGGGGTTGCTCGCGTACTGTATAATTTACAGCGAGCGCTTAGAATCTGAGCTATTGCGGCCACAATTTAACGATGTAACTAAATCTTTAATTAAAAACAGTATACTAATAGATTAAGGAACTAAATACTACGTAATAAGCTATCAATACTATTATGATGCCTCGCAAAACTCGCTTAAAATAGTACTTTAATTTTTAGTCTACTACCTTAGATTTATTTAATTATTACTATTTTTATAAATAGAAAATATGTGTCGTCACTTCTATAAAATACTGGTTAAATCAAATAAAGTTTATTTAGAAAATTATTGAGTGCTACATGGAAAGCTGCTTGATTCTCGAGTGCTAAATAGAAAATATTTCAGACAAATCAAAAAGAGAGGAGGAAGATAAACAGGTAGGGTACAGGAAAGACGCCACCTTCTCGTCATTTCATCTAGGTCCAAACGGTTATAAAGAACGGTTATAACGGTTATAAGAAAATATTAGAAAGCGATTCGTTGAGAATAATTATACAGTTTCGTTCAATTGAATATTGCATCTTTTCATGTTTATGTATGAAATCGTATTATTTAGCCAACAGAACGCCAAAGTTAATTGTTTGACTTTTGCTAGTCTGGCAATAATAAACTTCTACATTACCAAAAGCGCATACTTAATTTTACTTTTGTTATTCTTCGCACTTTCCTTTGACTTTCAGCTATTGTATTATTATATTATATAAAGTTATTCCTAACAATAACAGTTCTATTTCATTTGTGAGTACTTATACATTGAAAGAGGTATATATTTTAAAAATTAATTATTTGATCAAATAAAAATCGTGCAGAAAAGCGCCCCTTCTGTTAGACATAGCAGATGGAGTTGTACATTCCCAAGGAGAAACCGCCGAGGGCAACTGGTGCTAGTAAAGCTGTTGTGTAAACGGCTTTGACGACTGGCAGAAAATAATTTATTTATTCGAAAATAAAACTCCAGAAATTTGAAAATTTAACTACCTACTCGCACCAATCAATTTAAAGAATACGGTATGTGCCAGTTATCGTATTCTTTAATTGTTTTTAGCAATGTATTAAGAAAAAATATAAACCTAAGTTTTAAGTTTAAGTCTAATTTTCATTAGAAAATCTGTTTTATTATTAAAGATAATTTCATTCTATCACACGCTATCAGCTAAATTGATTTCAATTTGTCATTATGTTAAATGAAACTGAAAAGTTTGATTTACATTTTAGTTTATTTAACGATAGAAATAGGTAAGCTTGTAATACCTACCCATATGTACTCCTTGACCCAGAAGGAGTCCTGTAACCTAATAAAATAAGGTTCCATTTTAGGTAAATAAATAATTATAAAAGTACTCAAGCAGTGGTTAACAGAAAAAAGTATTGTTTGCCTATATTTTCTCCAAAATTTCATTAAACTGTGTTACTCTATATACGTGGTAGAGCCATGCTGCAGTTATATTAGTAGTATAGTTGTAGCACGAATGGGTCGGCTCGACCGGGGAAAGACCACGATCTCACAGAATACCAGCGTCAAATAGTAGCTTAATGCTGCTGTGTTTCGTATGGTGAGTGTAGAAGACCGGAGACCCTTTTTACTTGAAACGAGGCATTCCATCTTAGTCCTCACAGGTGACAACGCATCTGCATTTTGATTCAGCTGCAACCAACCATAGTTCATTGTCTTTTCACCCTATCCTATAAAAAAATATAATTAGTAGTATTAATAATAAGTTTAAAAAAATATTATTCCTTTATTAATAACGAAAAACGCTCATAATTTCGAAAATAAGAATTATCAAACAAAAGCGATTGAAGTTACAGTGGTCCCTTATCATTAAATCTATAAATTACACAAAATATTTGCAATATTTAAAAACATTTATAATTTTCTAATCTTGTACAAAAAAGAAAGATGCCCGTACAAAGCTAAGCATATATTGCTGCATGTGTGATGAGCTTTTGGCTTTAGTAGGTTGTTTCTATAATTCCGTTTACATTATTATCTTAAATGCTTTGAAATTATTATTTTAAGAAGTTTTGGGACATTGGCGTTATTCATATGCGTTACTTACGCACACGTCACAGAAATATTAAGTAGTTTTACCTTATGTGATGTAAATTAAGAAATGTTTCAGAGTATTTTTACAAATATTGAAATGGAAACCGAGTTACAATACAAAACAATACTCTTTATTGTACGCCAAGAAAAATAATGTAACAAAATATAAAAATATAGAAGCAAAGACAAAAAACGATCTTATTGCTACATAGATAAATACAAATTCTTTCAGACAACTCAAAAAGTAAAGAAATAAAAAGAGGAGAAAGATAAATAGGTAGGGTACAGGATAAGACGCCACCTTGCAGAGCGTCAGCTACGGTACCAAGCTACAAAGAAAGTTTATCTTGCACTTAGTTGAAGATATGTTAAGAGAACTTATTATACCTAACAGCAGTCATTTAGTAGTAGGAGATGAATTACCAGTCTACTTTTTTGAACTAAAATATACTAATTTACTAATTATTTTACTTACTTACCAACTCTAATAAGTAATTATTTTATGAAACTTTTAAATTTGATCATTAACCGTTAAGTATTCAGTAGATGAGGCTGAAAGTTCTTAACTTAAATTTTTTTATAAGTTAGGGTGATAAACGAGCACAAAGTCCACCTGATTGTAAGTGGTTGCTGTGGCCCATAGACATACACATACATCGATCTTCGATTACGAGTCAAAATGCGGATGCGCTGTCACCCGTGAGAAATAAGATGGAATGCCTCGTTTCCAGTAAAAAGGGTCTCCGGTTCTCTACACTCACCTTACGAAACACAGCAGCATTAAGCTACTATTTTACGCTGGTATTCTGCGAGAGCGTGTTCCTTCCCCGGTCGAGCCGACCCCTTCGTGCTACAACTATACATCTAATATAACTGTAGCATCGCTCGACACTCGCACGGAAGATTAGCGTCGATGATCTTTATCAGTACCAAGACTATGCTGAATTGGGTACCCTTTTAGTACTCATTTCCAACTTTATAATGTCATTGTTGTAAGCAAGTTGCTAAAACATGTTACTACTATAAAAAGATTTGTTTCCTTTTTTTATTTCAAAACATTCTTTATTTTATTTCATCATCATCATCATCATTACAGCCCTTCACATGTCCACTGCTGAACATAGGCCTCCCCCAAGGTACGTCACAAAGAACGATCCAGAGCCACCTGCATCCATCGACTTCCTGCATGTCTTACTGGGTCGTCACTCCATCTAGTGGGGGGACGCCCTACACTTCGCCTACCGGTACGAGGCTGCCACTCGAGAACCTTTATTCCCCAATGGTTATCGGTTTTTCGAGCTTTATGGCCGGCCCATTGCCACTTCAGCTTGCCAATCCGTTGGGCTATGTCGGTCACTCTGCTCACGGTTCTACTGCGGATATCCTCATTTCTAAGTTTATCACGCAGAGAAACTCCGAGCATAGCCCTCTCCATAGCTCGCTGAGCGACTTTGAGCGTCCTCATACGGCCAGCAGTGAAGGACCAAGTCTCGGTTCCGTAAGTCATCACTGGCAACACGCACTGGTTGTACAATTTAGTTTACAGGTTTTGAGGTATACCTAACGAGAATATGCGTCTCATTTTCTGAACGCTGCCCAGTCGAGTTAAATCCGTCGATTGACCTCTTATTAAAAGTTGGACTTACCTAGTCGGACTATTTGTCTCAGGTAAACGTACTCGTCGACAACTTCGAGCATAGTGCTCCCAACAACTACCGGCATAGGTGTGACATGGACATTAAACGTGATCTTTGTTTTGTCCATGCTCATCTTAAGACCTATCCGTTGAGAGGCACTATTGAGGTCACTGAGCATAGTGCTTAAGTCCTCCAGCGATTCTGCCATAAGGACTATATCGTCGGCAAATCGAAGGTGAGTAATGTATCGCCATTGATGTTAATACCGTATCCTTTCCAGTCCAGTAGCTTGAAAACGTCTTCCAACGCAGCGGTGAAGATTTTCGGGGATATAACATCACCCTGTCTTACAGCTCTCTGCAGTTGGATAGGTTTCGTACTCTGGTTCTGTACTCGGATAGCCATCGTAGCCCTGCTGTACAAACAATTCAGCACTTCGATATACCGACAGTCAACTTGGCACCGCTGAAGAGACTGCAGCACCGCCCAAATTTCGACGGAATCAAAGGCTTTCTCATAGTTCACATATGCCAGGTATAATGGCAGATCGTACTCTTCGGACTTCTGTACAGTGTATTTTATTTCTACATACTAAAATTGTTCTAAAGCAACGCTAAATCAATTCGATTCACTCAATAGTAAAATCATCGAAATTGTGCCAAACTTTCTTGATATTACTCTAAAGATATTTAGTTTGTTCGTATTGAAGAAGTTAGTCTTTGATTTGATGTAATACAGATTAGATTAAATGTTAGAATTAATGTACGCTTTCATTGTATTACGCTCTTTCACAAACGCATTTAACATTACAAAATTTGTTAATAAGCAATAATAAATAAATAAATAAAAAGTAAACATATCCAATTAATAAACATGATTTTTGTTTACATTTTTACTTATTTCGATGTACATGGAACGGTGCAACGTAAAAGGTGCAAGTCGTGTTACCAGTCACCAATAAGCCTGCCAAGCGAAGTGATAAACCCTGTAAAGGTAAAAACTGCATCCATGTACGTCGGTCTATAAAATATAATTCAGCAATTTAAACACCGAACATTGACAGGAGTAAATTTTACACGCACTAGAAGGTACACAAAGGTGTCCAAGGATTTTCTTTCCTGGTAAGAAGACATTATTATAGTAAAAGTTAACTTGAGATCTCATGGTTACCACACGTACCATCGACGCGTAAGTATTGGCAACAAATTCAAAATCGATTTCCCACTTTTGGTTTAGATAAGTTTTTTTTTTATAATTCTTTTTCAACGTGGATATTATTTAGATGGCAGTTTTGCAGTCTTTCCTAAAATAAATGACAGATATAAAAAATGACAGTGACGTTGAATGTGAATTATCTGAAAAACAATCTAATGATTTCTTATGTTTACACTTAGAAAATTCAAATAATTCTGTAGTTTTCCTAGATGTTTTAGTCAGTAGAAATCCTAAAAACATTCAATAACCCATACATACAGGCTACCACATTCTAGTTAGCTACCATGGGAAAATTTTTGTTAAAGAGAGGTAGTGATCCAATCGATGTATAACCGTGGGTGCTGTAAAGTCTCCGAAAGGTCGGGAGTTATAAAAATTTCGACTAAACGCGATAAGATTCATAAATTCGTTTCATTTAATGGAGTACGACCTTTTTTAATTAAAAATAAAATAATACATATATGTTTTATTTTACCTAATGAATGAATCGATGCTTAATGTTAACTAGTAATAAACCCTAATTTTTCAGTTAGTACGGTGTGCTTACGTCATCCGAGTGAAGTCTCAAGTTAACTTTGTCGGGATGTATAACTGCAGGCCTACTCCAGACAGAATCAAGTTCTGAATCAATCGAGTTATATTCGAACTCAATGTAAATTTGTACTCTTGAAACTGAAAACAGCGGGTTTACTCCCAAAATTGATTTCGAATTCGATTCTGTATTTCGAATTAAAACTTACTTGGATTTGATTCTGTGTTCTATTTTTGTTGGGCTCAACAACTTTAAATTGATGAACTGTTTTATTGCTACCAAAATATTTTTAAATAAATAAATTGGAATGGAGTGGAATACAAGAGAGGAATATCAAAGTGAATAAAACAGAACAGAATATTAAAGATATTAATAGTTACATTGCAACTATCGGCGGCTCACCGCTAAGACTTAGCGGTCAGCCGTCGCAGAGTCTACATTACCCGAAGCCTCGTGTAGAGGTGAAACATGTGTCGTATTATCGTCGATGGTGTGTCTTTCCTAGAACAGTGGTGTTGGGAGTAGTGGTGCTGAGATTAGTGGTGACGGGATCAGTGCACGCAATTCAGGGAGGGCGGGAGGTGCTCTTCAAACTAGGTAAGACACATCATTTAATTGAGTGGATGGTAGCAAAGTAACTATTAATATCTTTATTATAATGGATTTCCTCAGAATAAAGCCTGATTCTACCAAAAACAGAATATTTCAATAGCATCCATCCATCCGCCCGTCTATTACAGTCTACAAAAGTCCTCTCCTGAACCTCTCTCATAGATTGTCTTGCAAGCGGTTTAACCGCAGTTGTTTACTATTTTGAGTTGGAATCAGGAAGATACTGCTGCCCATCTCCTATTTCATTTTTTCTCTGTCGCCTCTTAAAACACCCTCAGCAATACAGTTTTACATATTAAGAGATCTGTTCTCATTGCTAAGGATTTGCTATTTATTAATATGGTAATAAATAATTATTTCAATACATCTTATCGAAGTAAAAGTGATTATAAAAAAAAACGATACTCACAACCACAAAAACAAAAAAAAAAGAGAGAAAAACAGGCGAGTAGAAAAGCGGCAACGGCTAATTGATAAACTACATACCGATTACCATGGACCATGTCTACGTTATGTTCTTGTGAATCGGAATGTAATTATGAATCGTCTCGCCCGCAAAATTGATGACTTTTAGCCTCCAGAACAAGCTAGTTTCCGTAAAGGCTTTAGTAATGTAGATGGCTAGACCTGTACGCTCAGCAAATTGTATCTTAAGTATGTGGACTATAAGAAACCCTTGGATCATGTGCCTATAAAAAATTAAGTTCAATTGAACGTTCCAAACGATTGGTCAAAGGTTTTTCTCAATTTGAGAGTGTACTGCAGAGTGGCTGCAGCACGTACACTTTTGTGGCGTCGGCAGTTTACGCTATAACGCTACAATAATACATTTTGAGTCAGTGCGCTAATTGAGCCTAGCAATACCAGTCACGCGTGCTCGCAGTATCATTTCCTATCTATCCTTAAATTAGATATAGTTGGTACTATCAATAAACTATCAATTATCAACTTCCCAGTATTGACTATCATTTACTATCAACTAATATCAACCAACCACGCGGGGGTCCCGACGCCGCCCTTATATATTTTTGGTCCTTTGAGCAGGATTTGAACCAGCGACCTATGGGTATGTCGTATTACAGTACGTTACTTTACAAAGTGTAACTGTAACGTGATCATTAACGACTTAAAGGAGATCCAAAAATTCCGGGAGATGGAGGATATCAGTGAAGAATCTACGCTATCATTAGATGATCAACTATGCATCGACTATTACAAGTCTACTACTATCAGGCACGAAGACGGGTCGATACGAAGTACGTTTGCCCCTCACCCCAGACTTTTCGGATAAGGTAGGAGAATCAAAATCAAAAGCTATCGCTCAATTTAGTGATGACATTACCAGCGAATTAAGTGAAAATTTTAAGAACTCGCGTAAACAAAAACAAAACCGTGGCACTTCACAGTGCTTCAGTCGGTGTTTACTATCACGGACACGGGTGTCTTAATACACTGTTATTGTCTTTATTTGCATCAATCATTTGTAACTAGTTTTAAGCCAAAATGTTTATCACCTTGTAATTAGTTTTAAATTCATCTCATCTTCATGACTCTTCTTTCAGCCCGGGAGCATGTACGGGCTGCAATACGTACATTATTGTGGCGTCGGCAGTTTACGCTATAACGCTACAATAATGAATTTTGAGTCAGTGCGCTAATTGAGCCTGGCAATACAGGTCACGCGTGCTCGCAGTATCATTTCCCATCTATCCTGGATTTAGTTGGTTCTATCAATAAACTATCAATTATCAACTTCCCAGTATTGACTATCATTTACTATCAAATACTATCAACCGACCACGTGGGGTCCCGACGCAGCCCTTACAGAGAGCGTTAAGGTGCTATTATACCCCCGCGCTGCTCCAGTGCATGTTGTCAAACTTCACAGGCCCTCAAGGGTAGCGTGGCACATATAAAAGTGTTAAAAACGTTTTCTTCACATTTCGTGAAGAACTCGGGGTATAAGGGTATGGGGTACGGGGATATATAAGAACAAAGCTATGAGGGAATTTGCTTGTATCACATACAGTCACGTACGCACACACGCACGCACTCCCCGTCGCAAGGACTCTCAAATTCTCACTCGTGCGCAGATGTTGGGACAGTGTAGAGGTCTAATCCAACTCTATTGAGCAGCGTTGTACAAATTGCCCACATCTTGTCCGGTTTTATCTAGAATATTTAATTATTTTTCAATTATGAATTTTTAATATAATAATAATTTGAGAGAGTTAATAAACCCAGTAATGGCTTGATAAAGAATTTAAATCCAAAAGATATCATCATGTAAATATAGGTCAGAAATTAATTATTATCTAAGAAAGAAAGGCAGGCGTTCAAACATTTCTTTAAAAGTTGCTACCGTTTGGTGCGATGCCAAACAGGTATGATTTAAAGTCTCTGAGTACCTACAGCTGCAACTGTTCTATGTTAAAATGGAGCTATCTTAACTTGGCTTTGACTTACAGAATATAAGTCTTAAAATAATAGCTCTTTTTTACTACACCGTCAATATTTCAACGAAAGCAAAGATTTTCGAGCGGGGAATCATACCGGAGAAGTAAACAATTTGATTTGAATGAAACGTTTAAAAACATGTTCCATAAAATGAACTAACTTTCTTATTTGATTGTTTGCACCTTCTTTTCGACTCACCGCGGATTACAAGGAAGCGCCTGATAACTTGAATCTCGGCCGACAACTGGACTACATCATTGACCGATTCATTCATCATTAACCGACATCATTGATTGATTGATTGAGGTTTCAATAAAAGTCTCGATGGTGGCGTTGTCATCATGCCTAATAGCGTAAACGTGTTGAAGTACAACCAAAGTCTAATAAATCCCTATTAAAAACTTCTTATTTTTTTTTAATATATAGATCAATAGGAATAATACTACTTTACACTCCATTATGGAAATTTGGAAGGTGTCAAAAAAGGCACATATGGCAATTCACAATGCTGTGTTAGTCCCTACTTTAACGTATGGTAGTGAAAGTTGTGTGCGTATGCGTGTGCGTGTGAGTGTGCGTGTGCATGTGCGTGTGCGTGTGCGGGTGCGTGTGCGTGTGCGTGTGCGTGTGCATGTGCGTGTGCATGTGCATGTGTGTTCGTGTGTGTGTGTGTGTGTGTGTGTGTGTGTGTGTATTGTGTGTGTGTGTGTGTGTGCGCGTGCATGCGTGTGTGTGTGCGTGTGTGTGTGCGTGTGTGTGTGTGCGTGTGTGTGTGCGCGTGTGTGTGTATGAGTGTGCGTGTGTGTGTGTGTGTGTGTGTGTGCTCGCGTGTATGCGGGCGCGCGTGTGTGTGTGCGTGCGTTTGTGTGCGCGAGCAGGGTCGAGTGAACTGCCTTGTGGAACACCGTAAGTACAGACAGCTTCGTTGCTCATATAATTTTCTATTTTAGTCTGTTGAGATACTTGCTTTGGATAGTCTGAAAATCAATTCTGTAATTTGGAATGTTAATTTTAATACCGCATCTTCTTTTGACCTATTTAATCGAAATCCATATTGATTTTCTTCTAAGTATTTCTTTTTTTTTCCAAATAATTAACAAGTCTTTTTTTCATTAGCTTTTCTATTGTTTTCGATAATGTAGAACGTAAGTGCGAAATAGGCCTGTAATTGTGTGGTGAATTTTTACTGCCTCCTTTGTGTGTCTGACATACCACTGCTTTCTTTAAGATATATAATATAATATTTAACAATTTTGTTACTCTAATGATTCCTCAGTAAATTCTCGTGCCAACTTTTTAAAGGAATATTTTTCGGACGCTTGTGATATCATCGGGTAAGGAATTTAAAGAAATGTAGCCGGAACAGCGAAGCAGCTTCCATAGAACCCGGTGATATGAGTAGGAATATAAATCTTGTTGTTCGGCGATAGATGTATGTGATTGTATTACAAGGAGCAAAGGAGCTCTAGCCTCAGTAGAAAAATATATTAAATTCATTAAAAAACATTTCAGATTCAATAGCCAGTCGTGTACATAATAATGTATCTCATGCAATCTAAACTTAAGCTTACGGCTCAAGTCGTCCGTTCATATAATCCGTACTAAATAGTAATGGATCTCTTAGATGCTTTGTAATTACTGTTTTAAATGAGGTCGTTCTTTTGTATATAAAAGATGTATTTGATACCTAAATCCGATAGCTCAAAAATTTTCTCTAGGATTTATACTATTGCAGTATTTAATTCATAATTGACAATAATAGTCTTTACTTTAAAATTGCCGTTTTATATTATCTAAAAACTCCGGCGGTCCGGTTCCGGTGTTTGAATAGTACGAACGTCATAAAGTGTGCTCCGAAAATATAAATCCATAACTGTTTAAGAACTGCATAAATCTACAAAGTGTGCAAGTGTATCGATAAATTAGGACTAAAAGTGCAAATAAAGCATTAAAAATCGTTTGTGTAAAGAACTAAATAAGTGCTAAAAAGTGCAAATAACTTTGTCTTCTTACACATAAGCAGTAGTTAATTCTTACATATAGCAGTGCTACTGTGCTACCAACATCAGAGAAAGATTACTTTTGCCTTGGATACGTGTCTTTTAAGCCTATAACGGAAGATTGCGTTTCGTTGTTCCATAGACTAAATAAGCTGCGTTCACGACTTAGAAGAATTATTCCAAGGCTTGTAGTATTACTTTCCACTACATGCAAGGGAGAGTAGCGAAAATGGAAAACCTTCAATCTCTTTTCGATCAAATTAAAATAGAAATGTCAAAACAAACCGATGACATCATGACACGAATCGACGAAAAATTAGTTCCTTTCAGAGTTGAAATGCAGGAATTAAGGTCAGAAAATGAGAAATTAAAGGAAAAGATAAAAAATCTAGAAAAACATGCAAGGTCAAATAACCTAATTTTATATGGAGTAAAAGAAACTGAAAAATCGACCGACAATCTCATCGAAATCATTCTAAAGAAATTTAAAGACGATCTAAATATTACCATAGAAGACACAGACATAAACACGATAAACAGAATTGGCAAAAACAACATAGAAAATGGCAAGGACAGGCCAATCCTCCTGGCATTTGTAAACTTCTGGAAGAAAAACTTAATAATGGCAAATAAAAAGAAACTGAAAAATGTTTATGTGTCTGAAGACTACCCGAAAGAAATCCTCGACAAGAGAAGGAAACTACAGCCCATATTAGAAGAAGAAAGGAAGAAAGGAAATTATGCATACATAAATTATGATAAGCTAGTTATCAAAGAGAGGAAACCAGGAATTGAGAAACGCAAAAGAGAACCATCAACCTCGCCCAATGCAAAAGAACACCCCCGTAAACAACAAGTGTCAACTAAAACACACCGTCTAAATGCTTTTGATGAGGCATAGAAGCAACTCTTTGCCTTCGGACAACTCGCCAACTGTTCAGAACGCATAGGAAATTGCCATCAGCCACCGGAACAAAACACTAAATAAACAAGAACTTAAAGATAACAAAAACAAAACATTCCCCAACCCGACTTGTCATCGTGGGGAATCAGACTGCAACCCTCCACTAAATACAGAAACATATCGAGATTTAAAACAAACCCTCAAAATTTGCACCTATAATGTAAGATCACTTGCATCAACAGAGCGATTCCTTGAATTAACTAATGCTTTAAAAAGTATCAACTGGGATATTCTAGGCCTCGCAGAAATCCGAAAAATGGGATGTGAGATCGAAGAATACAACGACTTAATTTTTTGTTACATTGGTGAAACCAAAGGACTACATGGAGTGGGATTTCTGATCAAGAAAAAATATAAAAACAACATTACCAACTTTATAGGAATCTCAGAAAGAGTAGCACTCTTACAAGTAAAATTTGAATGCTTCTCCTTATCAATAATTCAAACATATTCACCGACTGAGAGATCAACTGAAGAAGAAATTGAAGAATTGTACAATGACGTTGAATATGCTTACACCAAGACCCAAGGAAAGGTTATAGTCATGGGAGATTTCAATGCTATAATTGGTTGTCCACAAGCAAACTATTACCCAATAATGGGAAAACATGGTTATGGAGTGTGCAATGAAAGAGGTGAACGTCTCTTAAGCTACGCTTATCAACACAAATTGTCAATAATAAACTCATTTTTTAAAAAGAAGGAGAATCGAAGATGGACATGGTTATCGCCTGACCAAAAGACTAAAAATGAAATAGATTTTATAATGATAAACCACCATAAGCTTGTAACTAATATGGAAGTACTAAGCAAACTCAATTTCTCTTCCGATCACAGATTAGTGAGAGCAACACTACGCTTAAATCGCCCAATAAGGGGCAGAAAAACCTACACAACTCCACTAAAAATCCCCAAGACAGAAGCAGAAATCAAAAATTACATTGAAAATCTACGTGCACACACGGAATATATAGAAACAGAGCGCATCGACACCCAAACATATTACAATATCCTATAAAGAGGTATAACAGAAAGCTTAAAAGACAAAAAACACTACAAATCCTCATCAACATAATATTTTCTCCGATGACACAGTCCAACTTATAAGAAGGCGCTCGGAACTACTACACATAAAGAATAAAACCAAAGGGATGAAAGAAGAACTTGGCAGAATATACAAAGAGGCTAATAGATCAATCCGTAAGGACTACAACAATCACAGATATGAGAATTTTAGGAGTGCCAAGAAAGCCTATAAAGAATTAACTACATTTAAATCATGGATTCAGAAACTTGAGCACAACTCACAAGAAACAAATTCTAGAAGAGATGTAATAAGCCAGGCAACAAGGTTTTACAAAAGCTTATACACCAAACAAAATAACACTGAAATGGAAACGCAAGCAACCCACAAAAATACGAATGACAGCATCAGACCAATTGAAGGCTCCGAAATTTACGAATATGTCAAAAAGCTGAAGGCTGAGAAGAGTCCCGGATCAGATGGAATGTGCAATGAAGCCGTAAAAATAGGAGCACCTATCTTAATCCGCCATTTAACGCAACTATTTAACATGATACTAGACGAAGAAAAAGTACCAACACAATGGTGTACATCAGACATAATTCTGCTCTTCAAAAAAGGAAACCCCTTGGATATAGGGAATTATAGACCCATAAGTCTGATGGCAAGTATATACAAATTATTTTCATCCGTAATACTAAAGAGAATATCCGACGACATTGATAAACAGCAACCAAAGGAACAAGCTGGATTCAGAACAGGCTTTAGTACAATGGACCATATACAGACATTAGAACAAGTTATAGAAAAGTACAGAGAATATAATAGACCTCTGTATGTGGCCTTCATTGACTACAGCAAAGCTTTTGACAGTATCAGTCACTGTTCAATCTGGAACGCATTACAACAATCAAATATTAATTCTAAATACATCAAAATCTTGAAATATATTTATGAAAATAGTACGAGCAGAATAAAATTAGAAAATAGAGGAGACGAAATAAACATAGAACGAGGCGTCAGTCAAGGAGATCCTCTATCCCCAAAACTCTTTATAGCAGTCCTTGAAAGTATTTTTCAAAAACTAGAATGGAAAAACAGGGGAGTGTACATCAACGGACACTATTTAAACCATCTGAGGTTCGCTGATGACATTGTTCTAATAGCTGAAACCGCCAAAGACCTAGAGGAAATGATCATATCACTTGACTGCGAAAGCTCCAAAATCGGGCTGGAAATGAATGCAGGAAAAACTAAGATAATAACCAACAATCGTGAACGCCCGATAGCGATAAAAGGCAACAATATAGAATATGTCAGCGAATACATCTACTTGGGTAAACAAATTTCGTTTAAAACGTCAAGCAATGAAGAAGAAGTAACAAGAAGAATTAACGCAACTTGGAAGAAATTTTGGACATTAAGAGACATCCTAAAAGGGAACTACAACTTGCACATGAAAAGGACAATATTTGATACATGCCTATTACCCTGCTTGCTGTATGGCTGCCAAACTTGGGTATTCACAAACAAAATTAAACAAAAAATCAAATGCAGTCAAACAGCAATGGAAAGAAGCATGTTGGGAATTAGAAGAATACATATCAAGCACGCACTCTTGTTAAAGTGGAGATGGGTCGGGCACATCTCACGATACTCAAATAGAAGATGGACTATTGAAGCCACACGATGGAAAGGACCAAAGGGGAAAAGTAATGTCGGTAGACAATTACGACGGTGGGCTGATGACATAACATACGTTGCAGGAAACGACTGGATGAAGTCAGGCAAGGACAGGGAGTCATGAAAAAGGATGGATTGGACTTTACCCAAACAGGGGTCCATATCTCATAAACAATACTAACATTTATTATAAGTATTTCATTCATAAATTTAAACTATAACTTACTAACAAATACAGAAATGTAAAAAGAAAGTGAAGATATGGAATAAATGGCTTTATTATTATTATTGTGGGGTATCTATATAGTTTTCTCATCTGGTTGGGTTCTATAAATATATAATTATAAATGAAAATGAAAAGATAAATATACATAAATATCAATAACATAAAATAAATATAAAAGTACATAAATAAATAAAAGCCCAACCAGATGGAGGCCCTCGGCAGGGGAGACCAAACGGCCGAGGGTTAGGGGGAAAGGGAAAGAAACCGGCGGACGATACGGGCGGTATCGAGGAGCACCGCCTTCTGCATTTGAACCTGGAGCGGTCCGCCACGTAGTCCCAGCCGCCTCAGATGACCCGAGAGGCTGACTGGGATTAGCCCGTTTGCAGAGACGACTACAGGAATAATTTCGGTCGGCAGACCACCCCACATGTCGGTCACCTCGTGAACCAGATCCAGATATTTTGTTTGCTTGTCTGTTTCGGCTTTCACGAGGTTCTCGTCATACGGAATGGTAATTTCGACCATAAATATCCTTGACTGTGCCCGGTCCGTCAGCACAATATCAGGCTTATTCGCAGGAATAGAATTCTGGCTACTAGGTTGTGCCTGTGCAAGTACTCAGAGTTAGAAAGCGCCGAACAACCGGAGATAACATGCCTAAGTGACTCACCGGGATGGCAACAAGCTCGACAGATGTCGACGGTGCCATCCTTTAGGATGTATCTCCGATAGTTGTGGGTCTTAATAACCTGATCCTGTATTGCACAGACAAAACCCTCGGTTTCCCCCGAAGAGATCACCAAAGCGTAGCCAGTGGAGGGAGGCTACTGTGTCTATGAAAGGCTCATGTAGAGCCTTGTAGAACCTCCCGTGGAGCTCCTTCTCCTTCCATACGGTCCCCCGGTCGGAAATGCTCTGCACCGCCGGGTCTTGCCATTGCTCGTTGGCTAAGGATAGAGGGTAAGTCCTTTATCACAAGAAATAACGTCCTTATAGAATTTATCATCCGATCTCGCCAGGAAGTAATCACGGAGGCTGCACACTTCGCGATTATGCATGGTGAGCGCGCTCAAGAAGCCACGACCACCATGCTTCCGCGGCAAGTACAGCCTCATTACCGACGATCTCGGATGATGCATCCTATGGGACGTCATGGTAGTGCGGACTTTTCTATCCAGGGCGTTAAGTTCAGTCTGAGTCCACCTGAGTATGCCAAAGGTATACATGAGGACAGGCATGACCCAGCCGTTATATGCGTGTGCCTTATTCACACCGGACAAAAGGCTGTTAAGCACTTTGGTCAAGCGTGCATAAAACACGTCGCAAACTGACTGTTTCATACTAGTCTCATCGATACCGATGTTTTGTGACATACCCAGGTATCGGTATGTTTCAGCCTCGGAAAGGGTCCTTAAGTTGACGGGCATAGATAAGTCTACGCCCTCAGAGTTAGAAACCCTTCCCCTTTCAACATGGAGGACCGCACACTTATCCGTCCCAAGCTCCATTCCAATGGAATTGCTAAATTCACAAGTGATGTTTAGCAATTCCATAAGATGGGAGCGACTGGAGGCGAATAACTTGAGGTCATCCATATAGAAAAGTTGGGTCACTTGTCCCTCCTTTCCGTAGCTGAAATCCCCTCCCGGAGCCCTCCAGTAAGGTACTGAGAGGGTTCAGAGAGAGGCAGAACCAGATTGGACTCAGACAATCGCCCTGGAAGATACCCCTTCTTATCCTTATGTGGTTCTCCGCAGCCATCATCCGCTCGCCCAGATGACAAAGGATCGTACTCCACTGCCCCATACACTGATCGAAGAAGTTTCTAACTATACAGTCTATCTTGTACAGCTCGAGGACTCTCTTTAGCCATGTATGGGGCACCGAGTCGAATGCCTTTCTGTAGTCTATCCAGGCGGCGGAGAAGTTCCGACAGTTGCGTTTCACCACTTTGCCAATGACTTATTATTATTATTATATTATCTAAAAACTCAAACAGTGTTTCTACGAATATTGTATATTAACACGATATTTTATTTACATGGTCTATATTATATATTACTATACATTCTTATTAAACATACAATATATCTACATATTAAGATATTAACCATTATATAAATAATGATTATACAATGTAATAACATGTTAAATAGGCTATTACATTATTTTGAGCTTATGATGAGATATGATGAGAAACCAAAAATCATACCTATATTTCATATACAATAGTAATTATGTAATGAAACAGGTAAAGCCATATACACCTAATTAAATGAAAATTGAACGTTTTGTTCCTTTCCGACGCGATTTAATACTTTATAGTTTCACTGTCATGTGAAATGCTTTTTAATCTATCCTAATAGATCTCATTATCATAACTTATATAAAATTTGTTTGTTTGTTCGTATTATATGCGATGCCATACCTTTCTTTAGATTGCGATAAAACTTTATCATCTTATTGCTTGCACTTGCGCGAAGGTTACAGGCATAGTATTGTTACGCACCTTAGTCGACGGCACTAGCGCCTAGTTGAAACTCGAACTCTCGGTACCTTGCGCGTGTTTACTTGAATATTCTGGATATTTCCGTGCTAATTTATATAAATAGGCGCTGCAAGATGCGATCGAGGAAGTATTGAAGTTGGCGAGACAAGCGAAGCTTCGGAGCGGAATAAAGTGAATCAGTGTGATTAAATATTAGTGTTTTTAACTTTAATTAGTGTAAAGTAAATTAAAGTGTTAATTTAGGTAATTCTATCGGCAATTTTTATTGTCACGAACCTCAAGCTCGTAACAATTGGTGTCAGAAGTGGGATAAAATCATGCCGATTTTACCTAAGGAGGAAACGGAGGGTGTCCGTACCCGAAGTCAACGCCAGCAGGAGACGGACCAAAGAAGATTTGGTGGTGCAACGTCGCAGACGTCGGAGGGCCAGCCGCCGGCTGCAGGCCCGTCAGTAGCTCCTACATCTGCAGCACCTGACTTAAGTGCTCTGATGGTGATGCTGCAGGAGCAGGCTCGCCGACAGGAGGAACAGGTCCGTCGTTTGGAAGAGCAGCTGCGGGACGGACAGGAGGAACAGGACCGCCGATTGGAAGAGCAGCTGCGGGGCGGACAGGAGGAACAGGCCCGCCGGCAGAAGGAACAGGCCCGTCGTTTAGAAGAGCAACTCCAACGCGATAAGGAAGAGCAGATGCTCCTCATGAAGGACCTTCACGCTATCTTCAGAAAAGAGATACGGGAGGTGAAGGATAAGGTTGCTCAACATGACAACCGCCTGTCGGAGGCTGAAACCCGAATCGACCAAGTAAACAATCGGGTTGACAACGTAATGGCTGACGTGAAGAAAACACTGGACGACCTCAAACTTGGGGATGGAACAACAGCTCCCATAGTAGCTACAACACCTTCGCTACGTGGATTCAAAGTGCCGCCGTTCGACGGGACCTCTTCCTGGTCGGCCTACAAAATCCAGTTCGAGGCCGTCATGGAGGCGAACGGCTGGAATAAAAGCCAAGCCATGACTGCACTCACCCTAGGCCTGCGCGACCAAGCCTTAACTGTGTTGGAAGCTCTCGGTAAGAAAGTGACCTACGAGCAGCTTCTTGAGGCCTTGGAGGCGAGATATGGCGACGCTCACCTGGAACACGTCTTTCGCGCGCAGCTTAAAGATCGCGTGCAGCGCAGCAACGAAAACCTGCAGCAGTGGGCCCTTGAGGTGGAGAAGATGGTTCGAAAAGCATACCAGTCTGTACCTGCGCTCATTGAAGGGAACCTGGTTCAGACATTCATCGACGGCATCCGCGACCTTGAAGTCAGAGCTGCTGTGAGACTCGGGCACCACGACACGCTTAAGGACGCCTTGGCCCATGCACTGGAGGTGGAAGCCGTGCATCAGGATCATCGTTCCCATCGCATCAGGGAGGTTGCAGCAGCTACAGTACGCGACCGCAACAAAGGATACAGCCCTAGGTGCTATGGCTGTGGGGAAAAGGGCCATCTTCGATCCAGCTGCCCTAAGCGAACCCTAGAAAGGGAAGGTGAACGACCTCAGGAGGGTAGTGCGGCCAACAGCACCGCCCAGCAGCAGCAGGGAAACGAGTAAAAGCCAGAACTGCGGGGCGGGTGCTGGCTGATGTTAAAAGAGCCCCAAGGATCTCGATCTCACAAACCCATGATGGGAACAGTCTAATCATCAAGGGCGAGGTCAACGGAACGCCGTGTAAACTGACCATAGACACTGGAGCCTCTCGTACGGTTGTTAGTTCCCAACTTATAAGTCAGTTCCTTGGGGACTCCGCATACAACCGAGAACGCATTAATTTGGTAACAGCCACCGGTCAGCGTATACCCGTCCGTGGAGAGAAGGAGATGGAGTTGAAACTAGGCAACGTGATCTACCTGCATAATGTCATCGTGGCTGATATAATGGACGACTGCATCCTAGGCCTAGACTTTATGAGGAATAATTGTTGTGTGATCGACGTTAAGCAAGGTGTTTTGAAATGTGGACAGGAGGAACTTTTTATAGAAGGTGCGTTACCAGGGAACGTGCACAGCATTAAGAAGATTGTTCTTCCGCCGAGATCAGAAACGATTGTGCCGGTTAGTCTTCCTCGAAACGCTGGGCAAGCTCACCGTTGTGTACTTGTGGAAAGGGTAAACAATGACCTTCCATGGAAAGTAGCTCGAACCTTGGTCAGAACCACTGACATCTCAGGAGTACGTGTGCTGAACCTTTGTGACCGGGAACAGATTATAGAAAAAGGCACGCTGGTTGGTACTTGTGAGAAAGTGGATTGGTTACGTCGGTGCCGATATCTATCGAGTGAGACCCCTAGCAAGGATGCACAAACGAGAGTGACCACACTTATGGAAGACTGTCGCAGCGTTCTCTCCCCGAACGAAATGGTCAAGGCAAAGAAGTTGTTACTCAAATACGCCGATGTATTCTCATCAAACGATGCTGACATAGGAAAGACTGGCTTAGTTCAACACAAAATAAACACAGGAGAAGAATTGCCTATCCGTCAGCGACCAAGAAGACTGCCGGTAGCACGTGAAAAGGAAGTATAAACCATGATTGAAGGAATGGTGAAGGATGGTGTTATTGAACCTTCCTCTAGTCCATGGTGTTCACCCGTAGTGCTGGTAAAGAAGAAGGATGGCAGCATGCGGTTTTGTGTTGACTACCGCCGTCTGAACGACGTTACGAAGAAGGACAGCTATCCCTTGCCAAGAATTGATGACACGGTTACAGGACATGCTTACAGGAATAAAGTGGTTTAGCACGCTGGATCTAAAAAGTGGCTACTGGCAAGTTGAAATTGACCCTAAGGACAAGGAGAAAACCGCGTTCTCGACGGGAAAGGGTCTGTGGCAATTTAAGGTAATGCCGTTTGGGTTGTGCAATGCTCCAGCAACGTTTGAAAGGCTGATGGAACTTGTACTCATCGGGCTAATTGGCGATGCCTGTCTGGTCTACTTGGATGACATCACCATCGTGGGCCGTACGTTTGAGGAACACCTTCAAAACCTGGAACGCGTGCTCATGAAGATTCAGAGTGCCAACCTCAAGTTGAGTCCGAAGAAATGTTCACTATTCAAACGTCAAGTCAACTTTTTGGGGTATGTAGTATCGAAAGAAGGTATCCGCACGGATCCAGAGAAAAAAGCACCTGTCAAGGATTGGCCGGTTCCAAAAGACAAGACGCAGGTTAGAGCATTTTTGGGTTTGTGCTCCTATTACCGGCGATTTGTGAAGAACCTTGCAGATATAGCCAAACCTCTGCATAAGCTAACCGAGGAGAAGCGACATTTCTGCTGGGATGAAAGTTGCAATATCGCATTCCAGGAGCTCAAGGACCGTCTGTCCTACCTACCTTGACCTATTTTGGGATACCCTGATGCAAGCAAAGAATTTATAGTTGACACAGACGCAAGTGATATAGGAGTTGGCGGTGTGTTGTCTCAACGGAATGGTGACCAAGAGGTCGTGATAGCGTACTTCAGCAAGTCATTGTCAAAACCGGAAAGGAACTATTGTGTCACAAGACGCGAATTGCTAGCGGTGGTAAAGTCATTGCAGCATTTTAGTAAATATCTTCTGGGGCGGAAATTTCACTTACGAACTGACCATGCTGCACTAAAATGGCTATTGCAGTTTAAAAATCCAGAAGGACAAGTTGCGAGGTGGATTGAACTACTGCAGGAATATGACTTTGAGATCGAACATCGCAGCGGGAAATCTCATGGCAACGCAGATGCATTATCACGAAGACCTTGTCCTGAAGATTGCAAACATTGTACTAGGCAGGAGAGTAAGGAAGTGGTATCCGTGAGGATGCTCAGGACAGACCACCTCAGCAACGAGTGGAAGGACAGCTTACAACATGCACAGCAGGAAGATCCGGACATCAAGCCGATTCCGGAATGGATGAAGGCCAGTGCTCCCAAGCCCAAGTGGAGCGACGTCTCAGCGATGAGTTCGACCACTAAAAGCTATTGGGCCCAATGGGACAGCTTGCTGCTTCAGGATGGAGTTCTGTGCCGTAAATGGGAAAATTTTCGGGGAGACAGCTGTCACTTGCAAATGGTTGTCCCTAAAGCTAAAGTACCGGATGTTCTACAGCTGTACCATAATGATTGTTCCGGTGGCCATCTGGGAGTTAAACGAACTCCACTGAAGATCCGAGAACGGTTTTACTGGGTCCACTGTCGAAACGATGTCGAGGACTGGTGTCGCAAATGTACAAGTTGTGCGGCTGTAAAGGGACCTCAGACTCGTAGTAGAGGTGCATTGAAGTTGTACAATGTTGGTGCACCATGGGAGAGAATAGCCATTGACGTGGCGGGGCCGTTTCCGGAGAGTGAAAGCGGTAACAAGTATTTCATGGTTGTGATGGATTACTTCACTAAGTGGCCAGAAGTTTTCGCCATTCCAAATCAAGAAGCTTCAACAGTTGCAGATAAACTAGTTCATGAAGTCTTCTGTCGTTTTGGAGTACCTTTAGAGATTCACAGTGATCAAGGAAGGAATTTTGAATCTCAAATATTCCAGGAAACTTGCCGAGTTATGGGTACTCATAAAACAAGAACGACTTCTTATCACCCGCAATCTGATGGAATGGTAGAACGATTTAATCAGAAATTGGAGAGGTACCTAGCAAAAGTTGTAGACAATCGGCAACGAGATTGGGACAAGCACATACAACCGTTTTTGTTGTCATATCGAAGCGCTGTTCACGAAAGTACAGCAGTGACACCAGCTTTCGCAAACTTTGGAAGAGAATTACGGCTGCCTGCAGACCTGATCACCGGGATACCACCTGATGCTCCACGTAGTATAACCGATTATGCAAATGACTTGCGGAACAAAATGAATGACATTTATGAGCACGTCAGACAATCGGGCCAGCAAATGTCTGAAAAGATGAAAACCCGGTACGACCGCAAAATGAACAAAAGGGTTCGACGAAGGTTCACTAGTGTGGTTGCATAATCCCGTCCGCAGCAGAGGGAAATCTCCTAAGCTTCAAGCTAAATGGGATGGCCCGTACCGGATTGTGACCAGGATCAACGATGTAACCTACCAGATACAGAAAGGCGCAAGAGGGACTCTTAAGAGCGTCCATGTGGATCGCCTGGCGCGTTATTATGGGGCCGATAATGCTCGGGACGAGCATATCTTAGGAGGGGGCAGTGTTACGCGCCTTAGTCGACGGCACTAGCGCCTAGTTGAAACTCGAACTCTCGGTACCTTGCGCGTCTATACTTGAATATTCTGGATATTTACGTGCTAATTTATATAAATAGGCGCTGCAAGGTGCGATCGGGCAAGTATTGAAGTTGGCGAGACAAGCGAAGCTTCGGAGCGGAATAAAGTGAATTAGTGTGATTAATAAATTTAGTGTTTTTAACTTTAATTAGTGTAAAGTAAATTAAAGTGTTAATTTAGGTAATTCTATCGGCAATTTTTATTGTCACGAACCTCAAGCTCGTAACAGTATAAATAACAGTCGGTGGTGCGTAGTGGTAGGTACCGACAAATTATAATAGTAGGTGGTGCGTGATGGTAGGTACCGACAAATTTATTTAAAAGCTATCATCATCATCATCATCATTACAGCCCATCACAAGTCCACTGCTGAACATAGGCCTCCACCAAATAATGCCACAAAGCACGGTCCTGAGCCACCTGCATCCATCGACTTCCTGTATGTCTTACCAGGTCGTCACTCCATCTAGTGGGGGGTCACCCTACACTACGCCTACCGGTACGAGGCTGCCACTCGAGAACCTTTCTTCCCCATCGGTTATCGGTTCTTCGAGCTATATGGCCGGCCCATTGCCACTTCAGCTTACTAATCCGCCGGGCTATGTCAGAGACGTGGTCCTTCACTGCTGGCCGTATGAGGACGCTCAAGGTCGCGCAGCGAGCTATGGAGAGGGCTATGTTCGGAGTTTCTCTGCGTGATAGATTCAGAAATGAGGATATCCGCAATGAAACTTGAGTGACTGACATAGCCAGAAGACATGACTAAAAGAAATAATAGTGAGTGGAGTTTATTGTTACACTAAGACACACGTTCACAAAAGATTCAATTAATTCGAAAAATAAAATTATAGTTTATACAATTTATAATAAAGAGAGAGAGAGAGAGCGAGAGAGAAGGTAAACTTAGACGAATACTTTTAATAAACAAATCGATATACTTTGCCATTTTGATGGAATTTCATTAATATCTCCTCTTTATAGAAATGCTTCGAACTGGAATCGATGAATTCTTTGAAGGCGTTTTCTACTTAAGAATTTCTTCATCTTTAAAAATAAATGTTATGTTGAGAAAAAGTGTGAATTAATAAGAAGAATGTAAGTCCAGTATTGAGGGTATCCAATCAAAGCTTCTGCAATTTTTTGTCAAAGTGCCGCGGGTTCAAATACCGCCCAGAACAAGTATTTGTATGGCGTGCAAATAATTCTTTCGGGTTGGTTCTTGTGTAACTTGTGTTTCCAGTATGCAGGAAACGTTTAAAAAAAAGATATAACAGTAAACCAACCTTCCCTCGATTATCGGTTCTTCAAGTTGACTGACTGGTTAATTGCCACTGCAGTTTACGTTGGATGCTCTGGTTTTACAGCGAATACCTTGTTGTTGCGTTGTTGGTGGACAAATATCTGTTTAAGCGAGATTGTCCATTATCGTTTTCAGTTATAGACTGTATTCCTCTGCAGCTATTGTTGTAACAGATTTTAAAAATCTCCTATATATAATGTTGGTACAAGTCTAAAATAATGATGCAAGTAGATTTTTTGACACGGTTTGTGTAACATGTGAATGGGGAATGTGTCGAAATGCTAATCTTCAATGATCTAATTTTAACATTACGTGATAATTAGGTTCGGATTCGATTCACGTCAATGTGCGGGTTTGTTGTGAATACTTAAATACGTTTTTTTTTACAACAGAAATGTCTGATAATTTTGTTCTTGAGATAAAAAATTTAAATTTTTAAACAATAAAAATTTTAAGAAATCAAGCGACACCAGCTTTATTAACATAATATGCTTGGTAAACGTAACGTTCATAAAGAGCTTTAACGTTTATAAACAGCTGAGGAATTATTTTGAATAATTAATATTGCAACGCTTAAGAAATTTGTCAGCAATAATTAACAAAATCCATAAAACTCGTATCGATTGAGATTTATAGCGGCCTTTGCGAGAACTTTAACACGGTTTGATCTTGGCTGATGGCATTTTATTGTGGCCACTATCTGAGCAGTTTTATTAAACTGCAGATTTTACATGTAATCAAATATTTTGAGAAAACATTTAATTATTCAAAAATAATCACAATGATTTCTAGCGAATGTTAGTAATCAATTTAGTAAATGAAAACCAATAAGAGCTGAATTATAACATATAATATGAAATTTAAATAATTGGAGCTATTTAAATCGGAGTTTTGCTGGTAACACCGGGCTCTGTTGGCTTTGTGAGCTGTTTACATTTATATGAAGACGGGCTAAAAACTGTTTAAAAAATTGGTTGACCCTACAGGCCATCTCTGAAATTTCCTGCTAAGTTGTGTGTTGTGTTCCTGCTAACTGTGAGTTCTTCGAGCTCAAAGCGCCTAAACTTGGCGGGAAGTGTGTTAGAAAAAACCGTTTTTTTTTCAAAATGTTTCTTCTTAGACATTATCAAGAACGGATTGATCGATTTTCATGTTCAAAACGGCATTCGAAGCAGTTTTTTTACGTTTTACAAATAATGCAAGAAGCACAAACGTGCTTGGTTGCGAAATCTTAAAGTTATGTTAAAAAAACGTATTTTTAAAATTAATTCTCCTTCGATATCTCACGAATGAATGGAGAAATTTTTATTTTCTAAATGATTCGACGTCATTTTTTGTGGTTAAGAGCTGATTAGTTTTTGAAATCGATCGGTAAAGCCGTTAAAAATTTATTCCAATTCAAATTTTATTATATTCAAAATTTTATTTTTAAAATTTCCAAAAATCTACTCGTCCGAATCGGTTCATATTATCACCAAATCTATTCCACATTAAGATATTTAGAACGCCGCAAACCGCATCTCAATTGATCAGAACATCCGAAATTCGTTATAGAAGGTTTACATACTTACACTTACACTTACAATTACACTTACAATTACACTTACACTTACACTTACACTTACACACAGACACACACGCACACACGCACGCGCGCACGCACGCGCGCACGCACGCGCGCACGCACGCGCGCACACCACGCACACACACACACACACACAACACACACACACCACACACACACGCACGCACACACGCACACGCACACGCACGCACAAAAAAACCCCACGCACACATCCGTACGGACGTCCACGTGAAATTAGTCAGAATAGCTTCCTATTATCTCAAGACTCGATTTTCGAAAATCGGGGAGAAACCAATAACTTCCCTATTTTTGAAAATTTTCAATTTCCTTAGCGGGAAGTTAAAAAGCAAATATTTTTAAACACTGTATATTTAATTATAGTATACGTGGATTATAATTTAATTTAGGTCCGTAGACAACAGGTTTGAAGACGGAAATAGACTGAAGTGGCCAAACTGCTCCACAGGAATACTTACTGAACCTTAAGGCTAAGCAACATTAATAAGAAGTGTAATCAGCAAAGCAGCACTAAGTCTAATAAACACAGTGTACCTATAATAGAACTAATCTATTTTGGACGACTAAGCTATTAGGTTGAGCACGCGCAAATTTACCTAAAAGCCTAATATAGCTATAACTTCCTTGCTATAAAAAGAAAAACGGGAAAAATTTATTTAAACACACCGAAGACGTGAACAATAATTTATTTACTGATTTAATCAATACACGGTAGCTGTCACTTTATCACTGCAGTAATGACTTATTTATCTGGATAAGTATTAATACTGTTATTTATAATTAATATTTTAAAGATAATAATGGTTTCTTAGCAGATAGACATATGCCATCGCGAACTTGTCTTAAGGCTTTTTAAAAAACTACAATTCTTTAGAACATTATTTTGATATAATATGTTAACAATTAATACTTGATCACTTAAAGAACAATTAACATATGATGTTTAAAAAATCTGCCTCTGCCAGGGCTGTTTACATTAAAAATCACAAAGGTGAGCACATCTGAGAGCTCTACGTAATTTGAGTAATAGTTCAGATTATAGTAGAATCAGGTATGTCAAGCTACACGTACACTTACTTCCCCTTAAAATTACCAGAAAGGGCGATGGCTGCCACTTGTATCATTATTGTGAACAAATTTGCAACACATTCGTTACAATTAATTTTTAAGCTATTGCATAGCTTCTATCGCGGGCCTTGAGCGCGGGGACCGAATCCAGAAATTCCGTAACGAAAAAAAACCTCACGCTCCCCACTCCGACGGGCACGGAAGTGTGGCTTGAAGGCCGTGCATTGTCTAACGTCGTTTCTTTTCGGCAGTCTTCGACACGGTGTTGATAAAATATTCCTGAATAACCAACAGCTACTGTAAGATAATAAAACCCACATGTATTGTAAAATAATAAAAATATTTTAAACAATATTAATTTTTATTTATTTAATAAAAAAAAATTGTTTTATTATCGGTCACCACGCTTAAAAAGTGTAACTTGAATTAATATCAAAGAAAAAGAAATACTGCATAAATAAAATAAATAAAAAATAATTATAATTGCATAAGTTGATACAAAATGCTATGCAATAACCATCCCACACATTTAGATATTTTTTGTTGTTGTCTAATATTAATATAGAACATGCTTTGTAGGTAATCTATGGGTCTTTTCATATCGTTTTATTACCGACTTACAGACTTCCCTCATTGGTGGTTGCGCCAACGCTTGCATTTCATATTTGTTGATGTATTTGTTAGTTGGGTTGGTTGACACAATTCCCCTAGCTTCCCTTTCCCTCCCCTCGCTTCCGTCCCTTCCCCGCCTAGTAAGGGGGAACGAGATACTGGTGGTACTCCAATGGGAGGCACGCTCCGCTAAGTGGAAGGGTGAGATGGTGAAAGCTATAAGAAGACGTCTGGTGCCACCGTTCACCCCAGTGCAATACAATTTTCGTCGTGTCCACAAACCGACAACAGCTTGCAATTATCATCGTGCCCGCAAGTGGCCGTGGAGAGAGACCGCCCGCCGCTTCCCCAAGTAATTGCCCGTTCCAATTTATGAGCGGGACCCAGAGGCCCAATCATTTTAGTGTTCCTTCGCTCCATATTTTAAAGGGCGACCTAGTTGCCTTACCAAATGTTCAAATGGCCATAGAGAGAGGTCACTCACCGCTTTTCCAGGTAAGCGCCCATCCTTATTTATGATATGTTTTATTTGTGGTACTTTTAACCTCAGCAGCTCATCTCCCGTCGTGTCGGCCAACGCAAAACTAATTTCGTAGCAAGTATATTGTCCAAAGTCCGCCATGTGCCACGTCCGCTATTTTGTTTTGGTTCCTTTTGAACCACGCTAATACAGTCCACTTAATCGTTCGCCCCGAAATACCTTTTGTCATTCGCGCACCCATAACTTTTGGTTCAGTCGATCCGGATTTGAACTAGCAACTATGACCCAAACAGATTGCTTCATAGGATGAATTTTAGAATAGTTGTCTCGCTTTGCATACGGGTTGGCAAAAGCAATTTTATTTTCAGCTGTTATCAGGAAGATGCTATTGCCCATTTATTTGTTTTAGTTTCCCTTTGTCGCACTTTTTGTCATTTAAATACGTAACATAGAAAACCCGAATGAATTTAATAAACAAAAAAAAAACTAAAAGAAACTTATTCTCATTGAGAAGGTATAAGAAAATAAGTAATATAAGGTGCCTGCTGCTGTTCCAAAAACAACTAGATTCCCTTCATTTGTGTATTAGTATGGGCCACCAATATATGTTCTCGGCCAGGTTGTTTATCAAAGTCCATATTTATGCCTACAAAGTGCCTCCACTACACAAGAAAATCATACTGAGAAGTTATTTTTTTAAATATTTTGAAATTTATCGAGGATATGTATTATTTATAGAATATGAGTGACACAGACCATTAGATGGTGAGTTGATACAGATGCCCATTCAAATCTACAAATAATATTGCTAGTTTCCGTTTTATCTTATAAAGGATTTGATGAGATTAAAAAAGGCACATATTTTTTATAGAAGAGGGGGGCAAACGGGCATGCGGCTCACCTGATGTTAGGTGACTACGCCGCCCATGATCAATTCAGGATCACCAGGGGAATTGCAGTATTTTACGTAAGATGAAAATAAAGGATATCGTATTATGAATTGTTAATTCTGCGTAAATCGGACCAAAATTAATAATTAAAAAGCTGAGGGTACTCCGGGCTAACTTTAACATCGGGACGTCAATCATCTAAGTCTCCTGTAACTGTGTCACCCGAAAGGGCGGGAATTAAAAGATAAGTATTAAACACGATAAAATTCGTAACAGTAGTTTTATTCAATGTGTAACATTGTTATGTTGTGTTATGTTATCAGTAGCAACATTAATTAATAAAAATGCTATAACCCAATATAACGTATTTTGTCTCTCTAACATCGCGCGTCACTTCAAAATTATTTTTTAACTCGTTTATCTTAACTAGCGGAGGGAATACATATCGACTATGAGCGATAATGCCTTGTCCTCTATTATAGGTTTATAATTATGGAACAAAGTAAATTTTTAGTTCTGAAATAGACTATATCCTTTAAAATAAAGGACGTCTGGCAAACCCTACCTACATAATAAATACATATGTATTTATTATGTAGGTATTCTCCCTCGAGGATACCTACATAATAAATACATATGTATTTATTATGTCGGTATCCTCGAGTAAGAATCAAATTGTAAACGCGTTTTCAACCCTGAAGACCAAGATAAAATGCCCTGTTACCAATAAAAAGTAAAAATTCCACAGTACTAGTGAAGCATATCGCAACAAGTCATTCTACTTTGTATTTTATTATTTTTCGAGAAGGACCTGCGTAGAGCCGTGGTAGCTCAGATGGTTAACGCTCGCTGTAAATATAACAGAACGCGAGTAACCCGGGTTCGATCCCCGGCGGCACCAATGAAATTGTAATCGCAATTTTAAGTGCTGATTTACCACGTGCTCGGCGGTGAAGGAAAAACATCGTGAGGAAACTTGCATGTCTGAGGAATAAGAAAAAAAAATATTTCGAAGACATGTGAAGCTCGCCAACACGCAAAGGGCCGCGCGGCGGACACTTCCTTGCCCTAAAACCTTCACAGAAATGAGGGGAGGTCTGTGTCCAGCAGTGGGACGTATATAGGCTGTAACTTTAAGGACCTGCGTGTATCCTTTGTAGTAGAGGTTAATGGTTACTTTGGTTTTATTATGTAATTACATATTCCCTTACCACGTAGTAGATGCCTAAGATAATCCATTACACGATTTTCTATTGTGAGTGTCATAAAATGCCACTATAGGAATGTCAAAAAAAAACTCATGGGTTCAGATTGTGGATAATACAACTGTCTCGTTAATGTCTTACGTAATATACTGTAAAATAAACAGACCAGCACGCGGGAAGTGTATATAGTGCGAAACGTCTGGTTTTTATAGAATAAGGGTGACAAACGAGCACACAGTCCACTTCATGGTAAGTAGACGCTGTGACTCATACATATATATCTTCGTTCATCATCAATCAAGATTCAATATGCAGATGCGTTGTCCCCACTGAGGGCTGGAATGGAATCCCTCATTTCCAGTAAAAGGATCTCCGGTTCTCTACACTCACCATACGAAACACAGCAGCATTGAGCTGCTATGTAACACTGGTATTCTCTGAGAACGTAATCCTTCCTGTTGAAATATACCACGTATAAACAGCTGGTGTTTACCAATACGATTATTGATTATACGATATACAATTACGATGCGATTAAGGCAAACAATTAATATCGTAAGATACCCATACCAAGCTGTGGTCTTTATAGTGTGCCTTTACAAACTTTATATACACATATAACAAGGTAGAATGCGGTTCGCGAACTAAAAAGGTCATGGGTTTGAATCCGCCATTTGACTAGTATTGTGAGAATCACATAATACAATGAATTTAAGGCTTACCAGGAAGGTTAGCCTAGATGATTTTCTACTAAATAAATAGAAATGACATACATGATCGTTAAATGTACGAACATGTATATCATTCCTATTTAGTTTTCTGTACCGTTAACGATCGTAAAATGTTATCTCGGCTAGCCCCGCTGGAGTTGTTAACGGGAATATTAGTAATGTTGATAGTATTGCTGGTATTTTCCCCCTTATTATATAAAAAATCCACGTAATAACATAATATAAATGACCAGAAACTCAACGCTCAATTATACCGGGTGTTTGTGAAACGTTCCCGAAATCGAAGACAGACGAAAGTATTAGCGATACTTTTGATGATGGGACAAAAAATCATCATTTCACAACGTTTTATTAACTTTATTCACGCTCTATCATGTTAGTATAGCTAAATGAAACGATAATTTCATTAAAAATCATGAAAATACTTAAACACACAATCAGCAGTAGAATTTATTAATTTTTATTATTAAACTACCTAATTTATCTATTTAACCTACTATTTTCAAATTGTGCTAGTCACCACCTAGCCACATTAATTTGAATCGCCAGGAACTAAAGATTGCACTTTGTGCACTTCGTATGGGCGCATTCGGTTAGGCTTTAACACTTTGTGAACTGTCCAGTATGACACACTTGTTCCAACCCGACGCCTTAACAATCATCTTGCTTGACGTTATTTCAATGATAAGTCGTCATGTACCTTACCGTAGTGCTTGGCTGCTTCAATATCATTCTAATGCGTATAATCGATAAAAATATTCAAATAATCGAACCTTTATATTTTTTATTTATTATTTGATTCTTTCATCATCATCATTATCATTACAGCCCTTCACAAGTCCACTGCTGAACATAGGCCTCCGTCAAGGTAAGCCAACAAAGCACGGTCCTGAGCCGCCTGCATCCATCGACTTCCTGCATGTCTTACCAGGTCGTCACTCCATCTAGTGGGGGTCGCCCTACACTTCGCCTACCGGTACGAGGCTGCCACTCGAGAACCTTTTTTCCCCAACGGTTGTCGGTTCTTCGAGCTATATGGCCGGCCCATTGCCAGTACAGCTTACTAATCACGCAGAGAGACCCCGAGCATAGCCCTCTCTATAGCTCGCTGAGCGACTTTGAGCGTCCTCATACGGCCAGCAGTGAAGGACCACGTCTCGGTTCCCGATTTCAGTGTTAACCCAGAGTACCTTCAGCTTTTTAATTATTATTCATCCGATCCGTCGATCCGATCGTCCGATCTACGCACAATGAATTTATTGTGTCTTGAAGTCATGCAGTGGTATGTTTGGATTTAGATTTGGTAGCTTCCTTCTCTATTTTAATAAGGATTTTTTTTTAATTTCAATAGCCTCACCTATCAGGAATTGATGTTCTTTCGCGAGGATTTGTGGTCTGTAAAATCTGATGTCATGACGGGGGCCGTTGTGTAAAGTCTTCAAGTAGTAAGTAAAAGCCTATTACTGCTGAACAGCATAAACATGAATTAATGTAATGCTTTTATTTTCAAAGATCAAGTGAGTTCTGTTGTACAGCTAACAGCTATTTAATCAAATACGCGTGATTTATTGTAATGTGTCTAAATGTATATAAATTCATTTTACTGTATTTGTAAAACCATTTGTCGGCCGTAGCAACATATCCACATATTTTGTTGATCATATCATTTTTAGCGTAGCGTTCAAGTAATGGCACTATATCAGTCTACATCAAGTCTGCTTAGTATACCGGTGAACCCATATAGAACTAATTTATAGACAATAACACTGCAGTGGTTCATCAAAAGTCTTCTCTCTTAATAATTGTTCATGTGTGAGTATTTATACTGCTGGCGGCATTAATTAGTCTTTTAAAGGCTCACCGCTTTAGACCAACACCATTTTGTAAATATTTTATAATCAAAAATATTATCATTCTAACCTATTTATAAGAGTAATATACCTATATAATAATGATATAACTTAATTTAATACTGTTCAACTAATACTATTATATTAATTATGCAAAATTCGTTTCAAACTAGGAATACACAATTGTTTTGGTTATTTCACACATATCTTTAACAATTTATAACAAAGCCACAGAAATTGCGCGTGTGAAAATTTTCAATAAAACTTATATAGACATTTACAGTAAAATACATACACTGTACTAGGCATGAAATAATAAAATATTTATGTCTTTATGTCCTGTCATTCAATCAGTTTTGACCGACTTCCTTCGTCCATATATAGCCAGACAAATTAAGTAGTTAAACTACAACGTTGATTTTATCGTAACAATTAGTACCACGTAATAGAGATATTTTGCAACTGTTGTTTAAGTTCTACTGCTACTCTTTTACTTTGTACCGTTACTATGTACACTTAGATAGCTCCAACCATTCTTTTACTAAACTCTAATTCAGGTGAACACAAACCTTTCTAGCCATTTCGACTAAAAGAACAAATGACGTAATAAACTCATTAAGAATAGAACATCTAAACCAAGAACAGTCGAACGCCCTCATTGAACTTTGTTCCCGTTACTCCGACATATATCATCTGCCTGATGATAAATTAACATAAACATCCGCTCTTAAATATCAAATCAAAACGAACAGCGCGACGCCTATCCATACTAAAAGATATAGATAAGACTAGGCTCCTAGAATCTCATAAAAAGGAAGTCGAGATCCAAATCAATAAGACGTTCGCCACCAATTTGGATCGTGCCTAAGAAATTGGATTCCCAGGGAGATCGTAAATGACGAATAGTAATTGATTATCGCAAAATTAACGATATTACCATTGGTGAAACTTATCCTAATAATAATATTCCAAATAAACCCTGAGGGTACTAGACAACTGATAAACATACTTATATATTTCAAATACAAAAATAAGAAAATTACACCAAAAATATCTCTCCTATTCCTAAACCTGCATCGGAAGTCGGAAGTAACCTGTAAAATGAAATAAAATTTGGAACATGACTAGTCTCTGGAAAGTTAATAATACTTAACTATAAGCGTAGTCTCGTCATTTGAAAAATAGTTAATATACAAATATACAAAATATAGTCATTAAAAAAATTAGGATAATCAATACTTACCTTTGTTTAGTATTAATTATAGAGATTATTTACACAAATCCAACTCGAGGTCAATTGCATCAAGATTATATTCAACAGATAACTTGGAGTGCAGGCATCTACTTTGATTAATTAGGTACATTAAAAATTAATAACATCTAACTGAAAACGTTAATTCCAATAGATATTTCACACTTAGACCCACATAAACATAAGAATTATAACATATACACAAGAAATATTAAATTGAAACATAAGAAATATATACAATATATAATACTACGGTAAATATTTTATATGACCAAACTAGGATTCTAGAGGTTATTAACGAATGTCACAATATGCTTCAACCATTAGCGGTACGAAACGAGGACTTGAACCTATCGACTTATATATTACTAGCGTATTTGAACCACACTTATTAGATAACAGAGCCAAACGTAGCGCTTGGTTTGGAGGTATTGGTACAATGTTAAAATATATTTTCGGTACTCTAGATGAACACGACGCTTTAAAATACATATGATGAAGCAATAACATCTGTACAAAATGATGAAAAACAATTGGCTTCTTTGATGAAAGTAAATATTTTAGTTACTACCTCAGTAGTAAAATATTATAATGATACATTAAATAAAATAAAAGAACAATGAATCAAAATTAACAGCAGCTATCGACAATCTATCTAATAAGATTAGAAATTTTTCTTAAATAACTAATGGTCTAAAATATCTATTAATATTAATGAATTTATGACAGTTCAGAAACCTCAATTCTTACACTATTTTTTCAATTAGAAGATATCATAAATGCTTAGCAGTAAGGATATTTTACATCCAACCGTTATAGTGCCACAACATTTATACCCAGAGCTTGCCGATAACTATAGTTATCTACCTAGTAACTTAGTATTGCCTATTTCTTTAGATATTAAGAATATACATTTAATTTTAAGTCTTTGTAAGATTATTTGCTATTATATAAATAGTAAAAATATATTTTTGTTGCAAGTGCCACTATTAATTGAAGAAAATTATGTTTCATAAAATAGGATATCTGGAAACCATGAATAAATAATAAGTGGATTTATATTCAATCCGACCCAAATAAAATTTCTATAGATTGTATTAAGTCTCAACTATTTGAGGCAAATATTCATGGCACAGGCATTATTACAATGCCTGATGGTTGTATTGGATTTTGTAAAAGCACTACATTGTTACTTATATATAATGTCCTAAATATTACTTCACCCATAAATTATATGCCCGATTATGACCTTATCAATGACACTTGTTGTAATATTAATAAGTTCAACCATGTTGTAGAAAATTTTTCCTATTAAGTTACAAAATGTAGATCTGGATGAATTTAATTCAGAAAATAAAATAATTATTGATTCTTGATTAAGTAACCTAAAAACAGTAAACAGAAACAGAAACTTTTTTATTTAATGTAGATTATAACAATACTTATTGAAAGTCACTTTTTTCATTTACCACTGGTTTGCAAAAAAAAAAAAACCTCTGTCCTGGGAAGAACCAGCAAGAAACTCAGCGGGATATTTTTTTTCCAATAATAGCTTACAATCATGTTTACAATTAACAACACAAGACATATTAGAAATAGTTTGGTAGCGATCACCCTTCCCAAGGGTTATTATCATCTATAAATTCCTTAATATTATAATAACCCTTTTTATACAAACTTAGTTTAATAATATTTTTTAACTTTGTGTATGACAAATTTTGTATATTTTCTGGGATTTGTTGTAAAAGCGTAGACATCGCCCCAAGAATAAATTACTGACTCGGTGGAGTCGAGTGGTAGTAGCAAATAAACCTCACATTGTTAAATATGGGAAACATTATTCTATCATTATTATTATCTTTTCTATCTTAAACTTATTATATTTTGGATATTTGGATTTTAAGCTTTTCCTTCGATCCCGTAACATCCACCTTACAAATTATAATAGTAGTAACAACACTCCTAAAGTGAAATTCATAAAAACTTTACCCAACCACATTTAAAATTCACACAACCTGAGATTAAACAAATAGAGATTCTGAATCGGATGTTGCACCGCTTAGAACTCAAATTTAAAATTATTATTAGTAAATCAGTTTCTAGAGATTTAATGATATCATCACTAAAATCTCTTCTTAAGGAGGGAGATGTTACAAATACAGAGGTATTTGTTACCCTTAGTGCTGCACTGCCCCCTAATAATGTTGACTTAGATATAAGGTTCAGTGAGTATTGCAGTGGAACAGTTTGGTCACAGCAGTCAGTTTCCATCTTCTAGCCTGCTCGGTTGTTTATCAATACGAGACTTTGTTAAGCAAATAGTCCACGTCAGACACAAGTTTATCCAGGTACTCGGCGACGATTTTCCGAGAAATTTTGGCACGGCCGGTGTATAAGGCATCATCAGTGCTGTCGTCTGCATACCAATGAATGTTACCAGTTTGCAACATATCATTGATATGCAGAAGAAACAGCGTTGGTAATATGCCCGCAGCCTTATGGAACACCAGCGTTAATAGGCTTGTAATAAGAGCATGCACCGTCTACTATGACTTTGATGCTCCGATTAGCAAGATAACTGGTGATCTAATCGCACAATTTCTCGGGAAGCCCATAAGAAGAGAGCTTCAAAAGAAGCGCTTTGTGCCAGACCCGATCGAAGGCCTTCGCTACGTCCCAAACTAACGGCCATTGCCTACCCCTTGGACTCTATTGCCTTCGTCCATCTATGAGTCAGGTAGACCAGAAGATCACCAGCTGATCGACTACGATAGAAACCGTATTGGCGGTTACTAATCAGCTGGTGATCCTCAAGGTACCTAATGAGCTGGCAGTTTATAATGTTATTTCGTTCATTATTTCGGAGAACAAGGAGGTGATGGCGATAGGCCTGTAGTTGGACGGGTCTGAGCGGTCTTCTTTTTTAGGGGTCGGGTGAACCAAAGCTGTCTTCCGTAAATTTAAGTATATGCCTTGGAAGTAGGAGTACCGGAAACGATGCGTTAGAACCGGTGCCAACTCCGGAGCACACATCTTTAGCACAATGGGAAGGACTTCATCAGGCTCACTCGACTTGCTGACGTCCAGGTAGAGGAGTGCTTTGTAAACCGAGCACTGTGTAAGCCGCACATCTAGCATGAGGCATTCACACTGCGGGATGGTCAGCGGTGTGTTTCCCCCGTCATCCGCAGTCGAGTTGGACGCAGAGCCTAACACTGACAGAAGACTGACAGAAGTTCCCTTGGACAGCCTTGGCGAGAGACTAGAATGCACGGGTTACCCGTGTAAACTAGCTTCTCGCCAATTATGCCGATGTGCTCAGAACTTGCCTTGGCAACGACTCTTTTGAAGGACCTGGAGGCGGAATTATACTTTTTTTAAGATCCCTGGTGTTTACATCCCGAGACGTTGATGCGTCAGCTCAGGACCCGTAGCACTCTTGCTTATAGTGTGATGCTATTTTACAGGAGCGACCAAATCATGGCTGGGATCTGCCTCCGATGGGCACCACAGAGGGCGGAATAAAAGATTCCGTACCGTTGACGAGTATAATTAGGTGTAACGAGTTTGGGTTCATTTTATTAGTTATGGTGAGAACCTACGTTCGGACTTGATTGACTGACCTGAAGGTGTACTTCAGTGATTATTACTGGATCTTCTCGACGAGTAGAACTAGGTGTGCCGAGTTTAGGCTCGTTTTGTTAGTTATGATGATACTTTACCTCCGGACTTGATGGAGTGACCTGAGGGTGTACATTGGTTACTTCAGGTCATTCCATAAAGTCCAAGACGAATAGACATTTATGAACCCTACTTACTTTTAGTGAAACAAAATATAATGATAAACATCCGTGATTATAAATATTATAAAAACGTACCTTGTCAAGTATGTATCAATTTTGATTTATGGAATATTTTGTATTTGTACAGCGATATTTTTCTACAGGAGCTCATGAAAATAGGCAATACAGTGTCTACCAACGACGGTGACCGAGCACAGACTGAGGTTTCAATCGAAATGTTTGTACAGTAAATAATAAAAAGTTCGAAAATAAAATAACCCTTTTTGCAATAAGTAATCTTTACTTCCGTCATCCGTATTAGCAAAATATGTGAAGAAATAAGTATCGATTTTAATTTTTTCTGGGAATCGTTTTAATTGATTATATGAATTAATTGTTTATGAATACTTACAATATTTTTCATCATCATCATCATCATTACAGCCCTTCACAAGTCCACTGCTGAACATAGGCCTCCCCCAAGTAATGCCACAAAGTACAGTCCTGAGCCACCTGCATCCATCGACTTCCTGCATATCTTACCAGGTCGTCACTCCATCTAGTGGGGGTCGCCCTACACTACGCCTACCGGTACGAGGCTGCCACTCGAGAACCTTTCTTCCCCTTCGGTTATCGGTTCTTCGAGCTATATGGCCGGCTCATTGCCACTTCAGCTTACTAATCCGTTGGGCTATGTCGGTCACTATGGTTCTACTGCGGATATCCTCATTTCTGAGTCTATCACGCAGAGAAACTCTGAGCATAGCCCTCTCCATAGCTCGCTGAGCGACCTTGAGCGTCCTCATATGGCCAGCAGTGAAGGACCACGCGTCAGATCTGTAAGTCATCACTGGCAACACGCACTGTTTGTACACTTTAGTTTTCAGAGATTGAGGTATACCTGACGAGAAGATGTGTCGTAATTTCCCGAACGCTGCCCAGCCGAGATGAATCCATCGATTGACCTCTCGGTCGAAGTTGGACTTACCTAGTCGGACTATTTGTCCCAGGTAAACGTATTCGTCAACAACTTCGAGCATAGTGCTCCCAACAACTACCGGCATAGGTGTGACGTGGACATTAGTTTTTTCATCTTTGTTTTGTCCATGTTCATCTTAAGACCTATCCGTTGGGAGACACCATTGAAGTCGTAGAGCACAGTACTTACGTTCTCCAGCGATTCTGCCATAAGGACTATATCGTCGGCAAATCGAAGGTGAGTGATGTACTCGCCATTGATGTTAATACCGTATCCTTTCCAGTCCAGTAGCTTGAAAACGTCTTCCATTGCAGCGGTGAAGAGTTTCGGGGAAATAACGTCACCCTGTCTTACACCTCTCTGCAGTTGGATAGGTTTCGAGCTCTGATTCTGTACTCGGATAGCCATCGTAGCCCTACTGTACAAACACTTCAGCACTTCGATATACCGACAGTCAACTCGGCACCTTTGAAGGGACTGTAGCACCGCCCAAATTTCGACGGAATCAAAGGCTTTCTCATAGTCCACATACACCAGGCAAAGTGGCAGATTGTACTCTTCGGTCTTCTGTACAATCTGCCGCAGGGTATGTATATGGTCTATGGTACTGAACTGGCCTTTTCGAAAACCGGCTTGTTCGGGAGGCTGGAAGTCGTCGATTCGTAATGACTCTCGAAAACAGCACGTAGACGCGGCTCAGAAGGGATATCGGTCTGTAGTTCTTCAAGAGGGCGTTGTCACCTTCCTTGAAGAACAAGACCACCGCACTTCTGTTCCACGCCTCCGGAGTAGTGCCACCATGGAGGACGGAATTGAAAAGCTTCTGAAGGACTTCAAGTACCGGTGTTCCACCCGCTTTCAGAAGCTCCGCTGTAATTCCATCCTCGCCTGGGGCCCTGCCGTTTTTAAGGTGCTGGAGAGCCATTCTAATCTCGCTCAGACTGACGTCCGGGATATCATCGGAATAGTGTCAGATAAGACTTGCTCTTGGATCGTTACTCGCACTTGCGTGCTCCAACTTTTATGTGTACAACTGCCCATAGAACCTCTCAATCTCACTCAAAATCTCAGGTGTTCCGGAAACGATGCTGCCACACTCAGTCTTCAGCTTTGACCGTTAGCTCTTTCTGGCAGACAGATCTCTGGCAAAGACTTTGGAGCCCAGGTTCCGCTCGATCGCTTCTTTAATACGAGCAGTATTAAAGTTGCGTAAGTCTCGCCGCATACATTTGGAGATCTGTCTTTTCAGTTGCCTGTATGCTGTCAAATCTGTTGACGATTGCAGCCTCATCTTCCGTCTATCAGCCATGAGATTAAGAGTGTGGTCGGAGAGTTTTTGTGTTCTTCTGCGGCGGGTCTTTCAGAACTTAGCTCCGACCGCATGGACAGTTTCCACGAGCTTGTCATCCATATCATCCACTGCATTGCAATCTTCTAGGCACTGAAAGCGGTTACGTAACTCAAGCTGAAAGGTTTCGGGATTCTGGATTAGAGCACGAGGGGGACGGAGCGTTGACTTCATTAAACGAGACCTCTCCAACTTAACGTTTAGGTTCAGTGTGCCTCTAACCATTCGGTGATCGCTGCCAGTTTTCACACTTGTGATCACTGAGACATCGCTGAACAGTTGGCGTCTGGTCGTCATAATGAAGTCAATCTCGTTTTTTGTCGAACCGTCGGGGCTCGACCAAGTCCACTTTCTGTGGGGCCGCTTCTGGAAGAAAGAGTTCATCATAAAAAGTCTCTCTTTCTCCATGAAGTCGGCCAGCTGCTGGCCCCTTGGGTTCCGTTGCCCTATCCCAAATTTCCCTACCTTCAGCTCACCGTTCTTTCTTGTGCCCAGTTTTGCGTTGAAGTCACCCATCAACACCATGTAATGGGTTTTGGAGGACAATATATTTAAAAATCTTAAAATATATTAATAATAGAACAAAAATTATACCTTAACTCAAGCCAACATCGTTAATTTTGTGAAAATTACAACGAAAAATCGTTTTTACAATATAAAATCTATCATTTTCAGCAAAACGGTTACTACCATTTGAAGATGAAGAACCAATCTATACGTGGTAGTAATGAGTAATATTCATTTGGTTTATTTTTGTCACAAAATGTAGCGAAAAACAGCATAATTTTTCCCGATTCGCAAACGCGTCATTAAAGTACCTATAATATAATTGTGGTTATCAGAAAAAAATGTGCGCAAAGAAAATGCTTTCAACATGAGGAAAAATCATCCCTCGCTGGTTAGGTGCGCTGTTTACAAATAGATGTTTTGGAATGATTAATTATCTTGTACAATCAGTTTACTGAGATTAATGGAATGACCATACAATAGGTAATAAATTGCTTCAAATTACTAAGTGAATTCTCTGAAACAGGCATATTGTGTCGACAGAATTTTAGTTAATGGTGAATAGTGTACGTATTCTTTAACAGTACACATCTCATGATGTATCCTAATTTCCTACTATTCATTTGTCGCCAGAGTTAGATTTAATTGAAATATGGACATAAAAGTATTTTATGTAATGTAAAAATGATTTAAAAATGTTTCAAGTGTTCATTTTACTTACTGACAATATTTAAATCAGCACCTATAATTTTAATGAAGGAAGATTTTATTTTAGTTTGGGTCGACTAGTAGAGAATACCGATAGACAATAAAGGTTGAATAAATAAATAAAAAATAAATAATGCTCGACGCACACAGCAGCGATAATTTCAGAATGTCTTAGAAAAATTTGATTTAATGGTTTGTTGTGGCCAGCCCGTTCAAAAATAAAAAATTGAATCCAAACTTTTTGTTTAATAATGTTAGTATCCGGATGACCGAGCTCTGCTCGGTTTTTTTTGAAATTACATTTATAAACATTGACTTCTGAAATTCAAGTACCCAAAAGCAAACGTGTCATGAAAACTTGGATCACTCCTGGAATTTTACGCTGTATTAGGAATAGAAACAAAATTGCAAAAAAATCTTCGTGTGTGTAGTGGGTGTGGAGTTTGTTATTAGTCGGCTGTCAAGTGCTTGTGTCCCGTATTAAAAATTATTTTAAATATAAAACAGCATTTTTAAATAAGTAAACAAGTATATTTAAGAACAATTTTAGTAGTGTTATAAGATACATTAGTAGAATAAAGTGAAAACAGTGGTCGCTGGTTGTTACAGTGCAAAATAGTGATCAGCTGTTCGTAACAAGATCAGCTGTTTGTCATTAAACCGTAATGCAAATTGCTGCTGTAAACATTTAAATTATTTAACAAATCCTAAATAGTTAAATGTAAACAAGTTAGTAAAGCATAATTCTAGTTTCTCTATAATCATATCTTCAATATAACTTGAGTCTCACAAGTATCAATAGAGGTGCGGAAGTGTTTTCAAATATAAATAACCACTATCATTATCAAATAAGTGTATTTAATTGTGAAACTTTTACAAATAATATTTCCTTAAGCTGAAGTGATGAAAATAATATATTATTGCCATTTAATACCAAAAAGTGTGCGTCCAGTGTCAGAAAAGTAAATGATTATCATAAAAAGTGATTAACTTTACGGTGTAGTAGTGCAACGAACTTGGAAAAAATTCCTGAGTTGTGAGTCACAATAACCGACTTGCCGTATTTAAAAAACAAGACTGCTAGGAACCATACCAAAAATTCAGCGTAATATCGTAATTACATCGTGGTCGTGTGGCACATTAGGCTACATTTGAACAAGTACATTGAAAGGCGATGATTCGAGCCTCTTAACGTTAGTCTTTTTGTGATTAATTTTTCAACAAATTATAACATACTTAGTATCGCGAGACTTATCGACCCACATTTAACAGAAAGCAATAGATATTCGTGTGTAAGAATTATAAGCTGATTTCAACAGAGGGCGCTACGATATCCAATAATAATCATATAAAATTTTATAAAATGGATACAGACAGAAATAACATTACTTATCGCAAACCTTGTAGAACAAGTTCATTAAATGACCTTACAAACATGACAAATAACAATGAAAAAAACATATTTGAATCCACAGTAATGAGTATTCCGGATAGCTTACATGACAATAGTGACGTATTAAATTATCTGAGCGAACAAGTTAAAACACTTACGACGCAACTACAGAGTGCTCATCAAGAGATTGAAAATCTAAATAGCGAAAACTTTCGTCTCAAATCTGATCTTCAAAACATAATAAAGACTAACAACGCGTACAAAAAAATATACTCAACGCCTGAGAAAAAAAGCATAACACCAGTTTCAAAACGAAAGTGCAAAACATTGCATAACAATAAGGTGCCAATTTTTGAACACAATATTAAAAACAATATTAAAAACAATGACGAACTTTCTCAACCATCAGGAGAACATACCAAAAGCTCGTCTCAGATGCATAACAAAGAAACTCAAACGTGTTACGTCTATACAGCAAATAAATCAAAAGAAATATCTACATCCTTTTCTTATAATAACAAAAAACCTCAACTTAATGAAGAACTGACAACAATGATAGCAAATCGTAAACAAAAGAATAAATTATGCATTCTAAGCAGTAACAAAACAGGGTCCCTATCCATAATTGAAGACGTGTTTTCAAATTACTTTGATTTCTGCCATTATGTAATCCCGAATGGTACTATAAAGGAACTTTTATGCAACGTAGAAAACAAATTAAAAGACTTTACCTTAAATGATTATTGTATTTTTTGTATTGGAGAAAACGATATTAAAGCTGAGGGGAGTCAAATTAACACAATAAATATGATAAAAGATTCCCTAAAACAAATAACCCACACTAATAAGATAATTTGTGTACCGACATATATAACAGGAGCACCTATATATAATTTTAAAGTTGAAATGTTTATTAATCTCCTTCATCTTGACATACAGAATAATGAATACGCATACCTATTTGATTGCAACCGTGATCTATCACTAGATATGTTTTCTTATAAAACAGGAAAAATTAATAAATACGGAATAAAAAATATATACGACCGTATTATGGACAATATTTTAATTGATTTGTGTTCATATGAACAGATCGACATACAAAAAAATAATAGTATAAAACACAGTACTCCTGATATTTCGACAAGGTCTCTAAAAATTGACGAAAAAGAAACCGACACTCAGTTTTTTCTCTGAAAAATATATACATGTCTTACATCAAAATATTGCAGGACTACTTAACAAATCAGATGCATTATGTATAAATCTGGAAGAACTCAGAGACATTAACAAATTTATAGACGCTATATGTATAACAGAGCATTTTATGATGGCAGGTCAGGAATTAAACCTAAATTTACCAAATTACATTTTGGCTTCGTCTTACAGCCGAAGCAACAGCAACAGAGGAGGAACATGCATCTTACTGAAAAAAGAACATAAATTCAGGGAATTTTCAGAAATTAGTAACTATTGTCTTGACTATGTATTTGAGTGCTGTGCAATTGAACTTATTGATTTTAAAATTGTTATTATATGTATTTATAGAATACCCAATCAAAATAACTTGTATACATTCTTTCAGAGGTTGGAAAAACTTTTGACTTATTTTGCCAATCTTAATTTAAAAAAATATTTTAATAGCTGGTGATTTTAATATAGATGTTTTAAAAAGCAATAATGTTACTTTAGACTTTGAATGTTTATTATTAAGTTATAATCTTAAGCTAGCACTACATGAACCGACGAGACTAGCCAGTCGAACATGTATTGACAATTTTGCACATAATTTCAAAAAGGGTTGTAAAACTGAAATTTTAGAATTAGGTCTCTCAGACCATACTGCTCAGTTAATCAAAGCACCTGCTAAAAAAAATACCGACATTAAATTTTTTGGCGTACCAGAAAACGTGATTATAGCTCAGAGAACATTGAAAAATTTAAAATGTGTATTAAAAGTTTATCTTTTTGGAATATTTACCATGCTAATGACCCAAACATAGCCTACCAATATTTTATTGATGATTTTAAACTTTTTTATGACCTTTGTTTTCCGCAAATACAAGTTTTGATAAAAGTCAATAGTAAACCAAAATGGGTATCCCATGGAATCAAGGTTTGCAGTAGAAAGAAAAAAGATTTGCTTTGGAAATTCAGATTGAATTCAACTAAAGAGAACAAATTAAAATATGTAAAATATAGTAAATTATTTAAAAAAATTATAACCCTAACGAAACGTGCACAAAATAATTATAAAATAAAAATCTCAAGTAATAAAAGTAAAACAGTGTGGCAAATTATAAACAAAACAAGACTCAATACACCTAAAGAAACTATTGTCAACATAAAAATTAATGATCGAATTTGCATAGATAATCCTAAAAAAATAGCTAACGCTTTTAATAATTATTTTATTGAAAAAGTTAATCCCCTTCCGGATGCCGGGAAAAAAGCAAATACTACAATAAAACACCAATTAAATTCAATGTTTCTCGCACCAAGTTCACCATACCAAATAAATAAGATTATAAAAACATTGAAAAACACGAACAGTGTAGGATACGATGGTATTTCCACAACAATAATTAAAGCTGTAAGTGAGGATATATGCCACCATCTGAGTCACATCATTAACTTATGTATATCAACAGGAATATTTCCAAAAGACCTTAAATTATCAATTATAAAACCATTATTCAAAAAAAGGAAATAAACAGTTAATGGAAAATTATAGACCAGTAGCATTACTATCAATATTCTCGAAAATTTTTGAAAAATATCTTTATGGTGAAATAAATTCCTACCTGGAAAAACACAAAATTTTGTGCAATGAACAAAAAGGGTTCCGGCAAAATAAGACCATAAATATGGCCATTTATGAATTCATTGAAAATATTATATGCCATGTTGACAAAAGATTTCCCATTTGTGCTATTTATTGCGATATGTCACAGGCATTTGACTATGTAGACCATAATATACTAATTAATAAACTTGACGCTTACGGTATTAGAGGAAATGTCTTAGATTTAATTCGTTCCTACTTAAATAATCGACAACAAATAACAGAAATAACTAGAGTGAATCTTGAAACCAAAAATGAAGAAATATACACTTCCAAGAAGCGCTATGTATCATATGGCGTGCCCCAAGGCAGTGTACTGGGGCCACTCTTATTTATTATATATGTTAACGACTTGCCTAATGCAACGACACAGCCTATTACACTATTTGCTGATGACAGTACTGTTACAATTGCATGTAAGGGCATTAATCATTATAAATTTGACATCAAAAAAGCAGTGACATCTATAATTTCATGGCTAAACAATAATAATTTAAAAATAAATTTAACGAAGACAAATATAATGCACTTTGGACAAAGATCACAAATCCATTAAATATAAATTTGGTTTATGATAATTACACGATAAGTGAAGTTACTTCTACCCGCATTCTTGGCTTAATTATAGACAGCAAATTAAATTGGAAAGAACACATTAACGTATTATGTAAAAAAATCAGCAATCTTTCATACGCCCTTCATAAACTTGCTCCAACTATCAACACAGATACGCTTTTTTCGGCATAATATGGTCTTGTTGAATCTGTTCTCAGATATGGCATCATTTTTTGGGCCAACTCAACTAACACAGATATGGTATTTAAAATGCAAAAACGATGCATACGGGCCATGTTTGGTATTCAAAGTACGGAGAGTTGTAAGCCATTATTTATTAAACACAAAATTCTCACACTTCCATCACTATATATAATGGAAATAGCTTTATTCGTTAGAAGCAACCCACACTTGTTTCCTCGCCTATCAGACAATGTAAGACGTAATCGCCGAGACAACAATAGACTATGTGCTCACCCTGCTAAAACAGCGCTACTGCGTAAAAGTGTAGTATGCAAAGCTCCATTAATATATAACAAAATTCCAAACGACATTAAACAATTGAATACAGGATTATTTAAGAAAACATTAAAAAAAATATTGACTGCAAAATGCTATTATAATGTTAATGACTTCCTTAACGACAAATCTTGAATCATGAATGTAACAAACCTATTTAACTACTATTTACTACTTTTTTATATACATTGTTAATATTATTGTATTGTTAATGCCATTGTATAATTATTTTTGATAGGAAATATAATTGAGATTTGTTACATTCAATTACTTCATGTTCTGATAAATTATTTAGTAGATATTATACCTTTTGTCATAACTCATTAATTATCTGTTACAGCTATCTTTATTTTCTATTTTTTTCTTCATATTTGTACACCAACTATGGTCAAACATGTTGATTCAAAATTATAACTTTAAGACCAATAATAAACATCAAATGTATTATTATCTACACATGTTTTTGCAAATAAATATATCTTATCTTATCTTATCTTATCTTAAATTACATACTTATGAAACATAAATAATATTTTTTGATCTTATTAACAGAATAGAAAAAAACTGAACTGGTTATTTGAATAAAAAATCATAAGTGCAATTAGTTTTATTAAAATTCAAAAAATAAAAAAAGGACTTGAAATAATAGATTTTCTCACAAAAGAAAGGAACTTGAAAAAAAAAAGGAAAAAAGCCGAACCAGAGACAGGACGCGAACCACGGAACTCAGATATCACGCCCGACCGACATCCCACCTGAGCTATTACGATCGTTAGTGATCTGTCAAAATTTACCTTCTTATATTGTTCAGTTTTTTTATTGCCTGAAAACACGGACAAAAGGACATTTTCTAAAAATTAATCCTAGCTAGATCGATTTATTGCCCCCGAAACTCCCTGGACACTAAATTTTATGAAAATCGTTGGAGCCGTTTCCGAAATCGACCCACCTATTTTTGTTTAATATTGGTTTATCTATTGTTTCACAGATAAGCTCTTTTACACATTTATTTTTTATTTTGAGGGTCAGATATGATGTGTGACATCTCGTTTATCATAAATCTTATTGTACCTTCATAAAAAATTTTTTTTATACAGAAATATTGTTGAGTGCTGATTTGATTGTTTTATGTCGGAACAAATTCGAACCTTTATTTCAGTCGGAAACAAACTTTTGTATAGATTTATTGTAAACAAGGTTAATTTTATTTACTGAGGCTGTAATCTTGATTACTTTGCCTAAAAATCTTGAACACTATGGAAGCTGAGGCGGCCCAAGTTGTGACTTTGCTGCAACAAAACTTAGTCAACGTATCGTGGCCAGGAGGTTTAATATGAGCCGTTCTGCAGTGCGGCGAAGTTACCAAAAGTTACTGGGCAGTATCGAAGAAGATCTGGATCGGGAAGACATAGGGTGACAACTCAAAGGGATGACTGGCTTATATTGGTATCAAGCTCTACGAAGTCGACATCTATCTTGTGTTGATATCCAGAGACGCTTACGTGAGGATCAAGGTATGGCTATAAGTAACATAGTACCTTGATCCTACTATAAGAAGGAGACTTTTTGAGCAAATTTAAAGACTTCACAAGCCAGCAATAGGACCACAATAGACCACAGCTTATCCACAACCCATACTTCAATTTGCACGTAATCATATCAACTGGACTATAGGCTAATTGAAGTCACTTCTTTTTAGATGTGAGAGTCAAATGACTTTATACGGTTCTGTGAACGCCAGGTGAACATCATACCCAGTGTTGCATAAGAGAAACTGTCAGTTATGATGGTGCTCTGTAACGTTTTGGGCTGGAATATCTTTGAATGGACGTACGGAACATTTATAATGTTACGTTTTTGGCTGGAATATCTTTGACTAGACGTACGGAACATTTATAATGTTACGAGCTTGGGGTTCATGACAATAAGAACTGCCGATTGAATAACAAAATTGACACTTTAATTACCAAACACCAATTACAAATTAAAACACACTAATAATAAAACACAATTGACTGCTACTAGTACATAACTCGAACATTCTAGATGTTTCAGTGGAAGATCCGGTCCTGACTGATAAGGTGTAAAAAGTTCTAGTATGAAATTTTCTAGAAAGCTTTCCTAGTTCTGCTACTCGATACTAGAAGACGCTAGTGATTATGTACCAGACATCAATTATGGCGCGCTGAAATAAGAAGAGCTGATTTAACTATAGCACGTTACATCATCGAAAGACTTTTAAATTAATGTACGGTAATGCAGGACCACACATAGTGCGTTTTACCACCGATTACATTGAAGAGGTCGGTATTCGGGTTATGTCGTGGCCAGCAAATACCTCTGATCTCAACTCTATACATGTGGGACACCCTAAAACAAAAAGTTTGAGACCGTAATCCAGTCCCTACAAACTTAACAATATAAGATCAGAAATCAAAAATAGTGATGTAAAATACCAGTTACTCGTAATCTCACCGGATTTTAGCGAACTGCTTGTAGTCGGTTAGGTAGCGAACTCGGTTTTCTTTCGGACCGGGGGGATTCGCTTGTTTGTAGTCCGAGCATTATGCTTGATTGCAGTGATAAAATTGCAGAGTAAAATTAAATTTGGAAAACGTTGAAAAAATAAGTTTTTTTCTATTCTAAAAGCTCCTGCTCCTGACAATGGGAGAAGTCTATGTCTGACAGTGAAGTTTTATGGGAGGACGATGATGATAATAGTGGTAATAACAAGAAGAAAACGTAATAAGCAAATAAATTTCAACAATTTCAAAAGACATTTCTTTTTAAAAGCGTAACTAAACAAATATAAAAAAGTAAAACATTCATGTTCCTATTTTAGAACATTTCAGTTTGCGCCCAGCTGTTGCTTAATAATTTATTACCTATTATTCAACCATTTCATTTATATCTGTGAATTCAATGTACAGAACGATTAATCATTCCAGCACACCTATTTGTAAACAGCAGACCGCCAGGCTGACAAGGATGACGTTTGTTATATTTTTCAAGATTGAAGTAACATTTTCCTGTTATTTATATATTTTATGTACAAAAAATATTTTTTGTTTTATTTTAAAACTAGATTTTTACCCGCGGCTTCGCTCGCGTGGTTTTCAATTTATAAACATCATTAAACTTTCCGTGCAAAAAGTAGTAAAATAGGATCACTTGTAGAGACACCTCGGTATCTGTGTAGGTATATATATTACGTAATTGATTGAAATTTGGCAATATGCTACAGAAACATAAGTTTGTTTATCAGAATCGCATTAATATCATACGTCTAAAGTAAAAAAGTAAAGTTACAGCCTATTTACGTCCCACTGCTGGGCACAGGCCTCCCCTCATTTCTGAGAGGGTTTTAGGGCGAGGAAATGTCCGCTGCGCTGCCCCAATGCGTATTGGCGAACTTCACATGTCTTTGAAATATTTTTTTATCTTATTCCTCAGACATGCAAGTTTCCTAACGATGTTTTCCTTCACCGCCGAGCACATGGTAAATCAGCACTTAAAATTGCAATTAACAATTTCATTGGTGGCGGCGGGGATCAAACCCGGGTTCCTCGCATTCTGTTATAATTACAGCGAGCGTTAACCATCTGAGCTACCACGGCTCTTATCATACGTCTAGCAACACTTTTTTATATCGGAGATATCTTCCGATGTATCTTTATGAAGGATTAATTGCCCTGCAATCAGATATGTGGTATTTACATAATATTCATAATCAAATTTGATGTAGTTTTGACAAAATAATGTTTGATTCAATGGTCTTTACTAATACACGGCACAGTGCTTATATGCGTTGATTTCATAAATATTGTTGTATTGTTCGTGAGTGTCGTAATAGGCTACACAGTAAAACTGAAACAGTAGGTGGGTGACAGCATCTTCCTGATAATAGCGCAAAGTAATAAAAAGATGCGGTTGCCATCCCGCTTGCCAAGCGTGACTACTAATGAATATAACCGGCCTATTTGACAAACAATATTTCCCCCATTGTGATCAGCATATGATCAGCAGTGAAAAGCCTTCATCATAATCATCATTACATCCCTTCACAAGTTCACTGCTGAACACAGGCCTCCTCCAAGGAATACCACAAAGCACCGTCCTGAGCCACCTGTATCCATCAACTTCCTGCATGTTTTAACAGGTCGTCACTCCGTCTAGCGGGAGGTTTACATTACACTTCGCCTACCGTTACGAGGCTGCCACTCAAGAAACTTTTTTCCCCCGTTGGTTGTCAGTTCTTCGAGCTATATGACCGGCCCACTGTCACTTCAGCTTAATTATTCTTTGGGCTATATCCGTCACTCTGATGCTACTGCGGATATCCTCATTTCTACGTTTATCACACAGAGAAAACCTGAGCATAGCTCTCTCCACAGCTCGCTGAGCGATCTTGAGCGTTCTCATACGCCAAGCAGTGAAGGACCACGTCTCAGTTCCATAAGCCATTACTGGCAACACGCACTGGTTGTACAGACTCGTTTTCAGGTTTTGGGGTATAGGTGAAGAGAAGATGTGTAGTAATTTTCAGAATGTGTAAAGCCTTACCAAAATTTAAATAGTAGCAGCCTACATCCATTCCACTACAGGGCATAGGCTGCAACAAGTTTTATGACACAATATATGAGTGAATTAACTTCAACGCGGGACGACTAACTTCACATATAGCAGAATCCATATTACCTTTAAAAGTTAAAGTTACAGCCTATATAGGTCCCACAGCTGAGCACAGGCCTCCTCTCATTTCTGAGAGGGTTTTAGGGCAAGTAAGTCTCCACCGCGCTGCCTCAATGCGTGTTGGCGAACTTCACATGTCTTCGAAATATTTTTTTTCTTATTTCTCTCACATTCAGATTTCATCACGATGTTGTTTTCAACCGCCGAGTACGTGGTAAATCAGCACATAAAATTGTAATTAACAGTTTCATTGGCGCCGGTGGGGACCCAGGTTGCTCGCGTTCTGTCAAATTTAGAGCGAGCTCTAACCACCTGAGCTACCACGGCTCTTATAAATATACTAATACTACGAGTATTATATACCTAAAATAATACTAACTATATAACTTTTCGGATACGCAAGTTTCTCAGTGACATTTTTCTTCAACATCGAGAAAGTGGTAAATCGAAACTTCTAATTGCATTTAAAATATGGTTGGTGTCGACGCGGATCAAATTTGGATTGCTTATATACGGGTGGCAACGCATCTACATTTTGATTCGTAATCGAGTATAGATGTAGATGTCTATGGGCCATAGCAACCGTCCGTATGGGCTACAACAACAAGTCCAGGTGGACTGTGTGCTCGTCTGTCACCCTTTATACTATGAAATTTAAGTTTGTATCGGTACTACTCAAAGTTAAAATAAAAATAAGTCCGTGTTTAAAATTGCTTCCTTTGTTATTTATAGGAATTTGTTAACTTATTTGAGCTATGAAACCGGTATGAAAAAATATAGTAGTTATGTCAGAAAATATGAAAGCTATCTTAATATATGACAAATTGTTAAAAAAGTCCCATTAATAATAAAAAAGTAAAGTAGCTGCTTACATACGTCTTACGACCATCCACAGCGCTCCTTATTACCCATAATATGACATATTGGTTTTCACATATTCACGCATCTTTTTTAAAACTATTTAGACACCAAGGTTTCCATGGTAAATTATTCTCCACCACTTCAATGAGTACGTGGAATAGAAGCAAATTTCGTTACCAGTTTCATTGTTCCTCGTGGGAATCGTGCACTTTTTGTTTCTGTGCCATGAAATCTTACAGCGAACAACACGGCATTTGCTTGAATAAAACTCATAAAATCTAACATTTACCTAATAATTAGTCATTCAACGGTATTATGAACTATTCCATCAATTAGATAAATCTCACAATGCACTTAATTTTCAAATACGTACTTCGGACATGAATGATAAAAAAGAAATTTTTGAAATATTGCTATGCCGATGGATATCCAACATATTCAACTAAAAGACCTTCTCTCTCAATAATAGTTTGGTAAGTCATTTTGCTATCATCTGGGCAGTGGCCGGTTTAGATATTTAAATTCTGACAATATTTGAAGCTGCAACAATAAGTATTTATAGAATTGTCTTTAATTTGATCAGTTACTTATTATTAGTTTATTTAGCAGTAAGTAGGTGGTGCCATTATTAGATCAAAACTATGAAAACCAAAACTGTACTCTAAATAAGAATTTTGTAATGATTGAAATTCTTATCAGTTTTATTTATAGATAAAAAACTAATACATACTAAATATTTTTATAAATTAGAAATTAAACTCAACAGCCCATATTTTTAATATATAAATAAAATTTATTTATTTCTATTAAAATGAAATAATGAAACAACTTAAAATAAACGTTAAAGTTCCAAATCAATAATGAATTTTATTATTTAAACATATAAAAATGTAAGTTATTTATATATCGACGCAGCAAAGTATAAGCGACGCAACGACGTATTGGTGCATTACTAAAACAATGATTATTGTGTTAAAAATTAATAAGCGTTATTTCAACTACAGAAATGACGTTATAACTTGATTGTTTATAACATATTATGTTTTTATTTTATAATCATACTTCGTTTCTAAATCCTAGGAGATTTAATAACTATGTAGTCCGCTTCCTGTGGTACTGCATCATCACACGAATTTTAGATATCATTTTTACAAAAAATGAAAAATAAATATTAAAAAGATTGTCCATTGACTTTTGTAAGCCATTGTGAGCCTACCGGCCCAGCCGCGCGTTTCGATCATTCGTTTGCCATGTGTTGCATCATCCGCGTGTTTCCCGCAAGAAGTAATTTTTTAAGTAAAATTTATGTTAAAATGGGAAAAACAAGAGTGAGAAGCCTAATGATGAAATTAGAAACAAAATAATACATTTGGAAAAGGAAAGGAAGAAAAGGACGCAACCATTTAATCTATAACAGTGCTGGAGAGAGACATAACATATGCGAAACTTTGCCATACTACTAACAGTTTTTTCGTTATTTCGCAGCTGCATACGAACGCGGAGGTGTACTAAAGGCGTTATGGTCTCGACGAAAACCGCCCGAGGATTTCCGTAATAAAGGTTAGTTTCGAAATCTTTTTAAATGTTAATTAACGTTATTATCCTTATTTATTGTTGCTGTAACAAGTCATCTAAAGATAGTCTTTTAATTACTACAGTTTACCAAGAAAATTGTACACAAATAAAGTTAATGAGTGATTTTGATTAGGTACCCACGTATTAATTATTAACAATTTCCTCAGTGGTGGCACGTGATGTTATCTAGAAATAATTTACCTACTTTCTTAATGTGATTACACGTGATGTTACCCAGAAAGTGAGGAGTTAATTATCGGGATGGTTAATTTTTTATTGTCTGAAGTATTTATACTATTATTTCATTTGTGGTGACACGAGATGTTATCCAGAAAGTAAATATCAAGCTGATTCAATTAGACTCCTTGTTTTATTAGATCCCGAATATAACTCATGTGACGAGTATGAAGAAATGGAGTCTGACGCGTATGATTACGGCGGTGGCAGTGGTAATGTCAGTGAGGAAGAAGCGGCATCTGAGCGCAGCAGGCCAAAGTACGTCATTGAAATGCCCACGCCGGCACCAATCTCACTAAAAGCTGAAACTATTATACTGACAATATTAGAAAAGCCTTCACAAGACGAGGAAAGTATGCTTCCCCCAGAAATCTTGGCAGCTCTTGGGGAAGCAAAAACGTTCTAAGAAATTTTCGGCCAGAAGATCCTTACGGAAGTCTCTGAATGTTGGGGTAAAATTGTAATAGATGGGTTGACAAAGTAACAGAAGGAGAACTTGCTTACTAAAACACTGATCACGAAAACAATCAACTTTCTATAGCACCAAGACTGAACGCCGATATTGTGTCGGTAATAAATGAATGGACTAAAATCGTGACAGGCGTTTAGAAAAGATGCAAAACCAACTAGGTTGTGGTATTGCAGGTTTAGCAAATTTAACGTCAGAGTTAATAAGTAAAGAAATTAGCAAATACGAAATAATTAAACAAATATGTGAAATAAATTACCACGTGGAAACAATTAACCGTAGAAGATCCATTATCCCCATGTTAGACGTATGTTAAATGTATGTTTCTGTGTATTCTTTAAATTTCGTTTCTGGGTTTTCATTAATGGTTATTGGTACTTTAAAACTATTTGTCACTATCGTACTTTTAGTGATATTGATTTATAGTCTAAATTTTGCACTAGCTACTTGAAAGAAATTACTCATGAACCGGTTTGTGAGCTTGTCGTTGAAAGTATCACTATGTCGCCTGCGAGGCGCTTTGTATGTTGATACCTAGTTTATTCCAGTCTAGCTTGTTAATGATGGTTTTAAGAATCGCTATAAATATTTTTGGGGATAGCAGGTTACCCTGCATTACGCCCCTTTTATGGGGAAGCTTGTGCCCAGGGTTTTTTACTTTATTCTGCTTATGTTGGCGCTATATATTATGCTTTTGATAGTCTACATCATCTGAGGATGCCTCATGTAGAGGCGAAACACGTGTCGTATTACTATCGATGGTGTGTCTTTCTTAGTGTAGTGGTGTTGGGAGTAGTGGTGCTGGGATTAGTGGTGACGAGATAAGTGGTGACGGGATTAGTGTACGTAATTAAGGGAGGGTGGGAGGTGCTCTTCAAACTAGGTAAGACACATCATTTTATTGAATGGATATGTGCGAGGTAATTCTTACCAACTTCAATATAATAGATTACCGCAAATTAACTCCTGATTCTATTAATGATGAGGTTTATAATTTGAATTTAAGATAATAGTATGTATGTGATGCGACATCTCCATCAATCGTTAATTGATTTTGTTTTTTTTTTTATATAATTGATTATAACTTCAAGGGTGCTCTCGCATAAATATGGAGAAAAAATTTCACGCATAAGGTGTCAAAATAGGCAATGAATGTTTTATCAAGGGTAGTATCAATGTTACTTACTACCTTAATTCACTCAAAAGGGCATAAAACAATTATAAATAAAAGCAGAGTTTCAAGTACCCAAAACTTTAAGAACAAACTTCTTTTCACTATGTCCCAGCAGTGATTTCAAAACATAAAATTATTTTATTGTTTTAGTTCATGAAGTCGGCTGTTACTTTTTACTCAAAGCTAATTATGTTCGATCTAAAGTGTAAGGAATACCAGTCTAGTTACAGGCTGTTAAGCATTTCATGTTTGGCTTCAGGTGTAAGTGTAACAATGCACATGTAGTATTCTTCGTCTCAAGTTGGTGGCAGCAGTCAATGCGATGCACTTTGTCAAATTTAATATATGGAGAATAACAGAAAATGTTAGTGTGCAATATAACTATAGTTAGCAAACGTGCCCTTATTGATTACATTAGTTTATTTAAGCTATTAACTAGTAGGATTAAAAGTAATTACACCAATATTAATCATAATATATTTTCTATAAAAAGGTCGCTTTATTCGGAATCAAGTAAAAGTTTGCGATATTTAGTTCAATCATTTTGATAATAATAAAAGTAGACAGGCAAAACTTATTCGGAACATTTGCTCATTCGGTTCACAGCACAGTCTCCAGTTGTAAGTAGCTAGAGGCTAATTTAATCCAGTGGAAGTGAACTGAATACTAACGAGGTCCTCAGTAAAATATCTACATTTATCGTAACAAGCAATGAACGGAAGTGTTTTCATACTCAGGTTTATTATACCTTTACTCATTTAAATTACTTTAACAGACAAAAATAAGTCTTAAATCACTCTTTATAGGAATTTTAAGTGTTTAACTTAGAGTGATTGCATACATACGTGTGGATAGAGAGAACCTACAATTAAACATAAATTAAGTCAATATACTTGTCTCGCTTTTTCTTATATAATTTTCGAATAAGAAAAAATAGACAATCTATTAAACGATGTTCCGTATAATTTAATCGTCGAAATAGAAATATCAAGTGGTCATCTTTGGTCTCTTTTTACTATGCCAAATATGAGAGTACGTACACTCGCATGTTCTGATTTACTAGAAAAAATGACATCCCTTTTGTAGTAGTATTATGTGTGACGTTACTTTACAAGACATAACGTCTGTAAGCTATAGAAATTTCGTTTGCAATGTTAGCTACAATCAACATCGATATACTCGTTTTTGTTTAGTTATTTATATTTATTACTTTACATACCTAAAAACCCTTAAAATACTTAAAAAAAGGAATAGACTTATTATTATTCGAATGATCAAGTAAATTTCTTTCTAAATCAAGTGATGATTATTATTATACTACATTTCAAATATTCGTTTCGCAGACTTAAACTAATAATTAGGAAGGTATCAATACTAAATCTTGACAGAAACACAGTACATGAGCGAGTTGGATCATCAATTTGTAATGCCAATTTTATATGCTCCCTCACATCCACGCAGGCTTTGCACGACTGTTTTCTAGATCTTCACAACAATGCTATTTACCGGGTCCAAATGTAAGTGTGAGTGTTCATCGAAATCTATCCAGCTTTTATTAAGTGATGGTATTTAATACATGCGGTAATAAATTTTTATTTATATAGATTTACCACTTGCTTAGCGGAAAATATGAACAAAGTTTTATCTGCTTGGATGAAAATACTGCTGTGCTAGCTGCTGTGTAGCGGCAGCAAAAAAGAATACACTACCTCCTACCAAATAATATATATTATTACTATATTTTTATTAGAAGCTCTAAAACCGCATACCGTCCCGTGAGTATCGTAAAAAATGACAAAAAGAAATGAAACGTGACATAGGCAACAGTATCTTCGTCATCACAAATCAAAATAGTAAAAAAATACGGTTGCCAAACCACTATCTAAAAGAGAGAACTATGACAAATGTTCCCCTTAGGTTCAGCAGTGGACTTTTGATTGGCTATATTTAATTAATGAATGATAGATAATACCTTGAGGTAGCAGAGAGAAAACGGGTAATACGTTTCTAATCGGTTTATTGGTATATTTATTTATATTTTAAAAACAGTGTACATGCTGGCTTACAGTATGCCCAAAACGTCAGCATGCTAATTTACAAATTACAGTTTTAAATAATGGTAATAACATAAGATACATGTCAAAAGGTCAAACAAATTAAAGAATACATGTCCAATAGATCAAATAAATCCCAAAAAAATAATCCAAATATATCAAAAGTCAAATAAATTACATATTAACTCTTAAAAGTCCGAGGTCTCCATTTGGATACTTAAATGTCTCCTTGTAGACCGCGCCAAAGAGTATACTAATATTTAGAGGGACGCCTTAGAACCAAAGAGTATATGATCACTAAGTTTACTCGAAACCATAGATAAGAGTGCTCAGGACGATTCTTTTTAAATGTTATTTATAAGAATATAATTCTTAAAGAATATAATTCTTAAATTCTTAAAGAATTATATTCTTATAAATAACATTTAAAAATAATTATATTATTATATATTCACATATAAAATTAAAAACTTGGTAATATTAAGTTGCTGAAAGACACGCTGCACTTAAAAAATTATATGCGTGTTATGATATTCAGTGGAATCTCTACAACTCGAACCTCGTTAAGTCGAATTCCTCAGTAAGTCGAAAAAAATTGCCATTATCTTCCACTGAACCCAAATACGCGGTATCTCGAATTATTAGGTTTTGTAACTCGAACAAAATGTTATTTCCCTACGAAATATTGATAATATATATTTATACTCTATAACTCGAATTTCAAAAAGGAGACTCCGTAAGCCGTAGTTAGTAAACAGTAATGACAACTTAATGGGTTCTTGAGGCTTAGGTTCAAAATAGGGCCAAGTTGGATCCAGAATTCACCAAAGTGAAGCCAGGTCGGATGGCAGGTATACATATATAATTCTGTATTCTGTCTGGCTATGACGCTGTCCCTGAACTTCTCCTGAAAGGCTGTGGTGATTATGATGAAATTGTTTGTGTCCGTTTGAGTGATCCTGGGATAGTTTTGATTTACAATTGGATCCGGTAGGTGGAATTTGTCAAAACCTAGAAATCACTCGTGTAAAAATAATTTGTTATTTTGTTTGTTCCGTATGTGTTCTTATATCATTCATCAGATTACGATGAAACTTTGAAAAGTTTTTGCTAGTAGGCCCGCGAATGTGTATGACTAAAAAAGGAAAAAAATTACATTTGTTTGTTTGTTTTCGTTGTAACACGTTACTATACTATTCATCCGATAACGATGAAAGTTTATTGTATACCTTAAAAGGCTTTGTAACACATGATTTTTTTTTGATGAATTATTTATGAAATATATACCTTAAATATGGCAATATTGTTTATAAAATTAATTAATCTTCGTTGAATTTTAATTAATTACATTATGTAACGGCGCTTCTTATTATGACATTTAGACAAAATTTTAGAGAGCTGTCCTCGGCTACGCAAAGGGTGATAAAAAGATCCTTGAAGCGTGCCTAAGTGCTCTTAAGTGCTTGGATCGTCCCACTTATGCTAATTACTGCTACGAATGTATGAGTTTCCACAAAAGCAGCTTTATATTCGCTTCATTATAAAATGTATTTTAATCCGGTGTTTAATAAAGACATAGTTCAAAACCGTTAGTTCTCATCAAAACATTACGTAGTTTTTAAAAGTTACTTTAAAGTATACCTACAAAAACTTTTCCGTGCTTTTCACCATCGATCAATGCCATCGATCGATCAGTGTGGTAAAAACTATCGATCGACTTCGGCTAATCCATCACACCATCGATCGACAATCGATCTATTGGTGTGGTACACCCTAAGACAGAAATGAAAGAAAAAGAACAGTAAAAATATATAACATCATGATCCGTTGTCAGCTAAGAGCCAACCTTTATTGAAACTTTATTTAGGATTTAGAAACTTTAATAATAAGAATTGTTTTCGTGTTTATGTAAAATGTACATATGTTTGTACGTATGAGCATAAACCAAAATGCCTCTATAATAATAGATGGATGAATCTCCTAAGCCGTGTAGTGGCATCGTAAGAAAATTCATTACCCCGTACTGTCCTGTCGTTGTCGCCTGACAGGCGGAAATTTAACAAGAGATGGGTTGATAATAAGTTAAGGTGGGATTTATAATAAGTTAAATGCTGCTAGCATTTAACTTATTATAAATGAAAACAGTATGAAAACTGTGGTTACCAACCCGCCTTCCAAGCGTGGCAGCCATGGTAAATATAACTATGGAGCAATCTATTCGAGGGGCCTATGTTCAGGAGTAGAATTTTGTTTTTATTAGTAGGTACCACAAAGAATTTACCTTCTATTTAATATTATTAACTTTAACCAAAGCTTTTTTACATACGTTCCAATACGTTCATGCCACCACAAATTCGTATGCGCTTGTATTTGCTGATTTTACCTTCATGATAAAAGTTAGTGGTATAGTTGTAGCACCAATAGGTCGGCTCGACCTGGGAAGGACCACGCTCTCACAGAATACTAGCGTAAAATAGTAGCTTAAAGCTGCTGTGTTTCGTATGGTGAGTATAGTAAACCGACGACCCTTTTTACTGGAAACGAGGCATTCCATCTTGGTCCTCATAGGTGAAAACGCATCTGCATTTTTATTCGTAATCGAAGATAGATGTAGATGTCTATGGGCCACAGCAACCACTTACCATCAGGTGAACTGTATGCCAGTTTGTCACCCTATACTATGAAAAAAAAAATACATTTGTTATATTGTATATTCCTTTATATATCTCACATGAACATAGTAATATTGAATGAAAGAAGTTGTTTCAGTAATAGCCGTACTTACGGAGTGAAATATGACTGTAGCAAAAGACATTAATGTAACTCAAGTTTTGTAACACCGCGGATTTGAAAGCTAAGCTATATTTTTTGTTTGACAAATGGCCGAAGTAATGGGACTTCTCTAAAGTTTCACCTCTATTCATTCGCGTACCTGCTGGCAATTCAATAATTCCTGGTCTAAAGTCCATTTACCTTAATAAGTAGTTTAGCTTGGTTCCGTTAAAATTATACTTTAACTAGCAAACCACCCGGCTTCGGCTTGGTGGGATATTTTAAATGACGTTATTTAGTTTTAAGAAAACTATTATAGACAACTTATTTAGTCAATTTATTACTTTCCAGAAAAATATCTTTAAATCTTTCTGGATAATTAATATAGCCTAGTGTAATTTGTCCCACCAAGAAACGATTAGTGGGGAAAATTAGACGAAAACATTTTAAAGATTCCACTATGTCCCACCATAGGACATTTGGTGGGAAAAAATTTAATAGCCTTAGACCACTTACGGAATTCTCTCCATCTGTTCGTGAAGTTTCGTTACATTAGGTTTAGCCATTCTAAAGGTTGGACAGACAGATGGACAGATGGACAAAAAAATTAAATATTTACACGAATATGTGGATATATGTATGAAAATACCCCCCCCCCCCCCCGCCTCCAGTTCAATAAAAAAGATGTTATTTTGATACTACGGACAGACAATTTAATTTAATTTATTTATATGTATGCATAGATTATTATTTAAAAGACTGTGTTAAGTTGTTGTATTGTTGAGAAATAAAGGAGCCTTCATTATCGTCATCAAAACAGCCCATCATATCTCCACTAATAAACATCGGCCTCTCTCTCGTAACGCAGGAGTCTTGCCATTTATTAATTATAACAAACTATCAAGATCAGTCGCAATAAGCTTCCTTGAAGCGAAAGCCTGGGAAAACAAAATGTAAAGCACTTATCAGCTAAAAGTTGCTGTTGCAGACACACTAACATAAAATTAAAATAAAAAGTAATTTGCAAGCAACACTCACCACTGCTATATACCACATCAGCTGATCATGAACGCTTAAATCGGACGCATAAACTGGCATGTGGTAACCATGCAAGAATTTTTTTTTAATAGGATAAGGGTGACAAACGTGTACACATGCCACCTGATGAGAAGTAGATGCTGTGGCCCATAGAAATTTACATTTATCTTCATATAAGGATCAAAATGCAAATTTTGAATAAAGAGGGCTAAGATGAAATGCCTCTTTTTCTGTAAAAAGGGCTTACAGTTTTCTACACTAACCATACGAAACACGCGAAAGCGGCAGTAAGCTGCTATTAACGCTGGTGGAGAGTGTGGTCTTACCTCGGACAAGCCGACCCATTTGTGCTACAATCAATGTTTGATATATTCGTACTTGTCGCGTTGGATCACTGCGCGTTGCGTTGTCTTATTTGTCCCATGTGAACGATAAATGTGGCGATTAGATGCGATGTTGCATTTAATGAAAATATCAAAAAGTAGCTATCAGTTATTAGTAGTATTCCGTTTGTATCGTAAATCAGTTTGCTACAAGCCGCAACTCGGTGCAGTTTTTTTTTCATAGAGATTTGACTTTGTGATACACTTATTAAAATTAAAAGCAACGTCTCATCAATAGAAGTAGGTATCTGAAAATTGGTTGTTATTAGTTGAATAATTTTTGGTTTAACAGTTGCAATAATAACGAAACAACGCAACTAGAACGAAACTTTCTTTTGTGATCATTAAATATATTAGCTGATCACGATGTCAATGAAAGCGCAAACAAAAAGTACAAAAAGTAGCCGTAGTAGTCATATTGTGTATGTCACATGTTATAAATGTAAAAACACTGTGGACTCTAGAAATACAATTTTATGTTCAATTTGCAAAAATAATTATGAGTTCGACTGTATTGGATATTCAGAAAAATTACATCGCCTAAAGGACTCTAATACAAGGAAAAAATGGACTTGTAAGATTTGTGACAATAAAACAAACTTACGCTCCACTGACAACAATGAATTATCCTATGTCGCAATGAGAAAGAAACAGCATTCTCCGAAATTATACGGTAACACTACACCTAAGACGATGACAGAGCCGGCTCCTTTAACGCCTTCTTGTACGAATTCCCAAATACACGACTCTCACATACTTACAGAAACGCAGACATCAGATGAATTTCCACTGACACCGGATCAATTACTATCAAGGAGTGTGGATTATACATTAACAGATTCTATCTCAGTACAAGAAATGAAGGAAACTATAGAACAACTTCGGACAGAACTCATTAGTTCACAAAATGAATTGGATAATACATTAATGGAAAATAGTGACCTACGCAAACAAATTACTAAGTTAAATAAAGAAAATAGTATGCTAAAAACATTATGCCAGTCCCCGTTACATGATAGTCGAATAAATCGCAGCTCTAAAAAGGAAAGTAGATATATCATGCAAAGTTCACTTAGACCTACCCGATTATCTACTTCGGATAAAATTAAAATTAAACTTGACTACAGTAATACTATCACGACTTTATATCAGAGAATTGCAGAATTACAGCAGCAATTAAAAGAATCCCAGACAGAAATAATGAAACTCATGAAACAAACCCAGGCCTGGTAAGAAGAGCTTCCCTCAACAAAATCTAAGGCCTTAACAACACCTAATTTTAATGATAAAATGTATTCCAAGGATACCGAAAAGCAAGCTTGTGATAACAGGATATTGATCTTTGGAACTCAACAATGTGTTGGTTTAGCCGCTGCATTGATACGGTCACGAGAGCGTACAACATACGAAAAATATTTGGTTACCTCGCAAACTAAACCGTATGCTCTAACTGCAGATGTTTTAAAAAATTGTCATAACTTAGAATTAACATCAAATGAAAAAATTGTAATATGTATCGGTGAAAATGATTATGATATTAATATATTAACATCTCAATTGCGTAGTTTGCTCAATAAATTTGGTAACAATTCTGTGATAGTTATTAACCCATTAAAAATATGTATTTGAATGTTCATGAATTAAATAATGCGTTGAAAATTACTTGTAATGCCTATAAAAACTGTCATTTTGTAGAATGTATTAATAGCAATTTATTTAAAATGTGTAAATCAATCAATTATATCATCGACTGTATTGATTACGATAATAAATATTTACATATTAAGGAACTTCAAAAGATAATAATTCGCAATAAACTACAGCCTCAGGAAGCAACTAAATTTAATATAAAACACCTGAAAGGCACAATCCCCTATTACTTCGCAAAAATGCAGTTACAAAGTGCTTCCATCAGTGGAACTAATGCCATAAAATCCACTTTCGATTCGAAAAAAGGTACCATACCCTATTACTTCCCCATAATAGATGGAAATCAGTTTTTTCGGGAACAAAAAGCAAAAGCCATCTATTTCTCTCAAAATCATGCACCAAAACATTGCTAGTATTTTATCAAAACAAGAACTATTAGAATTAACATTTCATGAGTTACGTGAGGCCGAGAACGAACCCGATATACTATGTTTCTCTGAAACTTTTTTGCGAGATGGTTACGATAAATACTTACAAATAAAAGGTTACGAATTAGCAACTGCATTTTGTAGAGAGAAACAAAGAGGCGGAACTTGTATTTTGGTACAGCGCAATATAACATACAAAAAAATTAATAAATTACAATATTATGCAACGCCAAATACATTTGAAGCTTGTGGAATTGAAATTCCTGTACACAGAATGATTATAATATGTATTTATTGAACTCACTCGTCAAACCCTACTATTTTCTTAGATAAGCTGAACAAACTTTTATATGACTTACTTAGCAGTCATAAGCCAAATATTAAGCTAGTTGTTACTGGTGACTTTAATATTAATACCTTAAAACAGGGAAATATTACTAATTTTTTTCAAGATCTATGTCACAACTACAATCTAAGCATTCACATCAAGGTACCGACCCGGAAAAACTCTTGTATAGACCATATTTTAAGCAACATCACAGACGCAACAGCCACCATTCTACCTCTATACCTGTCTGACCATGAAACAGCGCAACTACTGGAAATCCCCATAAAAAGAAAAACCTTAAATACCACGGCATATTTTATTTACAAAAAAGACTATTGCGCTGAAAACATACGGAAATTTAGGGAATGTCTTATGAATATATCTTGGTCTGATATATACTTACAGACTGATATAAATAACGCGTTTAATACATTTCATGAATTTCTATGTTTAATTTATAATTTATGTTTTCCACTTATTAGAATAATGATAAATAATAATAATACTACAAACAATTGGATAAGTCGAGGTTTAAAAAGAAGTTGTAAAACTAAAAGATTACTCCGATATAAATACTACAAGAATAAATCAGAATTAAATAAGAAAAGTTACATCACATATTCAAAGATTTTGAAAAAATGTATTCAAAGATCGAAAAGAAATTCTACTATAAAATTCATACACAAAAGCAAAAATAAATGTAAAGCTACATGGTCTGTGATAAAAAATGCAATCTCAAATTCAAACTTCGACCATGGCGTTACGGATTTAAAAATAAATAATGAACTGATTAAAAATCCTACTGACATAGCTTCGATTTTCAATAATTATTTTACTGATTTCCCTAATAATTTGACAATAATGAATAAAACAAACAGCTATACTAGTATTGAAAAATCACTACCTAACTCAATGTTTGTTAAGCCCATGACAGAAGAAGAGGTTAAAAAAGAAATCCTATCTCTTAATAACACTAACTCGGAAGGATATGACGGTATTAATACGAAAATAATTAAGAAGTCTGTAAATGAATTAGTCTCTATTTTAACATATTTAATTAACTTGTCATTTTCATGTGGTACTTTTCCAGAAACATTAAAATCGTCGATTGTAAAGCCATTATTTAAAAAGGGTAAGAGAAATGATATTACCAATTATCGTCCAATCACATTAATACCAATATTGTCAAAAATACTAGAAAAATGTATGTACAAAAGATTACTAGATTTTTGCAAGAAATTCAATTTAATAAAGAATGACCAATATGGCTTTCAGAAACAAAAATCTACAACATTAGCCATATTTAAGCTCATTAGTTCAATCTTAACAAAAATAAATAACAATTTTTTAACCACAGCATTATTTCTTGATTTATCGAAAGCCTTCGATCTCGTTGCGCACAGCATACTATTACGAAAACTGGAAATGGTCGGTGTCAGAGGGCTTCCACTAAAATGGATATCTTCCTATTTAGCTAACCGTAGACAATGTGTCGTAATAAAAAAGATTGTAGGAGTGGAAATGCTGTCCTTCTCATCTTCTTATAAAGAGAACAAACATGGCATTCCTCAAGGTAGCGTGCTGGGTCCAATGTTGTTTCTTCTTTATTTAAATGATATAACTCTAATCACCAGTCATAAATGTATTTTATTCGCGGACGATATTTCAATAATTGTAAGCACTAATAAGAAGCAAAATAATTCAATACGTAATCATGAAATCGACATTAACAACACAATTGATACAATTATTAAATGGCTAGACAAAAACAATTTAAAAATTAATCTTAATAAATCAACTTATATTCAATTTAATAAATCAAAACACACAAAATACAATTTTAATCTTAATATCGACAAATTAAACGAAGTAAAACAAACTAAATTCCTAGGAGTAATAATCGATCAAGATTTAAGCTGGAGAGGTCACATACATCAACTATGCAGTAGAATTAACCAATTTGTTTATGCACTTAATAAAGTAAAAAATGTTACAGACAAAAAAACTGCTGTTCTAACGTATCACGCTTACATAGAATCTTTACTACGTTATGGTGTTGTAATATGGGGCAATGGTACAGATAAACAGAGATTATTCACTGCGCAAAAGAAATGCATTAGAGTTATTGCTGGAATCGCACCGGATAAATCCTGCAAACCAATATTTAGGAGCCTAGGTTTGTTGCCACTACCATCTCTGTATATCTACGAAGTTTGTAATTTCGTACATAAACATAATAATCTGTTTACAAAGGCATGTGATATGAATATAAGACTAAAAAGAAATGCAAATAGACTTGTATTAGATGATGTACCGCGATCAAACAAATATAGTAAAAGCTGTTTAACCATGTGTATTCGAATCTATAATAAAATACCAAATGAAATCAAGTCGAATAATAATAATAATATATTTAAAAAAAAATTATTGACTTATCTCAATGAAAATCAATTTTATGACATCAGAGAACTATTTGTTAAATGTAAATGATATATATTTTTTAATGAATTGTTTTGTATTATGATTAGAAAATTTCATTTGTATATGTGCTATTTATGTAAATTTGCATGCTATCACAATTACATAGCAAACATGTTGTGCTTTAAGAATTGTACCATCCTTATCTGTCCATGTTTTATGCAAATAAATAAATAAAGAAATAAATAAATAAATAAATATAATGATTGGTAATTACGCACCAATGTCAAAGTAAATCTCATTTCATAAATTAAATATATAATATATATTTCATAAATAATTTTTACAAAGTTTCACGTTATTAACTTATTTCATGTTCCCGAAGTTTCGAGTAGTTTATAGAAGCCATGATCACATGGGTACTGAGCGTTCAACGTCCTAATATCATGGTTAACCAAGGCTATCTTCTTAATCGCGTACTTTCAAGCGCCGAGTTGGGCATTGGTCGCCTGAAGGGGTCACTAAATGAAGGGTCGATCTGATAAAACTTGCATAAAGTCGATGGATTAGGTCGCTCAGAACCATGCGTTAGGAAAATATGTAGGGAAAAGAATGACAATGATGATGAATCGATCTCTTTTTAATTGGTGACGACACACCTATGTATAACATTACATGTAACTTGTAAAGATTTCGCAGTTGCGAAAGTATGGTAATTAATTAATAAAATATTGGTTTTGTAAATTCACTTTATTTAACGGTATGATAAAGACCACAATTAAGTACATAAATGCTTGTCTATTATCGAGAATAATACAAAACGGCATAAAAACAGTAAGTGACAAAGAAAATTACTTTAATATAATAAAATGAAAATAATAGTTTTACGATATATATTTGAGTCATCATTTTTTAACAATTTTGTCAACATTTATTTTAGGCCTTCACATGTCCACTGTGTACTGTCGTATATAAGCTTCCGCCAAGAAATGCCTCGGTCCTGAACAACCCGCAACCATCGATTTCCTTTGCCGGTCCATTTCCAATTCAGCTTAATAATCCATTGGGCTATTTAGGTTTACTTTAGTACTACCGCAAATATCCTTATTTTTTAGTCCACAAACTCCAAGCATAGCTCTCTACATGCTCTTCATACGGCCAGCCGTGAAGGATCACGTCTCAGAGCCATATCTTATCACTGGCAAAACACACACTGGTTGTACAATCTTGTTTTTTTTTTTAAATTTGAGGTATACATGACGAGGAGATGTGTCGTAATCTCTAGAACGCTCTGCAGTTGAGTTGAATCCGTTGATTGACCTCTCAGTCCAAGTTGAACTTAACTTGTTGGACAATTTGGCCAAAGTAAACCTACTCATCGCCAACTTCAGAAGTAGTGTTCCTAACAATTACCGGTGTGACTTGGGGGTTACACATGACCTTTGTTTCGTCCATGTCTTTGAGCATAATGCTGAGGTTGTCCAACGATTCTGCCGTAAGTAATAGGTTTTGTATTATGATTCCGTAATCGGATGGCCCTCTTAGCCCTCCTATAGAAAAATTCTACTATAAAAACACTTCGACATACTGACAGTCAAGTTGGCACCGCTAAAGGCCGAATTTATAATTGAGCTGAAAGTTTTGGGTTAAAGCACGAAGGGAATAAAGCTTTGACTTCATTAGTCGTGACCTCTCTTACTTAACTTTTAGGTTAAGTATCCCTCTTACCATGCGGTGATCGCTACTAGTTTTCCCCCTCGCGATCACTGAGACATCACTGAATAGTTACCGTCTGGTCATCATAATGAAGTCAATCTTATTTTTCGTCGAATCTTCGCTCCTGATAGAAAGACTTCGTCATAAAGAGTTTCTCTTGCTTTATGAAATTGCCCGCTGTTGACCCCTTGGGTTCCGTTGCCATATTCTGAATTTTGTTCTCCGTTCACCGTTCTCTCTTGTGCCTAGTACTGTGTTGAAGTCTCCCATTGCATGCATGGCCATAGAGATATCCTAATACATTTCTTCTACCTCCACATCTGGATGTACCGAGGCAGGTGCGTAAGCCTGCATGATCTTCAAGAAGTATGTTACAGTACATTTTTATTTTTAAAAACAATCCTGCTGAGTTACTTGCTGGTTTTTCCTAGGCGAAAGACATTCTCCAGCCAGTGCATAATTTAAAAATAGGCATTTCAGTAAATAATAATAGCAATATTAAAACTAAGCAAAAATATAATTATAAAATAATAAAAATATAAAATATAATTATTAATTGTCATGTTTCATGATGTACTCCTATTATCAATCAAATCCTATTATGTTCTTTTGTATTCTTAATATCTTATTACGCGTTATAAGCCTAAGGGATAAGATTAAGGGAGAAAGTCCATCTAAAGACGCTGAACGCAATTTCACTGACTGATAATCGGCATTAGTATACAATAGAATGTGCGTATCACACCTACGTTTCCTAATCAACTTACACAGCGTGGTAATTCTGAACAAATAGAACCAAGTCGAAAAACTTGACCTAAGTTAGTACTTTTGTCAGTGTTAAGTTATAGGAAATTTTAATTTTTGATATATTGTTCAAAAATTCCCCACAATATGTAGATGCATTACACCACGGAGTTTTTTGGTAGATTGCGACGATAGCTTACGCCATTAGACAAGCAATTACGATTTCAAGTTCTTAAGGTGCCTAAGCGCATATGCGATGTTGTTGTTATACATTAAAAAAACATTAAAATTTATCACCGACATCTTCCCGATTGCTTGTATTTATAAAATAAAATAAGAAATATTACACAAAAATGTGTAAAAGCTTAATGATCTCATTAACTTCAGACAAATAACTTCAAAAAAAAAAAAGAACCTAAAAAACAAATTGACGCCACGACAACGGTTTTCTTTTCTTTTCTTTATTTTCTTGTCACGAAATAAAACAAGCCATTATTTTAAATGATGCTATTATATATAATACATTGGTGGTAAAAACAAAATTCATTCCATCTTTTTCTTTACTCTTTTTCTTAAAAAATGGGGCGGAAATGTAAAGCTGGCAACTTTTGTTCTACTTTATTTTTATTATATTTAATTTAATATTAACTAATAAGACATAGTATTTTCTATAGAATAAGGTTGACAAAGGTACTTTAAAATTTTATATGTCTTCGAATAATGTCAAAAATGCAAACGTGTTGCCACCCCTTAGGACCAAGATGAAATGCCTTGTCATTAAAAATTATTTCTGATTCTCTACTCTCATCGTACAAAACACGACAGATATCTCACGACAAGTTCTCACTTGGATAGTGGTATTTAAGCCAAACGCAAAATATCGAGACTGGCGATGGAGAGCAGCGTCAAAGATACCGGACGTCTAGTACTGCGATTACTAAACGTGGAATTTAATTCATACGAGTAATCTCCCTACAACCCATACAACTCCGTATAGGTTCATGTTCAGCAGAAGAATTTTTCAAGGTAACAGAAAACAATGTTTATGAATATATATATTTTATAGGATTGAGTGACAAACGAGCACACAGCCCACCCGATGGCAAGTGGTTGAGCGGCCCAAAGACATCTTTGTATATCCCCGATTACAAATCAAAATGCAGATGCGTTGTCACCCGTGAGTACTAAGATGGAATGCTCCGTTTCCAGTAAAAAGGGTCTCCGGTTCTCTACACTCACCATACGAAACGCAGAGCAGCATTGAGCTATTATTTCACGCTGGTATTCTGTGAGAACGTGATCCTTTCCCGATCGAGCGGACCCATTCGTGCTACAACTATACTACTAATATAACTGCAGCATAGCTCTACCACGTAAAAAATATAAAACTAAACTATAAACTTGTGACTTAAAATGTTTTATATATAACTAAAATGTATATAAAACTTTTTTAAGTCACTGGACAGGCAATTATATGGTTTTAATATCATTGGTGAGTACATTATCTTTAGTTTGCTGTCGATATAGTCCTTACGGCAGAATTGTTAGACGACCCCAGCACTTTGGATAACGAGATGGACAAAACAAGGTAATGTGTACCACGTCACACCGGTAGTTGCTAGGATCACTACTCTCGAAGTTGTCGATAAGTAAGTTTACTTAGGCCAAATTGTCTATAGTTTTCGTTGAAGTTTTTTTTACTTAAAAATGAGGATATCCGCAGTGGTAATAAATACCATAGCCCAATTGATTATTAAGTTAAAGTGGCAATGAGCAGCAATATATCTCGAAGAATCGCCTAACAATTTCCGTAAGAGAAGTGTAAATAGGCCCCCTTTAGATTCAGGTGAAGGCTGGGTAAGAGATGCAGGGAGTCGATGGTTACATGGCTTATGACCATACTTTGTGGCATTTCTTGGCGGCCAATTATGTACAATAGTGGACATATTAATGGCTGTAATAAATGTTAACAAAACTGTTAAAAGATTATGACTCACTTGTACTGTATTTGATTATGTTGTTTATCATAAAATAAAATAAAGGAAATTTACAAAACCAATAATAAAAAAAAAAATTAATTACTAATAATATATTATTAATTACTCGTATTTGTCAGACTTTCGCAACTGCGAAATCTTTATTAAGGACATGTAATTAACATAAATGTGTTGCTACCAATTACAAAAAGTTCGATTCATCATCATCGTCATTATTTTCCCCACATATTTTCGTAACGCATAGTGTTCTGAGCGACTTTTTGCAGATTTTATCAAGTCGACACTCAATCTAGTGACCCCATCAGGCGACCCATGCCCAACGCTGTGCTTTAAAGTACTGGACAGAGAATTTTTTTCCCATCGGTTGTCAGTTCTTCAAAATATAACGCCTACTGTTACTTCAGCCTACTGATCCGCTGGGATCTGTCAGTTACTCTTGTTACACTCCAGATATTGTTGATCATACAACTGTTCGACTAAAGACATTCGTGAGTAATAATCAATGTATTTGAAATTGTAAAATTGTTGTTTTTAAAGTTTTATGTTTCATTTCACCTGAGTGAATGAGTTCTATTTCCCGCATCATGTCGACGTTTTCATTCCATAAAATATGCACAACGCTATTTAATTTAATTTAATCGAATGAATTTTTTTCTTTCACATGAAAAATTTACGTTGCCCTGTTTTATAAATTTAAGTTTTAAAGCGGATGAAGTATAGCACATCAGAGATAGATCTTAGCTTGGGATTACGGGGAAAAATAAAAAAAAAAATCTTAGAAATTAACCCTATCTCATAAAATTTTAAATATTATCTAAGTACGACGTTTCATCCAAATCGTCATAGCTCTTTCCGAGAAACCTATTACATATTATCTATCTATCTGTCTTCTACATATATTACTATAATTAAATTGTAGCACGACGATTTCTGTGCTTACATTAAATATTTTTTAATGTTCGATATAAATGCCGAAACATTTTTTGGAAGCTTTGTCTATCTGTCTGCACACGCATCACACACATAATTGTGAATTTGGATGAAAGTTTCACTACAATATTAGGTAAGAGATAAGTTGTTAGAATATATATTTATCATCTTGATAATTACCATAGGAGCTGGGCAGTAGGCATAATTTTCCCTTTAGCAACTACAAAAAGTTTTAAAGTTAATAATGTCGTGAGATTGAAAAATTACAATATCCTATATTGGGTATATCACTTCTATACACTATTATCTAAATTCCAGCGATTCTGCCATAAGGACTATGCCGTCAGCAAATCGAAGGTGAGTGACGTACTCGCCATTGATGTTAATACCGTATCCTTTCCTATAATATTCCAGCGCAACTTGTCTGTTGTATCTATTCTTCCAGCTCCAGGACCTTCTTGTCAGTCCTCAGGGTGCGTGCGTTATATGTTGCCAGGTCGATTCGTCGTAGGTGGCAACCGAACCTCCACCTGAGATTCTTAGCACCCCCTGCCCCGCCGTTACCATGGTCGTCACCGTAGCCAGGAATAGCGCGGGCTGGAGGCCGTTTCTTTGTAACTATCATGGGGGGTATATTGCCATAGTTGCCAGGGTTGACGAGCAGGTTGGCAACCGCAGTTTTTTTGTACAGTTGCTGCTATCAGGAAGATGCTGATGCCCCTCATCTTCCTGATAGCATCTCCTGCTTGTTTCCCTCTGTTGCTTTTTACGACACCCACGGTAAGATATGGGATAGTGGATATTCTTAAACACCACTATACAGTAATAGAATCGCTGAAGAACCTAAGCACTATACTCAATAACCTCAATGGTGTCTCCCAACGGATAGTTCTTAAGATGAAGATGGACAAAACAAAGATCATGTTTAATGTCCATGCCACACCTATGCCGATAGTTGTTGGGAGCATTATGCTCGAAGTTATTGACGATTAAGTTATTTTATACGTGGTAGAGCCATGTTGCAGTTATATTAGTAGTATAGTTGTAGCACGAATGGGTCGGCTTGACCGGGGAAGGACCACGCTCTCACAGAATACCAGCGTGAAATAGTAGCTTAATGCTGCTGTATTTCGTATGGTGAGTGTAGAGAACCGGAGACCCTTTTTACTGGAAACGAGGCATTCCATCTCAGTCCTCACGGGTGACAACGCATCTGCATTTTGATTTTTAATGGAGGATAAATGTAGATGTCTATGGGCCGCAGCAACCACTTACCATCAGGTGGACTGTGTGCTCGTTTGTCACCCTATTCTATATTAAAAAAAAGAGTACGTTTACCTGGGACAAATAGTCCGACTAGGTAAGTCCAACTTCGACCGAGAACTCTATCGGCGGATTTAACTCGGCTCGACAGTGTTTGGGAAATTACGACATATCTCGTCAGGTATACCTCAATCTCTGAAAACTAGATTGTACAACCAGTACGTGTTGCCAGTGATGACCTATAGAACTGAGACGTGGTCCTTCACTGCTGGCCGTATGAGGATGCTCAAGGTCGCTCAGCGAGCTATGGAAAGGGTTATGCTCGGGGTTTCTCTGCGTGATAAACCTAGAAATGAGGATATCCGCGGTAGAACCAGAGTGACCGACATAGCGCAACGGATTAATAAGCTGAAGTGGCAATGGGCCGGCTATATAGCTCGAAGAACCGATAACTGATGGGGAAAAAAGGTTCTCCAGTGGCAGCCTCGTATCGGTAGGCGTAGTGTAGGGTGCCCCCACACTAGGTGAAGTGACAACCTGGTAAGACATGCAGGAAGTCGATATATGCAGGTGGCTCAGGACCGTGCTTTGTGGCATTACTTGGGGGAAGCCTATTTTCAGCAGTGGACTTGTGCTGTTGTGAAAGTTGTGAAGGGCTGTAATGATGATGAATAATAAACTAATTACTTTAATTTTACCTAGATGGCACTATACGTGTTTTAAAGCAAGGTATATCTATACCTATATACTATATATATATATATATATATATATATATATATACATACAAGAATTGCTCGTTTAAAGGTATAGGATACCTTGCTTTAAAACTTATTATAAATCAATGACAAAATTAAGGTAGAATAATTGAATTAGAAGTTTTAATCCATCACAAGCCATTTAAAAGGATGTTTAAGATTTATTGAAACATCTATATTCTTTACACCAAGAGATAATACATATGACGTCAATTTATGTAAATTATTGTAATTAAAAAATGATGGATTACCTTTTTTACCACTTGAGTGTAAGGCATACATATTGCAAGTTCCTTATTTTTATCAAACTGTAGGTAGGGTCTCGACCAAGTCCACTTTCTATGTGGCACTTTCTATGTGGGAGATAAAGTTCATCATAAAGAGTCTCTTTTCTCCATGAAATCAACCAGCTGTAGGTACATTTGGTGCCGTGGCCACAGCCTATCGATTAGATATTCCTAGAAAATAAAATAATACTAGTTTTTACGGAATTTATCGCGTATATTTAACTTTTTAATTACCCGACGTTTCGAGAGCTTTACAGCACCCATGGTCACGGGAAGGACTGAGATGTTCAACGTCCAGCTGTCATAGTTAACCGCGGTTACCATAGATTAAAATTTAACTTTTGTTCCGATCTACACAGTATAAACTTATGGTAGTCTGTGAACATGTACAGGATCGCCCCCGTCACTACATCAGATTTGATAGACCACAAATCCTCGCTAAAGAACACCGATTCCTTCCAAGGATGATTCGCGAGGCTATTGAAATCAAAAAACATCCTAATTTCAATAGAGAAGATGGCTGGGTGCTACCATCTGCTTGGGATCCTATAATAAATAAAATTAAATCCCAACCCAAGCATACAACTGCAAGACTCCATGATACCATAAGTTCTGAATGTGTAGATCGGAACAAAAGTTAAATTTTAATCTATGGTAACCGCGGTTAACTATGACAGCTGGACGTTGAACATCTCAGTCCTTCCCGTGACCATGGGTGCTGTAAAGCTCTCGAAACGTCGGGTAATTAAAAAGTTAAATATACGCGATAAATTCCGTAAAAACTAGTATTACTTCAATGTGTAGTGTTCGCGTAAATATAAGAAATCATTATAAAATAAAATAGTATTAAAATGTCTGTCTTTAAAAGTGAGTAAAAATATAGTTATTATTATTATTAGATGTCACACAACAATATTGAGAAGTTAACGAATCAACATTGTTATTTGTAATAACTAAGTAGTGAGAAAGATTAATTGTAAGTTGAGTCTTCAAAAGCAACACTTGACTGCCTGTGACTGCTATCAATCCCTAGTTTAATGTTGTTCAACGGGCCAAAAATTGCTTTTTTTCTGTGCCCAAATTAAAAAAAAACATATCTACTTATAAAATTCTTAAAAAACATTGTTATACTTACTTTAGCCTATCCTTGATCATTATTATTTATTTTGTTCCTCCTAATTAGCTAACAGTGCCCATTTCGTCTGTTTCATATGATGCTTAATTGTGTTAATGCGGTAATGAACTATTTCTAACTGTTTATAGTTATACCCAAATTGAAAGGTTTATTAGTAATTCACTGTACACATACTTAAAAAGCACTTCACCTTTAAACTTAAAAAGAATTCTTCGAAAGTTGATATTTGTTTACTTTGTTTCATGATCGTCGTGATAACAATTTTTTTTCTGAGAACAAAAAAATGAGGCTCATATACAGGCTCATATATATACACGCTCCTATACAGCCTTATAATTAATTAAAACTCGCAAATACCGCGTTTTTTTATAAGAACTGTATGAAAAGATGTTCTGTTTGACGAATTACACCATTTATTAAGTATATTTACTACTTAAACGCTCGTTTATGAAAGTTACAAAGGGCTTATTATGACTTTACCGGTTTAACGATAAATAAAACATGCCTGTTGCTAAGAGTAACGCAGCTAACTTCATGTAGTACGAAAAATTTTTGGCCAATCCGAGCGCAATTCCGATTTCAAGTCCAATGTTGTCAAAAAATTATTTTCAATATTACCTAATTTGTCAACATTGGATTGACATTATTGACATTGGATTGAAATTGAGATTGGATCGAAATTGTTATTGGATTCAAGACGTACAGCTAAACCGCTGGACGTAGAAGAGTGAAAAGGGACAATAGCTTACTTTTATTACGTAAACATATAGTGACACATAGGAAGAAATATAGTGTTCCAATTTTTAATAACTTTTTTACAATGCGATTTTTTTGTATGAAGAAAAATTAGCATGAATGCTATAAGACACGAGAACGGATGTATTGTGAGTGACGAAGTTTCGAGTTCAAAGAGATGGAAGGAATATTTTGAAAGCGTGTTTATGAGTGAGGAGGTGACGTTTGAACTAAATGAAATAGAAATTCCGACAGAAGAGGAAATAAGTAGGGAGATAAGTATAGATGAAATAATGAAAGCAATGAAAAGCATGAAAGCAGGTAAGGCAGCCGGATATTATAGAGTTTCTCTCGAAACTGGCTCTCTCGAGGCTGGAGAGGAAATGGTGGCAGGTTTGCTTGTTTAATTCATGTTGGTAACTGAAGCGGGTACCGGAAGACTGGTGCAAAGTCGTGACAGTCCCAATATATAGGGAAAAGGGTCGCAGCAGGACTGTAAAAACTACCGTGGTATCAGCCTTCTTAGAATTGTGGGAAAACTGTATTCTAAGGTACTAACTGAAAGGGTCATGAAAGAAACTGATGAAAAAATTTGGGGTGTTCAAGCGGGATTTAGAAAGGGAACGGGATGTACAGATGAACAAAATAGAGATGTACAGTAGCCTTTTCGATGTGCATGATCGTGGAGAAATTTTGGCCAAAAACCAAAGAGTTTTTTTGTGCGTTCATAGACTTGGAGAGGGCTTATGACAGAGTGGACATGTTATGGCAAACACCGAATTCATTTGGGTTGAGCACTAGGTTGATACAGACATTAAAGTTTCTTTATCTCTAGTACTTGTGTTCGGATCAACGGGGTCTACTCCGACTGGTTTGGCATCCATAAAGGTGTCAGACATGGCTGTATGGCTTCCCAATAGTTCTTCTTCTTCTACTTCCAGACAGTTGTTTACAAACTTTGAAACGTGAAGAATGTTGGTTAACAATGGGCGAGTTAACCGTTAAATGCTTTTTGTACGCCGATGATCAAGTCATATTAGCAACGTCGACGGCCGAGTTGCAAATGATGGTTACATTAATGAACACGTCGTTAAAAGATAGAGGAATGAAAGTGAACGCAAGTAAGACGAAAGTCATGATTTTTTAAAGAGAAGAAAGTAAAACGTTATGTGAAATGAAAATAGAAGGACAGTTGATTTAGCAAGTTGATGAGTTTGTATATTTGGGATGTGTATTCAGCGGGGAGATATGATAAGGACATAGAAAGACGAGTGATCGCAGAAAATAAAGTAAATGTGGCTCTACACTCTATTGTAAAAAGTCCCTATTGTAAAAAAGAATGTTTCAAAAAAGGCACGTAGCAATTCACAGTATTGTGTTGGTCCCTACTTTAACACACCACTCTCGCCTTCTCCGCATTCATATACCTACGTATACATGCTCGTCGGTTAAGGGTACGTTTAATTTGGCCCATTTTAATTTATCGCCAATTTGGTTGATAAAATTTCGCCTAGGACGTCCCTTTCCGACTCTTCCATTCACTTATGCAACAAAAATTTTCTTTGTCACTATTTCATTGTTCATTCTTTCTACTTGACCAAACCACCGAAGCATTCCTTTCTTAATCCTGGTCATAACATCATCTTGCAAACCACACTTTTCTCTTGTCACATAATTTCTCACCCTGTCACTCAGATTCATCCCTAACATACTCCTTAGCGATCGCATTTCTACTGCATTTATTCTACTCTCGTGCTTCTTCACCACACCCAGCTTTCACTACCATACATTAAAGTAGGGACTAATATAGCATTATTAATTATCATACGTGCCTTTTTTGACACATTCTGGTTCTTCATAATAGAGTGTAGTGCCCCATTCACTCTGTTCCCTGCATTTACTCGTCGTTCTATATCATTATCATATCTACCATCCCTGATAAATACACATCCCAAATACACAAACTCATCCACTTGCTCAATTAACTCTCCTTCTATTCTTATTTCACATACCGTTTTGCTTTCTTCTCTTTCAAAAACCATCACTTTCGTCTTACTTGCGTTCACTTTCATTCCCCTATCTTTTAATGCCCAGTTCATTAATGTAACCATCATTTGCAACTCAGCCGCCGATGACGCAAATATATATACCATACAAAGAAACAATAGTTTTTAATTGCAAAGTGGTGAGGAAATTCGTAAAAAGAAATCACGATATTTAACAAAAATCTAGCAAAACAGTAAGTTTGTCTATTATCAATGTTTATAAGTTAGTATTATTGCAATTTGCAACTAGATCTCGTTAACGCTGAATTCAAAGGAGGTTTTGTTACCACTATATATTAAAAGGTTTTAAATATAATTTTACTACAATTTCTAAATAAAAAATTAAAAAAAAAAAAACGAAGACTGTAAAGAAAAAAAAAACGACATTTTTGAATGCGTTATATTTATATTTTACTATTTCTGTTGTTATATATTTAAGCGTTAAGTGTTTTGAACGCTGAATACTTTTAATTTTTTTAAATAGTTTTACTGTTTCCAATATACCCATCAAACTGTTTAGGCCAAATTTTGGTCATGGCAGCCAGTCTAAATGGACAATAGCATATATTAATATATTTCCGTTATCAGAGAGACGTGGGGCATATACACAATCGATATCTGACGCGCTCTAATATTTTCATGTGGCAATTTTTTCAAACATTTTTGATAACTTGTAGACGCTCCCCCACCGGAGCAAGGGGTAAACATCATATAATTTTTATTTCGGTCTTTCATGTAATCTCCGAAATCCAATAGGTCCTCACGTAGCTCAAGTAAATCTTCGTTTAGTCGTGGCTCCCCTATCTTCTATTGACGCACTTTGCATCAACAGAAAAGGATTTAAAATAGAACGAAGTGTTTTTAAGCTGAGGTTTTATTAGAGCAAAAAGAGCAACAGTGTGTGACAGAAAGAAACTCCAAACCGCTCCTTAAGTTAAGCATGGATCAGAAACCATTTGAGATTTTTGTAAAATCCGAAAACATGGTCACTGCGCCAGTTTAAGTTACAATATATATATATATATATAGAATGGACAAAGTACCAACCTAATTGACGATAATCTGAAAACACTCTAAAAGACGTAAATTAAAAATGTATAATCTTCTCCGATCTATGCATTCGCGTCCAATTTTCCTGATTTAGGAGAATCCTTCGAGCGCATGTAGGCATATACAAGAATATAACTAATTCCGTAATATTTCAATCAATTCGGCAATTTCTCACAGGATACCAGCGTAAAATAGTAGCTTAATGCTGCTGTATTTCGTATGGTGAGTGTAGAGAACCGGAGACCCTATTTACTGGAAACGAGGCATTCCATCTTAGTCCTCACGGGTGAAAACGCATCTGCATTTTGATTCGTAATCGAGGATAGAGGCTATGGGCCACAGCAACCACTTACCATCAGGTGGACTGTGTGCTCGTTTGTCACACAATCCTGTAAAAAAAAAACAATTAAAAATATAACCAACTTTGTATTATTATTTCAAAATAATTTGACAAACATTATTTTACTTCGATATAAGTATCAAGTAATTCATAAAACTGCTTGACAAGTTGCTGATGCGTAGTAGTTATAGTTATAATTTACGACTCGCAAATGATGCGGTCCCACAACATAACGACACTTAAGTTATAAGTGTCCACTTCTCGCAATCCTCAGAATTCAACGACTTAATGTTAATAGTTTTAGCAAAGGCAACACTAAGAGCGATGGTAATAGTTAGACAACAAAATATTATAGCGTTTTATTTTTACATATTTTTAAATTGCCATTATTATAATGATTTCTTGTATTTACACGAACACTACACATTGATTAAACTACTTTTATGGATTTTATAGCGTTTAATTTCAATTATATTTAATTCCCGACGCTTCGGGTGCTTTCCAGCACCCATGGTCACGAGGGACTGAGGTGACTAACTTCCGGATGTCATTGTTAAAAAAGCTGAAGGTGGAGTACCTTCAGCTTTTTTAACAATGACATCGGGACGTCAATCATCTCAGTCCCCCTTGACCACGGTGCAATATAATTCAAATTAAATACGATAAAATCCGTAAAAGTAGTTTTAATAAACGCCAGTATCCTAACAAATTACTAAAAATCAATTGAAGTTAGAAATTACAACCAAAGCAAACAAAAACACGTTGGGTTGCAGCAACGATAAAGCACTTTTTAGTTTCGCTTAACTGTATAATATTATTATAACTTTCTGTCTTCCCCTTTCCTTGTCTCACTTATCGCATAATACTCGTAGAATGAAATAGAAAATTTATTTGCAAACGTTTTGTCGTATAAAAGGAAGCGCAGTTAGGCTTTAGGCCTGAACTTATCAAGTGAAAGCGCAATACTGTGTCTCAAACAGAATATACGGTACTACACTGATAGAAAAACGCCAATGTAAGCGTGTTTTTTGAATAGTACCCCTATGCATAAATGGCGTTGCTATGAATGATACGATTCTGTTGAGCTTCTCTATCAACGGTTTTCGAGGGTTGGTTTGTTGTAAATCTATGAGGAATATGTGGAAATGAATGAACTCGTTTACCACTCCTAAAAATTGTATTTTTGTGTTTAGCGTAAAGATAAAAACATTTAATTTTAAACTATGCATACAGTAATTTGAAACGCGCTATAACCAGCTAAGTTCAAGTACCTCGGTTTTCTAGTAACCGCACATCTGGACATAAACTAAAGGAATTGATAACATTTTGTCTTTTTATGTAATTTCATCGAGTATTGCACGTCATTCATCATCATCATCATCAAAACACCCCTTTACAACTTTACTGCTAAACATTGGTCCCCCTAATTGCCACAAAGTACGATCCAGAGCCACCTCCATCCACCGACTATCTGCGAATACTAGGCTGTCACTTGAGACGTTATAAAACTTTATTCATGTTGTACTATTATTAAATTGCTTATACCTAGTAAACAAATAAAGCTACCAGAGTATGGAGAGAAAATCTAAGAGAACATTTTAAAGGCTGCTCTCTGCTTCAGCTTATAGACAATAACGTTACGCAAATTAGGTAAAGCCTAGCTCGGCTTGAAAACAATCTCTTCGTAAGGTTTTCTTTAAGAGCCGTACGTACAACAACGGAAGAAAGGAATTCATTGTCTTATTGAAAATTTTAGTTGTATTTAAGACTTATTAAAGAAATATTAAATTTATTAAAATTATATTAAAAAAAACACGTCTTTGTATACTGCTTAGGTTGTTGAATAATGTTGTGAAGCTTATAAGTTATTTTCATGTTTATGAACTAAGATTGTTTTGTATGTATACATAATGTATTTAAAAACAGATGTTTTTAGCGGCCGGTATGTCAAGGTTGCAAGGTGACATTAACTGCATAGTGTGCATTTCGTGCATTTTTTAGTCTCAAGTAATCGGTCATAACATAAACACGTAATTTCTTTTCCGAGTCACTTGCTATACGAATATAGACACTAACGCTCCAAACAAATATTTTTCCGTAAGATTTTTCAAAAACACTCGTTGTTTATATGTACTGCTGTTAAATATGTTTAGAAGCACAGGTGCTACAGTTGTAGCTGAAGAAATCACATATTTAACAGCTATTTAGAAAGAACCGGAGTAAACTCTCTACCCAGCAGACAGTCGATGACGACAGTAACTCAAGTTCGTAAGACGGATAACCGATCAAAATAACTTTAGGTTTATATTAACATCGAAGCTCTTGTTTCGTCATTTTCTCTAATAGTTTACACGCACAGACGCTTAAATCACAAAATCGCATCACTTTTACGAATCAAGATCCACTTCAAACCATTGTTTAAGCGATAAATCAGAAGCGAAAATCCGTCGACGGTCAAGTTTCTGCCAAAACACACAGTTAGTAAAGTAGTTATAAGTTTCGTAGATTATAGTAATTTTAATACCACAGAGATAGACTATACAAAATTAAATTTCTTACGGAATTTATCGCGTATATTTAACTTTTTTACCCGACGTTTCGAGAGCTTTACAGCACCCATGGTCACGGGAAGGACTGAGATGTTCAACGTCCAGCTGTCATAGTTAACCGCGGTTACCATAGATTAAAATTTAACTTTTGTTCCGATCTACACAGTATGAACTTATGGTATCATGGAGTCTTGCAGTTGTATGCTTGGGTTGGGATTTAATTTTATTTATTATAGGATCCCAAGCAGATGGTAGCACCCAGCCATCTTCTCTATTGAAATTAGAATGTTTTTTGATTTCAATAGCCTCGCGAATCATCCTTGGAAGGAATCGGTGTTCTTTAGCGACCGAAAAGCCATCTTAACTCTATAAATACTAAAATTCAGTTCACAATGGAGTTAGAGGCAAACAATTCCTTAGCTTTTCTAGATGTGTTAGTAATTCGGAATCCTGATAACACCTTGAGCCATACTGTGTATAGAAAAAAAGACCCATACAGATAGATATTTAAACGGTGATTCTCACCACCATCCTTCACAGTTAGCTACCGTGGGTAAATCTTTGTTTCAGAGAGCACGAGGGATCTGTGACAGTAAACACCTGGCTGCCGAGCTCCAACATGTCAAGCAAGTTTTGCATGACAACAAGCTTCGGGTCCCGCGCCTACGTCACAGAGAACGAGTGAAGCCGGTCACAGTCGAGCGTGTACCTGCTGTACTGCCATATGTTAGAGGAGTCACTGACAAGATTGGCTACATCTTGAAGCGCGCTTCCATCAAAACATACTTCAAGCCGCCGAAGAAGATTGGTCAGTTTTTACCATCAGTCAAGTGTAACGTCCCTCTGCAAGATGCAGGAGTGTACAAGCTTGATTGTGAATGTGGTCTCTCCTACATAGGACAAACTAAAAGATCAATTAAAACCCGCGTCAAAGAACATATAGCTGATGTGAAGAATCGACGCTCCGGGAAGTCTGCAGTCTGTGAACATGTACAGGATCGCCCCCGTCACTACATCAGATTTGATAGACCACAAATCCTCGCTAAAGAACACCGATTCCTTCCAAGGATGATTCGCGAGGCTATTGAAATCAAAAAACATCCTAATTTCAATAGAGAAGATGGCTGGGTGCTACCATCTGCTTGGGATCCTATAATAAATAAAATTAAATCCCAACCCAAGCATACAACTGCAAGACTCCATGATACCATAAGTTCATACTGTGTAGATCGGAACAAAAGTTAAATTTTAATCTATGGTAACCGCGGTTAACTATGACAGCTGGACGTTGAACATCTCAGTCCTTCCCGTGACCATGGGTGCTGTAAAGCTCTCGAAACGTCGGGTAAAAAAGTTAAATATACGCGATAAATTCCGTAAAAATTTGTATTATTTCAATGTGTAGTGTTCGCGTAAATATAAGAAATCATTATTAAATTTCTTTTTTAAGATAATAAGCATATAAATAAACTGGAGAAATATTAATAGAATAGAATAAAGTACAGAAGATTGGGTAGTAGCAGATTAAATGATTTACGAGACAAAATAAAAAATTAAAACATTTTATTGAAAAAAAAAATGTCGACTGTCGATATTTATATTTTAACGCTTAGCCCACCACGCGACCATGGGCCTCGCCCCGCCCCTGCGTCGAGAATCCAGCGAACGCGCTAATGCTGGTGCTACACTAACGGGAAACGTCAATGCCTATAGACGCAGCAAGTATTGCTTTAAATTTAACGTAATAAAATTGGCTACACATGATCTTTCCACATCACGTCATTAAATTTCAATGCCACTCAATGGCATTAAATTTGGCGTTAATGTTCCTAGAAGACTTTTTATATTTGGTAAAAATGGATCTATAAAAACCCATTAGGTTTTTCTTCGCCTTTCTAATTCTTCGACAGTTGTTATAAAAGATAATAATTGGATAATTCGGCGTAAAGCATGATTTGTGCTGTACGATTTTAAAACTTTTGAGTCTTGGATCCCAAAAATATGGCAATGTTTGCAGAATCTTAAGAAACGTAATAACTTTTTTATTATTCCACTCCATCATACACATACGTGCGACCCTGCTGTGTTCATTGTGCACAGTCAGACAAACGTAGTGTGTCCACTTCAACGCGTTATTTTGTGTGTTAATCTCTTTGATGTACCGCTACTTGAGTTATCGCCAAACGGCAAACGGCATTGTTAATTTCATTGTCAAATTAACGCGTTAAGTCGTGGCCTCATCTACAATCAACGTCCATCAACGCGATAATTAACGACATTTCACGTAAGTGTGGCCTTCGTCGTGTGGCCTTCGTCATGTGGTCATCTAGGTCTTCATGAACCTTTTTGAAAATGAGTTGAAAAAAAAACACGATGGTTCTACGTAGCATCACTAAGTTCCTTTACCCATCTTCTGAGTCAATCATAAGGAAGGTGACTGTGCTGATGACTTGAGCTAGTGACTGTGCTGATTAGTCTTCATCCTCCGTCAAACGAAATTATCTAAATATATAAAATAATAAAAAAATCTAAATAGCATAGAAATAATATGCCTAGCGACTGAGAAAGTAGAAAGTATCAGCGGATTACGGCGTGCTCGGAACACTCCGTGGAGTGCCATCAGTAGAAAATGTCAACTTAAGATTTCGCATTCACGATCAGTTTTTGGATTTAAGTCAATTCAATCGAGCAGTTTCAGTTGACAGTACGACCGAAAAAATCCGTGGGTTGTCGCCAGTTGAAAATTTCAACTTAAGATTCCTCACTCACGGTTAGTTTTTGGATGTACGTCAGTTCAACTGATAATTTTAAATGACCGTGTGTGGCGTTCATTACACTTGACGTTCATTCGGATACAGCCAAATAGTAAAAAGTAGTTTGTGTTGTGTGTGTAGTATGTAGGTACAATAATATTATCAATATATACATATGTATAGAAGAAGATGTCCTGAGTGACTGACCTGTCTATCAACGTACAGCATAAACGCTGGACGTAGACATCTGTAATAATAATAATAATAAGGCTGTTCCCTCGTCGGATGAGAATGCTACGGCTGAGGATGCGGCGCCACAAATGGTAGAGCAACCCGCAAACGTGGATGCCGCCGTGAATACCCCAGTTGTGGTTGATTCAAACGATGATGGAACAGTCGCCCAGGAACTGGAATTAGAGCATATGAGGAGTACATTGGAAGAGGCGATTGTGGAAACGCGCAGTACGCCTCTCGAAAATCGACCGCGACTTCCCCGCATAGCCCTAAGCAAGCGGAATCGGGCTGTCGTGAGGGCTCTGAACCCAATGCTGGTGACCTATTTGGAAGCCAGCCGGGAACTTTGCGAGACGGGCTCAATTCTTTTTGGCGCCGCGCTGGCAGTCTGCCGTATCATAGGCGCCAAGGTTTCCACGGCTGCACGCGCTACTGGCCATAGTAGCGCTATCCCAGCATGGAGAAGAAGAATTGAGGAACGTATCGCAAAGGCTAGAGCTCTCATCGGCAGACTGATATGCTTCAGATCAGGCAACAACAGGCCAAGAATTGTGCGCACCGTCAGGATGGCGTTTGCTGGGACAAATGTCAGTTTGTCCCAGCCGGATATAACGCAAAAACTGACAGAGCGCATAGATGATCTGAAGCAGAGAATCGCTGCTTGGGGAAAACGGATTCGGCGATATACCGAGAGGTCGACACGGTTCAACCAGAATCGTCTCTTCCAGAGTGATCAGAAGAGGCTCTATGAATCATTGGAGCGACCAATGGTAAGTGGAACGGGTCCAGCACCGAATCAGGCAGACACTGTAGCATTCTGGCGCGGCCTGTGGTCAGAGCCCGTAAACCACAGCAAGGGCCCTTGGACGGAAGTTGTGGCGAGTCAGTGTGCGGGTATTACGCCCATGGACCCCGTCATCATAACGCCGGATGACGTAGCTGAGGCGGTCCGTAGGGCCCCGAACTGGAAAAGTCCGGGGCTTGACGGGCTGCATCACTACTGGCTGAAGGGGTTCATGGTGTGTCACTCTGTGCTTGCCCGACAGTTTCAAGAGGCTCTCAACCAGAAGTCGCTCCCAAGCCTCTTCACTACTGGGATCACTCATTTGGTTCCTAAAGACCAGGGTACCACAGGGTAGACCCTAGCAAATACCGCCCCATCACGTGTCTACCGACCATATACAAGACACTAACATCCATTTTGAGCGCGAGAATCACTTGGCACCTGGACTCAAATCAGGTGAGGTCGCGCGCTCAAAATGGATGTCGGGGCGGTGGTCGTGGAACCAAGGAACCACTCCTCATTGACGCGGTCATTGGCAAAGTGGTGAAACGCAACCGTCGGAACTTCTCCGCCGCCTGGATAGACTACAGAAAGGCATTCGACTCGGTGCCCCATACATGGCTAAAGAGAGTCCTCGAGCTGTACAAGATAGACTGTACAGTTAGAGACTTCCTTGGGCAGTGTATGGGGCAGTGGAGTACGATCCTTTGTCATCTGGGCGAGCGGATGATGGCTGCGGAGAACCACATAAGGATAAGAAGGGGTATCTTCCAGGGCGATTGTCTGAGTCCAATCTGGTTCTGTCTCTCTCTGAACCCTCTCAGTACCTTACTGGAGGGCTCCGGGAGGGGATTTCAGCTACGGAGAGGAGGGACAAAAGTGACCCACCTTTTCTATATGGATGACCTCAAGTTATTCGCCTCCAGTCGCTCCCATCTTATGGAATTGCTAAACATCACTTGTGAATTTAGCAATTCCATTGGAATGGAGCTTGGGACGGATAAGTGTGCGGTCCTCCATGTTGAAAGGGGAAGGGTTGCTAACTCTGAGGGCGTAGACTTATCTATGCCCGTCAACTTAAGGACCCTTTCCGAGGCTGAAACATACCAATACCTGGGTATGTCACAAAACATCGGTATCGATGAGACTGGTATGAAACAGTCAGTTTGCGACGTGTTTTATGCACGCTTGACCAAAGTGCTTAACAGCCTTTTGTCCGGTGTGAATAAAGCACACGCATATAACGGCTGGGTCATGCCTGTCCTCATGTATACCTTTGGCATACTCAGGTGGACTCAGACTGAACTTAACGCCCTGGATAGAAAAGTCCGCACTACCATGACGTCCCATAGGATGCATCATCCGAGATCGTCGGTAATGAGGTTGTACTTGTCGCGGAAGCATGGTGGTCGTGGCTTCTTGAGCGCGCTCACCATGCATAATCGCGAAGTGTGCAGCCTCCGTGATTACTTCCTGGCGAGATCGGATGATCCATTCTATATGGACGTCATTTCTTGTGATAAAGGACTTACCCCTCTATCCTTAGCCAACGAGCAATGGCAAGACCCGGCAGTGCAGAGCATTTCCGACCGAGAGACCGTATGGAAGGAGAAGGAGCTCCACGGGAGGTTCTACAAGGCTCTACATGAGCCTTTCGTAGACACAGTAGCCTCCCTCCACTGGCTACGCTTTGGTGATCTCTTCGGGGGAAACCGAGGGTTTTGTCTGTGCAATACAGGATCAGGTTATTAAGACCAACAACTATCGGAGATACATCCTAAAGGATGGCACCGTCGACATCTGTCGAGCTTGTCGCCATCCCGGTGAGTCACTTAGGCATGTTATCTCCGGTTGTTCGGCGCTTTCTAACTCTGAGTACTTGCACAGGCACAACCTAGTAGCCAGAATTCTACACCAGGAGCTCGCTCTGAAATACGGTCTCGTGGACCGGAAATTGCCTTACTACAAGTACTTGCCGGAAGCCGTGCTCGAAAATGATCGCGGCAGGCTCTATTGGGACCGGGCCATCATCACAGACAGGACTATTCTTGCGAATTAGCCTGATATTGTGCTGATGGACCGGGCACAGTCAAGGATATTTTTGGTCGACATTACCATTCCGTATGACGAGAACCTCGTGAAAGCCGAAACAGACAAGCAAACAAAATATCTGGACCTGGCTCACGAGGTGACCGACATGTGGGGTGGTCTGCCGACCGAAATTATTCCTGTAGTCGTCTCTGCAAACGGGCTAATCCTAGTCAGCCTCTCGGGTCATCTGAGGCGGCTGGGACTACGTGGCGGACCGCTCCAGGTTCAAATGCAGAAGGCGGTGCTCCTCGATACCGCCCGCATCGTCCGCCGGTTTCTTTGCCTTTCCCCCTAACCCTCGGCCGTTTGATCTCCCCTGCCGAGGGCCTCCATCTGGTTGGGCTTTTATTTATTTATGTACTTTTATATTTATTTTATGTTATTGATATTTATGTATATTTATTTTTTCATTTTCATTTATAATTATATATTTATAGAACCCAACCAGATGAGAAAACTATATAGATACCCCATAATGATAATAATAATAATAATCTTTATTGATAAACATATTACATGCACGAAATTTACAGTGGTCATTAGCCTATATATAACTAGGATATAATACGTGTATTTCAGGGGCTAGTTTCCTTCCCTATTCTTAGTTCCATTTCTATAATTTGTTTATCTATGTATTATATTTATAATGTTTATTTATTATATAATATTAACAAGTATTTTTTTAAATGTAAAATTTATGACAGTAAAAAGGGTAAAGTAATGTGGACAGTAGCTGCCATTTATAACGTAGGTATCCCCTGAGAAAGAATTTAAAAAAATTCAACCCATAGGGGGTGAAATTAGGTTTTACAGTTTGTATGAAACTTTTAATGACGAAAAAGTTACCATTTTGATGTAAAATACCAAATGAACGTACACATTTGTTTGAATGCTAATTGCAATGTCGAAAATATACTCTTCTTTGTCCATGTAACCGCGTGGCATTAATCATATTTTAGGAGTTGATTAAAATATTGTATTGAGACAAAAACTAAATTGATCGTAGGGCTAAACAGTTTTATAAACTTCATATAGATATAGATTTTAAAGTTATTGAATTCATTTCGTTTGTAGAGACGGCTAGACAAACCTATATTTTACTCTAGATTTATGTTAGAAATAAAATATTAAAAATAAAAGAAAAAAAAAACCTTTTGCATAATGAAATTGATGTTATATTTAAATACTAAAAATATCAATATAAGATATCATAAGAATTAAAAAAATTAAAAAATTCATTAACACCACAATTTTAGTTGCGTGTAAATAGATTGGACAAATAGTTGTGACAATCCAAATATTCAAATAAATAGAAATATAATAATAATTTAGTTCAAGCATTCATTGCTTGCTGCATTGATGTATAATGATGTCATACAAATGGTTATATAGCTTACGTAGTTTCACAAAGTTATTTTATTTGACATGGTGTATAAGAAAAAAGAAACTTTCTTTTCCAATTACAAGTGTAAGAAATTCGGACGAAACTTATAAAGGAAAGAACATATGTGATTCATATTAATACTTGAGTTTCAGGGTATGAAAATATTAATAAAGTAGAACAGGAAGGAAACGAAATATCAACTCCTCCTTTAGAAAATTATATTAACTTCCTTTCATAAAAAGAAAACCATTTGACATTAATTTAATTTATACAGAATTTTATCTACCGATTACGATTTTATGACTCTAGTTATTAAAAAAATTAAGATCAAAGAAATACTTTATTTGTCACTTACACTGGCTTAATAAATAGAATACGAAAAAAAGTAGCATTCTAATAATGTCAATATTGATACTTTATATATCATCTATACATATAATAAATCTGTAGAAAAGTCGTGTCTGTAACTCTTATATTTTCTGGGAAAAATAAGTCCAGGGGACTAAATAAAGGGCACTGAAGTAGTGTATTTAAGATTGACGCAAAAACTACTGAACAGATTTCCCCATTATTACACTACTTTTTATCTGATTACGGAACTTCAAAACAGGAGGGTTAAGTATTTTCTTTCTTAAGATGTTATGTTCTATTTTATACGTATATGATACGTATATTGATGTGTTTTATTAAAATAAATAAAATATTTATAAATAAAGTCCAAAATTAGTTTTAACCGTTTTGTAATAAATTGAACTACGCCGACAATCTACGATTTTATTGTTGTATTCAATTTTTCAAGACAGTGCCATATTAGGGGGCAAACGAGCATACGGCTCACCTGATGATAAGTGATTACCGTTGCCCATGAACAACTGCAACACCAGGAGGATTGCAGATGTGTTGCCGGCCTTTTAAAAAGGAGTAGACTTTTATCTTGAAGGTCCGTAAGTCGTATCGGTCCGGAATAACCTCTGGTGGTAGTTGATTCCACAAGGAAGTTATGCGAGGAAGAAAATTTTTTTTAAATCACTTAGTGGTGGACCGCCAGTCATACAGATGGTATGTATGGTATCGCGAGTTTTGTCGCGATGTGCGATGGTGAAACTGTGCGACTGGAACTAGTCCAAACAATACCTCAGAGCACTCCCCATGGTAAATGCGATAAAACACGCAAAAATATACAACATCTCTTCGCAGTGCCAGTGAGTCAAGCCGATCGGCAAGAGCTTGGTCGCCGACGATTCGAACTGCTCTGCGCTGGATGCGATCAAGTGGAAGGAGCTGGCACTGGGGAGCCCCGGCCCAGAGATGTGAACAGTATTCCGTGTGCGGTCGAACCTGAGCCTTGTTAAGTTGCAGGTGGTGAGCCGGCACGAAATACTGTCCCGCTCTGCTGAGCACGCCAAGCTTTTTAGAGGCCAATTTGGCCTTCGCTTCCAAGTAACCATGAAACTGCACGTCACTCGATATGTCGACGTTAAGTATTCCGATACTGATTGAGGCAACAAGGGGAGTGCCTTGAAACTGAGGAGATACGACGAAGGGGTTCTTTTTAGCGGTAAACGAGCAAACTTGTGTCTTCTGGGGATAAAACTGGACTAGATTTAGTCGCATCTAGTCCGAGATTTTGTTCTACAAATTCCCGACTTCAGACAAGTTTGTCCCGGTACTCGGCGACGTTTTCCCGAGAAATATTGGCACGGCCGGTGTATAAAGCATCTCCAGTGCTGTCGTCCGCATAGCAATGAATGCTACCGATTTGCAACATGTCATTGATATGCAGAAAAAACAGCGTTGGTGATAGCACGCAGCCTTATGGAACACCAGCGTTAATGGGCTTGTAGTCGGAGCATGCACCGTCTACTTCGACCTTGATGCTCCGATCAGCAAGAAAACTGGTGATCCAATTGCACAATTTCTTGGGAAGCCCATAGGAAGGAAGCTTTGTAAGAAGCGCTTTGTGCCAAACCAGATCGAAGGCCTTAGCTATGTCCAAACTGACGGCCAACGAGTTAGGTAACCTAGAAGATCACCAGCTGAGCTACCGCTACCGAAACCATACTGGCAGCTAGTAATTAGCTAGTGATCCTCGAGGTACCGCATGAGCTGGCTGTTAATAATAGATTCTATTAGTTTAGAGAACAAGGAGGTGATGGCGATAGGCTTATAGTTGAACGGATCAGAGCGGTTACGTCTTTTAGAGATCGGATGCACGAAGGCTGTCTTCCATGATTTCGGGACTACGCCTAGGGAGTAGAGTACCGGAAAAGACGCGTTAGGACCGGTGCCTACTTTGGAGCACACGTCTTCAGCACAGTAAGAGAGACGCCATCAGGCCCACTCGACTTATTGACGTCCAGGGAGAGGAGCGCTCTGCGCACCGAGCGTTGGATAAACAGCACATCCTGCATGGAGCACTCACACTGCGGTATGGTCGGCGGTGTGTTCCCCCCGTCATCAAGAGTCGAGTTGGATGCAAAGAGAGAGCCCAGTAGATCGGCTTGGGCAGCATGGGCCAGTGAGTCAACCTCCATGTACAGAGATGGAAGGATTGGCTGGCAAAAGCTCCCTTGGACAGTCTTGGCGAGATACCATAATGTCAGTATTCCCGAAGGAAGACGAATGAGTTTCTCGCCAATTCTGCCGATACGCTCTGACTTTGTCTTGACAATGACACTTTTGAAGGACCTGGAAGCAGAATTATACTTCTTTTTAAGAACGCTGGTATTTACATCCCGAGAAATCGATGAGCGAGCCCAGGCCTGGTAGCAATCTTGCTTATGACGTAATGCAATTTTGCAGGTGCGACCAAATCGAGGCTGAGTTTCGCCTTCGATAGGTACCACGGATGATGGAATAAACAGTACCATTCCCTGTAGCACCACATTAGCGACAGAATCAACAACAACGCTGGGAACATCCGGCGAGGAGGAAACCCGCCTCCAAGGGTGGGACGCAAAAAAAATCGCATTCCGTCCCAATCGGCTGACCTATAATGCCAAACACGGCGGCAACCTGCAGTACGCAACCGCGATGGGAGCGTAAGTGGCACCGTACTTCGGATCAGACAATGGTCCGAGAAGCCAAAAGGGACATCAACGGAGACCTGATATCCGTCCGGAAGAGAGGTCAGTAGAAGTTCCAACAGGAAAGGTATACACATGATCTTCCACATCTGGGATCCGCGTTGGCGAGGAAACCAGTTGTGTCAGACCATATGTCAAAGCAAAGTCATGAAAGTCAAACAGATCATGATCAGACCCGCATGATTGGTCAAACGAGAACCAAGCCATTCAGCATGGTGGGCGTTAAAATCACCATGCATCACGATCTCTGCGGATGGGCCCTGTTGTAGCATGGAGTCTGCAGCCATCTGGACAGACGTGGTTGATCAGTCAGTCTGTGACACATTACCGCTATGGGACCTATAGAGGCATCCGTAGACGCGGGGATGGTCGTCGCTGTCTACGCGTAGCCATAAGATGGACAGGTCCGTACTTTCGAGGCTGTCGAGGCGTCGTAAACAGATGTCCTTTCAGACGTACACGCAAACTCCAGCCCGGGGCACAAAAGAGTGTTCTAATCTGTACCCCGGATAAGAGAGATCTGAAGTGTCAGCCGGAGAGGACACCTGTGTCTCGGTTAGAAAGAGCAAGGCCGGCTTCGCCGTTTTCAGATGGTAGTGGACGGTTCTAAGGTTTGAATGAAGTCCCCTGATGTTGATGACGATGATGATGACTTATTGCTCAGTTTGCCCCGAGCTGGTTTATTCTCGAGCGGAATTTCGCCCCCCCTCCCCGAATACGAGGGGCAGCCTGAGCACCCACGCTCAGAAAGAGTAGGGGAGTTTGGACGTGGATGCACAGCGAGGGATTCTCCGTCACCGGGGGTGCTGGAACCCTCCTGGGGCAGTGTTTTATTTAACTTCGCTACCATGTTAAGGGAGCGGGGGGGATTGGTCTTCCGGCCGCCTGCACTCACCAGACGAAATGCAGAATCACAGTTTCTATGGTCGTGGTACCACCCCGGTTTGAGCCGGTCCTACCACTGATAAAATCTAACGTAAAATACAAAACTAGTGGCATTTTGCCTCATTTGTATTCACAAAGTTATTTAATTATATTCATAAATGATTTGAAAATTCTAATGTACATATTTTGTTTCTGTTTATTCATTTTAGTAGATGTAAATACATTTTATAGTAACTAATTATTACTTACATAGATTGTAGTGACATCTATCGCAAGTCGAAAATTAAGGATGTTTCAAGTTTAATTTATAATCTATAAAAGTTAAAAGTAAGTAAAAAATAAAAGTAAGCAAAGAATGTTCAAAGAATGTTGAATTGTTAAGAATGTTCTAGTCTAATCACTCAAATCTTCAGAGCTCAAAAGATTCCTGCCGATGTGATTGCCCGACACGGTCGCCGGCGCAAGACGCAAACCCCTCTCGCAACCGGCTAACCAGTTCCTCACCCGGGACGCGTATATATATATATATATATATATATATATATATATATATATATATATATATATATATATATATATATATATATATATTATGATAATTGTTAATTTTAGCAAAATTACTTACAAAACTGGGTACACAAAACTTTGATTAAGAGAGAAAATCTTTAGTTGAATATGTTGTGTGTCTATCGGCATAGCAATATTTATAAAAGAAATCACACAAGAAATCATTTTACGTATAAGTATGTGAAGTCAGTCATCCAGCGTTGGATTCAACTTAATCAACTCCTTTTTGACCTAAAACTCGCTGTGGCCTGTGGCCAGTAGTGGGATGTATTTAGGCTGCTACTTTTTTTAATTTTTTTAGGGCTTTCCACTGCTGATCATAGGCTTCCTCCATTGTATGACAAACAGTCCGGTTAATTGCAGTAGTATTCACGCTAGACAAGCGGGTTGGTAACCGCAGTTCTTTATATTTTGCGCTGTTATCAAGAAGTTGCTACCCATCTACAGTTTCAGTTTCCCTCTGTCGCCTCTTAAGACACCCACGGGATAAAATGGAGTGGTGGTTAGTGTGTGGTGGTGAGGTAGTTAAAAAGTTAATAAAGTTGGATATTTGCCATAGTAGCCACGCTTGGCATGCGAGTTGCCAACATATAACATAAACACTCACGCCTGTCACCCAGAGGGGTAAGCAGAGACTACAGACTTCCATTTGGCACGATCCTGACACACCTCACTCGCCTCCTTCACATCCATACACCTACGCATACATGCTCGTCGGTTAAGGGTACTCCTAATTTGGCCCGTTTTCAATAAATCGCCAATTTGGTCGATAAATTTTCGCCTAGGACGTCCCTTTCCGTCTCTGCCATTCACTTCTGCAACATAAATTTTCTTTGTAACTCTTTCCTCATTCATTCTATCCACATGACCAAACCACCCAAGCATTCCTTTCTTAATCCCGGTCACAACATCATCTTACAAACCACACTCTTCTCTTATTGCACAATTTCTTACCCTGTCATTCAGATTCAGCCCTAACATACTCCTTAACGACCGCATTTCTACTGCGTTTATTCTACTCTCGTGCTTCTTCTGCCACACCCAACTTTCACTAACATACGTTAAAGTAGGGACCAACACAGCATTGTGAATTGCCATACGTGCCTTTTTCGACACATTTTGACTCTTCACAATAGAGTGCAAGGCCCCATTTACTCTATTTCCCGCATTCACTCTTCGTTCTATATCCTTATCATATCTCCCATCCCTGCTAAATACGCAGCCCAAATATACAAACTCATCTACTTGCTCGATCAACTCCCCTTCTATTCTTATTTCACAAATCGTTTTACTTTCTTCTCTTTCAAAAACCATAACCTTCGTCTTACTTGCGTTCACTTTCATACCCCTTTCTTTTAATGATCCGTTCATTAATGTAACCATCATTTGCAATTCGGCCGCCGACGACGCAAGAATGACTTGATCATCGGCGTACAAAAGGCTCTTCTCACCCATTCTTAATCCGCATTCTTCAACTTTCAAATTTTGAAAACAACTGTCCACAAATAGGTTGAACAGCCACGGGGAAGCCACACAGCCCTGTCTGACACCTTTATGGATGTCCAACCAGTCCGAGTAGACCCCGTTGATCCTAACACAAGCACTAGAGTCCCTATAAAGAGACTCCAATGCCTGTATCAAGCCAGCGCTCAACAAAAATGAGTTCAGTGTTTGCCATAGCAAATCCCTATCCACTCTGTCATAGGCCTTTTCCAAGTCCATGAACGCACAAAAAACCTTTTGGTTTTTGGCCAGAAACTTCTCCGCGATCATGAGTTGCCAACTGCATATTTTTAATATTTTGAGCTACTTGTATGATCAGGAAGACGATTTCTACTTCTGTTCATGAATTTAATACTTCTCACACGTTCTCCGTGAATAAAACTACGTTTATGAAATTTTGAAGTCTACTCGAACGTAAAAAATACTGGCATGTGGTGCTAATCAATATTCAATGGGACCAATATTAATAAAGGCCATTAAATTAAACCTTATTTTATCAAGACTATATCAACTTTAATAATGAATATTATGCAAATAACGCATTTCCGATTCCAGGATAATTTTCCGTAAATAAAGACACATCGGAATACGTGCCCGATATAAAAAGTGTTGCTTGACGTATGATATTTATGCGACTGTGATAAACTAACTTATGTGTGTCTGTAGCCTAGAATATTGCCAATATAGACACAGGTACCGACGTGTCTCTACAAGTGATCCGGTTTTGCTAATTGTAATACAAAATAGTATTATCGATGTTTCTAAATTTAAGCCCACGCGAGCTAATCCGCGGATATAAAGCTAGTATGTCATATATGGTGTACCTGCACGATGTTAAGATTAAATCATAACGGTAATTTTATGTGATAATCAACTTTGGAGAAAACAGTTCCTGGGCATATTAAATAATTTAACGCAAATATTTTTAGAGCATACAGTCCATCTGAAGGTGAGTGGATTACGTTCAATCTTGATTAAAAATCAAAATGCAGATACTTTGTCACCCTTGAGGACTAAGATGGAATGCCTTGTTTCCATAAAAAGGGTCTCCGGTTTTCTATACTCACCATACGAAACAAAGTACCCTTTACGCTGGTATTTTGTGAGAGCGTGGTCCTACCCCGGTTGAATCGACACATTCCTGTTTTTTTATATAAAATAAGGGTGACAAACGAGCACACAGTCCACCTGATGGTAAGTGGATGCTGTGGCCCATAAAAACTAATATAGCTGCATCGTGGCTCTACCATGCATAAATCTTATACATTTATGTGAATATATTATTACGTCTTATATTTTAATCAGTTTTAGAAGTATTATACAAAAGGCGACGTTCCTTGGGGGACGCCCATGTTGCATCTTGTGTCATCATCATCATCAATATAGCCCAACGCATGAGCAGTGAGCATGTGAAGAGCTGTAATGATGATGATAATTCATAATTCATAATTCTTTATTGCATGTCACAAAGTATAAAGTTGGAACAATATATTTACAGAAAATGTGACACAGGACGTAGCATATTAAAACAGAGTTTAAATTTTAATTAATATGGAATTCATTTCATTCAAATTACAGTGTTTATAGTACACAATATATAAATTGTATTATAAAATGTCAGACTAAATAATACTCACACATTTATTTTAAAAATTAAATTTCAATAAATATTATATGTGAACTGATCATTCGTCATTTATATTATGTAAATAAAATTTGAAAATTTTGATGATAAATACTAACAACGTCACATATGTAAATAGAAATAAAGAAAATTGTCAAATAATTAAAATTGATTTATAATTTACCATTAAAATATTCATTCAAACTATAATATGTTTTTACAATAAGCATTTTCTTGAGTACTAAATGTACTAAATGGTTGTAAACCCTTATAGCATTTTATATGCTAAATGTACTAAATGGTTGTAAACCCTTATAGCATTTTATATAATGTGAGATGTGTGGCAGGAGCAACCAGATTATAACCTCGGCGTGTGCCGTAGCGACTGGGTCTATCTTCAAATCGCTGGAAATAATGAGGATTTTTCCTAACAAATCGGCATAATTTAAAAATGTACATGCACGTTACTGTTAGTAAGTTATATCTAGGGAACAACCTTCGACTTGAATCTCTTGGAGCTACGAATGTGATGATTCTAAAGCAACGTTTTTGGAGCATGGATACCGCATTTACCTCGGTGGAGTTTCCCCAGAATATGATGCCGTATCTTATCCAGGCAGCTGCGTGGCTGTGGTACGCAGTAAGTGCGCACTGCTCATTAGTATCCTTACGTAGCTCACGCAGGGCATAGCAAAAACTGCTCAACTTACTCACAACTCTTTCTACATGACTTTTCCATGAAAAAGTGGAGTCTATTGTTGTTGATAATGATACAAGATCAACTGAGCAAGGAAAATGTTGAAAATTGTGAACACAAAGCGTGATCTTTCTTCTAAGCCTAATAAATATTTGTTAAAAATAAAATTTCAAATTTAAATGAATTATGAAATCAGACATTATTCACTTTAATTCATTAAAATTGTTCATATCTTATTTTAGTGTCGTAAGAAATAAATTCTTATTTACTTTTAGGGCGTCTTCGACTACTGTGATAGCTTCTAAATATAATTTATAAACAGTCGATCAGCAATATACTGCAAGTTACATACAAAATATAAGCAAGAAATGATTTTTGTTGAAATGTTACTTATATCTTATATTTGTTACCAGCCAAACCGAAAAATAGTTTTACAACACAAATTTTAATCTAATATATACCTTAGACTCACGTTATAAAGTAACAATTGGTTAAAACAGAAATTGTACTCACTTAAAGAAATGAAAAGATATTCCCGTTGCATTTAAATAAACCATTACATTAATAAAATACCTCGCAGCGTATTTGAAAATGGTATTTATGGGGCCAAATTTCAAGCACTGTTCCATTATGTATATTGTGCAAGTATAATGTTAATAGACGTTCAAAAACTATTAATCATAAAATTAATTGCACAGGAGATATATCGTCCTGCGTCATGTTGTTGTATTGCGATTATAGAACTCCCATTCAATTTCACCGTGTCTTAATACCTGAAATAGATTTTGCGGCGCTACATTAATAAATTTAAAGTAGTGACAGTAAATTAAATGTGAACAAAATATAAATTTTTATCGAAATTTAAATATAAAGTCATATTATATGCATTGAAAATGAAAATTAAATGGAAAATTCAAAAGTGTATGAGTACATCTCAATACTTATTAATTTTTATACATAAACTGTTTACTAAGAATATTCTTTACCAAGTTTTTATCTTGTACTTTTCTGTGGCCAGGCAACGTTAGTTAGCACTTAGGCACTGTTTGCTAGAATATACAACAACAATAGTAAAGAAAAAAATTTGCAGCACTCGTATGTGTGTTGTGCAACAAACACTCTCAATGCATACTTGATTTAGAACAGATTTTTTTAAAGGAATCGATAGTATAATAATTTAATTTAATTATAATCATAACGCGCTTCTCTTACCGGTACAAAGCTGCCGCTCGATAACTTTTCTTCCTTATCGGTTGTCGGTTCTTCAAGTTATATGGCCGGACTATTGTTACTTCAGCTTACTGATCCGTTATGCTATGTTGGTTCTACTGCGAATATCCTCATTTTAGAATTATCACGCAGAGAAATTCCGAGCATACTCCTCTCCATAGCCCACTAAGTGACCTTTACCTTCCTCCATACCATATGGGTCAGCAGTGAGGGACCACGTCTCATATTTCATATGCCATCACTGACCACATGCACAGGTAAGCGAAGTCGAAATTTAGGGAGGCTCTTCGCTAGATGGAGTGACGACCTGAAAAGAGATGCAGGCAGTCAATGGATGCAAGCGGCTCAGTACCGTGCTTTGTGACACGCCTTAAGAGAGGTTTATGTCCAGCAGGGGAATTATGAACGGTTGTAACGATTGTCTGATGCTTAACTTAATTCATGTTATTTTATTGGTTTTTAATTACAAACCTAACCTATATAACAAATCTGACCACCTATGGGCAAGTGACCACAACATGGTTTTTTTTTTGGAGTCATCTCCAAATAAAGAAAACACTTGAGACTGTCGCTTGGAATATGGTAATGAATGGTTACTACTATTGTTTAATAGCGTTATTTCACTAAGCTAAAATAATTTTATTAGTAACACTATATTTTTTATTATATAAGTTCATTTTAAGATAATATAAATGTTAATCATATAAATGTTAACATTAGGGCTTAGTACCGAGATGGCTTTATCTTGCGGAAACACTCAATTATACTTGATATTAATCAAGGCGAAACATCGACTCAAGATTCGTTATGGCCGCTTAATAGCCCTTCTTCCGGTGCTTTCACAGTCCACTAACTAAATTCCCTGTTGGAGTTTAATACAATGTCTTTTTTGTCTGACCTAAATCTAACTTTATATTTAAATAATGATATCTAATTATTAAATTAAACAAATAATGCATTTTCCAGAATGTATATGTTACTTCGAAAGAAATATATGACTTATTTTGAATTTTATTAATAATATGAGCAGTTCTCAAAAATTTTGTACGGCAAATATTTTGTTTGATTTTTAAAATGTGTTTGTTTTAAATGATTTTATTAAAGAATTTGCTAAAAGTAATATAACATTTGAGTAATTTAGTGTTTGTTACCAATAAATATATACCATTTAGGAATAAAACAGGTTTATTTCCGAGCATTGCACTACCGTGTTCAATTTTGTTACTAAACAAAATTCATTTGATTAAATGTAGTTCTTTGATTATTCCGTGTTAAATATTTTATACGATTACATATGAAGGCATTTAAACCACCAAAAAAATTTTACTTGAAAAAGTTTGCTAATTTTGAAATTACAATACAAACATTTTCAACTGTGTTACTTAGGACGAAAACCAAACAATTTTTTTCTATGTACTTTAAAATAAAAATAAAATGTAAATATTGTTTAATGATATGAAATTACAATTTTTCGGCCAGTATTAATAAGTAAATATAATTAGTTAAAGTCCAAAACTAAAATTATTGCATATAAACCTTCGTTATTTTTATGGACAGTAACAAAATTGATTGATTGGTAACCAAGAAATTATTAAGACCCATTTACATTGTTACGAATACTGGTATAATTGGATTTAGTTTAATAAACGGAAAATAATAATAGGACTCTTAATTAAAATAAGCAACCCTTTATTTTAAAATTTATGATGTAACATATGGGAAATAGACTTAATTTCAAGAAACTGGTAGATTTCCCTAAATAAAAGAAAACTCTGTCGTTTTTTGTTGTTAATTAATACATTTGAATGAGAATGCATTTCCATTATCATCAAAATGCAAGGATTTAGAAATACAGATGATATAGAAGTTGATATTTCAAAAAAGTAATTTCTAAAAATGCTAAATCTATTCCATTTCAAATCTTTATAAATTTGTTGTAATGGTGCTTCTAAGGCTTAATTTATTTATTTAAGGTTTAATAACCAAAGCTATTTATTGCTGTTTTCTAGTTTTTTTTTTTTTTACTTCAGAATCATTTTCAGTTTATTACTGTACAATCTTTTATTTAGTGCTTCGTAAAAATTTACATTTTGTTGAATTTTTTTTTCGTTTTCTTCAAGTAATTTTTGTAGTTTATGTAACATTTTGCTGTAATATTTCAATGTCTTGTCGCGCTCTCTTTTTTATTTTTTTTATTTTTTACCGCTTCTGTCTCTTCCAAAGAATGATTGACGTTTTATGATTTTCGTTGATTTTGTTTTCCATTTTGCACTGCATTCTTTTTGCTTATCTCTCCAATACTTTCTTTTTACCCGTTTTTCGTCACTAAGCTTAGATTTTTTATGTTTAACCTTCATCCTTTCCAAATTTTTACGTCTTGATTCTTCTAACTTTTCTAGTTTATTCTGGCTTATTTCGATAGCGTTTCATTTCTTACGTGGCAGTTAGCGGTGCCATTTTGTAAGATAACCTTAAAATTAAAATCATTTATTTGAGATTTCATTGAGAACAATAACATCTCCATGAAAAAAACTGTTTAAATAAACAAAAACACGACTTCAATGAAATATTCGCTTTTGAAAGTAAAGGAGAAGAGGTATTACTTCGTTAAAGTTTGTTTTTCGTTTATTTGAACATTTGTTTCACCATTTTTTATTTAAATAAACTTCCTATATTATAATTTAAATTTACTTTAGTCATTTATTTAATAAAAAGTTAGAATGGAATATCCCATTACTACCAAAAAAAAATTATGAAAATCGGTCATGCAACACAAACAAAATAAGTTTTAAATTTAACAATACTTTTCGCAGACAAGCTTTTATACGCATACTAAATTTCATTCAGTTACTATTAACCATTGAGCAGTTCCTTCATGAGAAGACACTCCTGTCTGTGACATCAGTTTAAATCTGTCAAACAACTGCTTTGTCATAAAAACTAAAAGTGCTTGCAAAATTTTAGCTCAATCGGATACCAACCTTGAAAAATGGTTTGCAAATTTTGACGGACATATTTTTACTTACATACGAACAGCCAAGTTAAATAAAAGCAAAAACATACGTGGTCGAATTGTGTGGTTTTTTTTTTGGAAGTCTGTGTAAAATAAATCATGGCTAAAAACTATGTATGGCATCGCCAACATGAAATTCGTTCTGGATTTCAATTAAATATATTCAGCAGATTATACGAGAGCGAAAAACAAATACTTACCTAATGTTAAACATACATTTCATATTCTAATATTTTCTATTCGTTGGCAGTAGGCTAATGTATTCGTCCCTTAATGATATCAATTGTGTTACCAATGAGATCAACATATACGTTACCTACTCAAAAGTAACAAAATTTGAGGTTATGGGATTCTTTACCGCCTAAAAATATTATTTTATTAGCTAACGTTTTAAAAAATAGTGAAAACAAGAGTGAATGCACATAGAAATCATTAGAAAAATGTTCTTTTTAATAAAGTATGTACTTACCGTTTAAAGTCCAGTAACAAGTTTGAGTTTAATCGGTACCCACGACACTCGTGCACGGATTGTTTGACACAGTATACATGTCAGCCTACCAATTTAAGATGAAAGGACTTAGACATGGAGAAAAATGTTTACACAGCATTAAAAACATCCAAAAAAGTAGTAATTTTTACAAAATATGTGAAATATCATGGTAACAATGTTGATAATCAAAATTGAGACAACAAATAAATTGAAAAAATTAATAAATTAAATAAGTAAATACATGTTCAAAGGTATCATTGTGTAAATAAATAGTGATGTGATTAATCAAAATGGAAAGATGTACTCCTAAAATTTTATTTTTTGGTAAAATCAACTTTCAAATCATGTGATAGAGGATAGGACAATATACAATCCATACAAAAAAATAAACAGGTTTCAGAAAATAAATTTTTTATTATTTTTAAACGCTTCTGGTAGTATTTTATTCGTGATTAATTATATCTATAGATATGACTTTAAAAGATTAAAAAAAAATCAGATAAATATGGTGTCTTATATAGTCACAAAATAAACACGAACTTAAAGGACATCTAAATTTAAGGCGGTACAATTTTGATGAGAACTGCTCATATATAGTACAGTTTATTGGTTTA
>CAJQZP010000701.1:0-41598 GCA_907164705.1 Parnassius apollo
GCAGCGAAATTAATAATGATACAAAATACCATATTTATTAATGTCCGTTCCTTAATACGACGTAAGTTAACACATACACAGTGGCACATTTGCTATGAAAAATTTAGTGTTGAATATTTTATTTTTATAACTGATATATATATATATATATATATATATATATATATATATAAAATTAAATACGTTTGGTCGAGTGTAGTAAAGCCAGTTTCAACTTTCTTTGTTGTAATAGCCATACTATTTCTGGAACTATTCAAGCTGCGTTCTTTTTAGTTTCTTAATAGGAAACTCAAAAAAACATACTAAGCATATGTAGCTTATAACAGCTTCAATATTTCAAGAAATAAACTCAATCATTTTTGGCTCGTCCTGTAAAATGTAGTTATAGTTTTTACGACATATGTTACTTAAAGGGTCGATATATTTTATGACTGCACTATTAACTCCTGATATAAAGCAATGACCATACGAACCCGTAGGCATCGGAAGAGACGACAAAGGGCAACTGAAACTGATCAGTATAATCGCCGAGATAATAATACAATATAATAAAATACTGGGGTTGCTATACCACCTGCAAGTGTGGCTACAATAGGAAAATCTATGGGAGAAACCTATGTTGATGCAGTGGACAAACTGTGATAATGATAAGGTAAATTAATACAGTAAAGGTGTAATGGATATTATGTGACGATAGGTATTCTTTCCTTCAGCAAACCGTAGAGTTGATTTGTTGACGTTGATTAATACCGTACCGATAATACCGATTTTGCTTCGCAGTATTGTTATAATAAATCGGTAATTCGTTAATACGACATACGCAACAATCAAGTGTTTAAATTCACAAGCCATTTAATTCATATTGCCTTCATTCCATTTTTGTTTATGCGCCCTACTCGGATTGACCAGTATTACGGAATTTAAGCATGCTTTTTTTGAGGAACTTCAATCTGTGGAATTTTGACTTCAACTTCAAATTTTAATGTTGACCGGATAATTAATTTTCAAATTTTTTGAAATACTTTTTATTCTTTTTTGCTATTTATCATTTTGCTTTAAAATCGTTAATTAGTTTTAACGCTGTAGTGTTTATCCGGTGTAGAACTAACTGCAGGAATTTGATATCTCTAGAAACTATTAAACTAGAAACATTAGACGTTTATCCAAGTTTCCCTGTGCTTCTCTGTTTAGTTATACGATGCTTCCTTATAGTTTGTGAATATTTAATACTGGATAAGGTTTCCCAGATTTATGGGAATTGTTTAGCAAATTATGCTTAGCCTGGCATTAATTCTTTTACTTACGTCATATATGAACCAGGACGTGGGTTTTTGAAGGCGAATGGTCCACCTCTAATCCACTGACTCACTTTTTTTTCACAGTATAAGAACCCCATGGCGCTTTTGTTCGAAAGATTTCAAAAGCCATCCTATTTATTTTAGTATATTATGAGCAAAATATTAATCGCTTGGGACAGAAGTAAAACCAAGCCGAGCCAAAGGTATTGGGTTTGGGATGCTACGTACATAGATACTTTGGAAACCTTTCTCTTCATGGGTACCTCGTTAAGAGCCAGGGGTGGCATCACAGGCTTAAATGAGTAAGTGGTGCAGGTATGAGTCTCTGAGAGATGACATACTAGTGCCATTTAGTGTAGAAACTATCGGTCCGTGGGGTCCAAGTGGGGTGAAGTTCCTAAAGGAACCGTGACTTGTCACCGCTGGTAATAAGGAGAACTGGATCTTTACTCGCTCAAAGTAAGGAAAGTAAGTAAACGCAGCTAATGTTCTATGAGTATACCACGTACCATTAGTACTGTATGATAGTTTTTGTTTTTAGTTATAGTATATTTTATGATAATAAATATCTGGGGGCACGGTAGTGCCCCCGCCAAGTCGAGCAAAAAAGCGGCACGGCCGTACCATCTTTTCTCGAAGCAACTCAGGCCATTTTCGACCCCTTATAACTTCGTGGTCAATGAAACTAGAGGCCTGAATTTTTAATAACCGAGTAAGCATTGTATAATCATGGTATATTTCAAATTTCGTTCAATTTGAACGAGTAGTTTAAGAATTGTAACCAGTCAAAGTTTCTTAATTTTGTCACTCACTGACTGACCGATCATCAAAACTCTGAGGCACTTCTAGCAGACATAGAAGCTTCAAATTTAGAATACAATTAGTGTTTAGTGTATAAATCAAGGAAAAACTAAAACATTTGTTAATTTCTGTCCAGTCTTTTAGATACACTAACTGCATAAATAACTTTGTAATCCCATATAAATATATAGAATAACAAAGTTACATTTGCAGTGAATGAATCCGTATTTGGTATTACAGGTGTACATAGGTACGTTATCGGTACTCAAGAAGTAGAAGGTACCGGAAAGGTAAAAAATTAGGACTATCTTATATACAAAAAGAAATGAGATACCATTAAAAACATAACTTGTAAAAAAACCAAGTCTCGCAACTTAGTTCTTCTGCCGTAAAAAGTTGTGAGATCCATGTAATAGCAAGTCGGTTAATTTATTCAGTTCCTACTTAAGGGTCCTTCTGTTTTAAGTTATTACGTAATTAGCTAACCTAACAACATTTTAAAGTGACCATATCAATTTTAAAAGTCTTTTATGTTTTAAATATATAGATTGACTTGGCAATCGCATGAAACCACAATGTATCTCACAAGTAATACGTATTATATTAAATTAGATTGCTTAATGCGCAAATGCACAAATCTTTCTATGGGTAATCGTACGAGGCGACGAAGGAAAATAAAACAGGAGCAGGATGTAGCATGTTACATAACAACTCCAAATAATAATGAAACCGCTTACTAACTTTAAATCACGGATTTAAAGTTGGTCTCGGGTTTAAGCTATTGTTTAAGAAGTCCCATAGCCACGTTGCCACAGTATAGGAAAAATTGGATATTCGTTGCCAAATTAGGTAAAATACATTTGTGGAAGACTTCTTCACATACAATTCATATATTAAATTCACATTTATGTGTATGTACATAAACAATACAGGCGTACACTTATTTTTGTAAAGGGTTGCTATTTAATGCCGTAAGAAAATTCTTGACTTGCGACAACCCATCAAGCAATTCGTGGTATTATTTCCTTATTATTTAAAGCAAAGCGAAAGAACTACAATCCGTTACAATACGAAAATTATTAGCTTAAATATATTAGCGATCGTTTAATCCATAACTTAATAGGAAGTCTATTAAGTTATGGATTAAACGATCGCTTATAGTTCGAGCTCAAATGACACTTTTTGCCATCTTCTGTAGTTTGACGACTGTAGTAATGAAATGGCTTCCCTATCGAATCCCTGCTTACGTCAATATGTAAAACACACTCTTTTTGGTAGGGTCGAATGACATACGCATGTTATCCGAAATTAGTGCATCTTTAAAAGTCATAAAAATACGCTCCTTTGTCACCCTTATTCCTATACAAAAACTGTTAAAACATTAGGAAACAAGTTTTTGTATAGACTTATGCAGTGTAAAATGCCTCCAAGCCACAGTAGAAATAAGATGTCGATCAACAATAATTATATCTTAAATTAACCATTACATTACATATTATATGAAATTTAGCGACAAAAACTTTATTAAAGGACAGAGCTTCCATTGGGCTTCGGGCTCAAAAACCTCTAAGAAGCTGAGTAACTTCACAAAGTTAGACAATAATCCGTATGTTTCTTATTCGGAAACTTTTAAAAATCTCGCTTCTGACTTTTTTTGACATTAATAAAGACAACTGTGCTGTGTACTACATAACTTCTGCCTATCTTCGAAATTCTTGGTTCGTGTAGTGACATTGTTGACATCTTTGTTGTTTTTATACTTTCCGTAGTATCTCGTTAATATACGTGAACTTGGAGAGGGACTTCGTGATACTATGAGGACATTTAGCGCACTCGCTTTTAACCGCTGTAACGACTAATTTTTTTTCCAAATAGGACGATGGTAAATGAAGTACTTATTTTCCAAGCAGACTTATAGGGAGTGGTACTAAAATAAAATTAAAAGAACTTTTCGGTTTTTGTAGATGCCAAACATGGGTTCCTGTATTATCTATTAGTTCCCGGCAGTGCCACCTTTAGATATAAATGACAGTAGCAAACTGTCCCATAAACCACCACTGTCCTAAACTATTTTGAGGATCGGCCACGTAAACAAAGAGCACCGCGAATGAAACCGTAGACCTACAATAACTACTAACTAAAAAATAATCAAGCGTGGTACGTCAGGATTAGTCTCACGACTACCACGATCGATCCTCTTTGCCTACCCTGCTAAAGAAAACGTAAAGCTATAATTGAAATGTATAAGTCGTTCAAAAATGTTCATTTTTACAGTATACTATAGCATTACAAAGTTATAATGCAGCTAGTTTTGGGTCATTTTCTAGAGAATTTTAAATTTTTACTAATCCAAGTGCATTTTAGAAGTTGGTTAACTTGTTCTTGATAAGCCTAATTAGATATAATAATTTTCCTTTTAACCTTATTATATATACTACTATCCTGAATACTGTTCACGTTTCCAAAATCAGCGGTTTAGTTGGTAGAGGCGGTGACACATAACTTTAAAAATACAAAATGAAGCAATGCCTAATTAAAATTCAATCTATGTATAGTATTGCAAGTTATATTAAACTGATGACTTGTATACTATTTGAATTCAAGTGGTATTATAATTTAAATTTTGCATAATATTATTCTGGGTTTAGGAAATTATATAAACAATAATCCCCCACACCGACCACAGTCCATTCGCACGGCAACCAGTCTTAATGTACCAGTGTAATGTAGACTGGCCATTTGCGCAAACGATTATAGGGTAGGAGTATGAACGCAAACATAGTTGCACTCTCTATTTCTCTACTCTCATAGTCCATCTATCAATTCATTAGACTCTATAAAATTTCACAGCTAAACATATATCTCCTACATAGAAAGGTGGGATTTCGCTATAGTTGCCACGTTGGGCAGGCTGGTTGGGAACCGCAGTTATTTATTACTTTGACTTATCATCAGGAAGCTGCTGCTTCCCATATCCTGTTTCAGTTTCCCTCCGTCACCTCTCACGACACCCACGGGACGGTATTGGGTAGTGGATATTCTTACAGCGCTGCTACACGGTTTATACTCGCTCCGACCTTCTGACGCGTGGGAGATCAGGCGCAGGACCAACAGCTGTACGTGCGTTCCCAGGCACGGGGGTAAAACAATGTTAATTTCCTGACTCCAAGCTATTACTGAGAATATACTGTTAATGATAGGCTATTAAAGTTTACAGCTGAACATAGGCCTCACCTCATATTGCCTCATTTTGATCAGGTTGTCGCATTAGGGGAATATTTTTCATAGTTGCCACGCTGGCCATGCGTCGAAAATACTACATATTTTTATTCAGTATTCGTACATTCTAATATAAGTTAGTATAATTTTAAAAGACAATTAAAAACAGCGAAAAAAATAAATTAACAAAAACAGCAACAATTAACACCTTTGTCAATTTCCAACTGTAGTTACTCTCTGAAGTTAATGTCGAAGTAACAATGCACAAGCTCGTACAAAAATGATTATGAAATCATGAAATTGGTTGTTTGCGGTTTCGCAGTGTGCGTTATAATTAATTTTACGATTTCTTTAAAGGAAAAATTTTGTTACATTGTAGTATAATTTGATGTTTTCCAATATAAGATTAAAACGTTTCGTATTGGTGTCCAGAAAAGGTTCTCAAGGTGCAACAGTTTACAGATCGCAGACAAATTCCTACGACAATGAAAATAGTTGCTTCTGGTTTCACTTTCTTCTTTTTTCCATCCGTTCGACGTAATATTAATGAAGTGCCTATATTTTAATCTAAGAATTTGTAATGGTTCAATTAACCCCCCGGAATAATTATGTCAGATAGTAATTCCGGTTACTTCGAATATTTTTATAGCAAGTTTGTGAAGAAGCAACTTTCTTTACATAAATATGAAAACAATAGACAATTATTATTTTATGATTCAAATTGTTAAATTTATAAATTCGCTTAATTTTGATATGGATACGTTGCATACGAGTACTTTTCGAATAAATAATTTGGCTATATATCTTAATATTAATTTTATAATATGCATAATGTTGTTTTTAACTTTTAGGCTTTGTTAACAAGTTGATTTGAAGTTATTTTGACTTAAGAAGAATGTGAATATGTTAGTTGGTAACATTATAGGATTATTTCATTTTCAGAGAGGTCAGTACTTTCTAAGAATTTAGGGCAGGGAATTCAAATCTCTTAACAATATATTTTGGAGTCTCAATGTGTGAATCACAGAACGAGGAAACGATAATAATGTGCTTGAAGGATGTAAAGTATAATAATCACAGCTTATGAGTATGTAGGAGAGGAGGTGGCAACTGCAGGTATTTGTAATTTTGAGTTGTTATCACTAAGATGCTGTTTTGCATCTCCTGATTTAGTTTCTCACTGTCGTCTTTTACGACACCCACGGGACGGTAATAGGTAGTGAATATTTTTTAATAACTAGGCAAACTATGATTTTTGCTTTGAATAACCAGAACTAGATGGTAGAACTCCTCTACCTCGGAGTCCGTCTGGTAAGTACACCCTCGTACCTATTTTAGCTGCCAAATAGCAGTGTTTTCAATGCTGTGTTACAAACTGAAGGGTGTAGAGAGCTATTATAATTACAAGTTGTGAAGCATTCCATCGTAGTCCTCAGAGGTGGAAACGCATCTGCCGTAGCCTTATTTGTTTGAAATTGTATTTGGAATTGAAGTCGTATTTGGAACTTCTTAAGGTCTATTGGAGTTGGGAAAACTCGTTCATGTCCTATTCCAAATAACGTGGATTTAAATTTGCTTAATCAGCATTTTTCTTCCGTTTCTTGCCTGAACAATATGGCAAAATCAGCAACACTTACTCAACTTTCATCGTTTCCCACTCCTGACTTTTCTCCATTTGTGTTTAGGCAATTTGCAGATTGTGATGTTAGGAAACACATACTCTCTATCCATTCCGACGCTGTCGGAAGTGACGACGTCAGTCGTAAAATGATCATTCCCCTGTTGGACTTTTTAACACCTATTATAACCCATATCTTAAACTTTTCCATATCCTCATCTTCTTTCCCTTCCCAATGGAAGGACGCTCAAATCATACCTTTACCTAAGAAAACAAATCCTTCAAGTTTTTCTGAATATCGTCCTATTTCAATTCTTCCTTTCCTTTCCAAAGTTTTAGAACGCCTTGTCCAACAACAAATTAATTCCTTTTGTTTAAGAAATAGCATCCTTAGTCCTCTCCAATCTGGCTTTAGATCTGGTCATAGTACGACTACGGCGTTATTAAAAATCACCGACGACATTCGTCACGGTATGGAGAATCATCAAGTCACAGTATTGGTGTTGCTGGATTTCAGCAATGCCTTCAATACTGTTGATCATGATATCCTGTTAGGGATTCTGCGTTCTCTTAACATATCTCCAACTGCAATTTCCTGGTTTCATAGTTATTTGCACGGGCGTCGGCAACGTATTCGTGTCCAAGATAGACTTTCTTCGTGGCTTGATACCGTAGCTGGCGTTCCACAAGGTGGTGTCTTATCTCCTCTTTTATTCGCAATCTTTATTAATACGATTACATCCCAAATATCTTCTCTCTACCACTTGTATGCAGATGACCTTCAAATATATTTACAAACAACCATCGAAGATCTTGCCAAAGCTGTTGAATGTATCAACAAGGATCTGGCTTTTATTCTCGACTGGACACGATCTTATGGGTTGACGGTTAACCCTTCAAAATCGCAAGCTATAATTATTGGGAGTTCAAGAACTATTTCCAAAATTAAAAAATGTCAAATTCAACCCGTTGTATTTAATGGTATTCTTATTCCATATAATGAAGTAGTTAAAAATTTAGGTATCTTTTTGGATTCCAGTCTGTCTTGGACACCCCAAATTAATGCAGTGAGCCGAAAAATGTTTGCGGCTTATGCTTCACTCCGAAGGCTTAACTACTTTTTACCCATTTCCACCAAAATTACGCTTGCACAATCTTTGCTACTCCCTATCCTCGACTATGCTGACATTTGTTACCTTGATATCACCGAGGAGCAACTTAATAAACTTGAGCGACTCCAAAATCTCTGTATACGGTTCATATTTGGGCTTCGTAAATATGACCATGTCTCTGAATACCGCACTAAACTCAAGTGGCTCCCAATCCGTCTTCGTCGGAATACTCATATACTTTCTGCGCTCTACTGTGTCTTATTTAATGTATCAAGTCCTCCCTATCTGAAAGAACGTTTTAAATTTCTTAGCTCTTGTCACGATTTTTCCTTACGGTCCAAAGAAAACCTTTCGCTCCAATGTCCTATACACTCCTCGACATTTTATGATAAATCTTTTGCTGTTCTTGGAGTAAGACTCTGGAACTCCTTACCCCAGTCCATTAAAAGTGCTCAGTCTTTAAATGTGTTCAAGAAACAAATTAAGGAACACTATTTGTCACTTTAACTCCTCTCTCTTTCTCCTCTTAGTTATGGTCACTAATATACCTTAAGTATGTTGTCATTATATAGTATATAAGTTATATTTTTTTTATTGTCTAATTTAGTGCACCCTACCCATTATTTTTATTTTTATTTATTTCCTCTTCTGGGTTGTCTGGAAGAGATTGCTATGTAGCAATAAGACCGCCTTTTGTTTATCCCTCATTATTCTTTTTATTATTTATTAATGTTTTGTTGGTGTACAATAAAGAGTATTGTATTGTATTGTATTGTAAATTGGCTGGAGGTGTCTATGGACTGCAGTAGCCACTTAGCATCATGTAGACTGTAAGGTTCGTTTGTCATTTGGGCTTTATAAAAAAAACTAATAATACTTACTTATAATGTTTAATGGCCTGAGAGCAATCTACGTTATACCACCAGTCACAGTCACCACAACAGTCAACAAGCAAATATGGCTTTTTTAAAGAGCGTGCCATTAGTGCATATTAGTGCACGCTCCTTAAGGAGGGTCTGTCCTATGAGGGACATCAATGTCCCTTGTGACCGTCGTGATAAACATGATAGGCCTTAAAAGTAAAACAAATCTAATTATAAGTATTACAGTTGTTTATTTGCTTCCGAAGTATAACAAAATAAAGTTTTCTTGTTATAATTATTACTGGTTTAATACCACACACCACAGCCACACTTTTAGTAACGTGACCTCAATTTGATATATTTGAATGAGATTTACTTCAAATACGTAAAACAACAGGAAAATAACTTTACAAACGAAGACAACAGGAAAATAACTTTAGAAACTATAATATAGAAAACCTAAAACTAAAAATTTTAATAGTCAAAAAGACCTGCTCCCCGTGGTATAGTGCCAAGAATGATGGCTGCGTTTCCTCGCTGAATAGCAGCCCTCTTATTACCAGCAGCGACGACCAGTCGTGGATACAGTTCCTTTAGAAATTTTACTGCACGCAGACCCCACGGACAGATAGTCTCTACAGCAAATGGCACAAATATGTATTCATTTCTCTAAGACTCACATTTGCGCCATTTACTTATTTATTAAATTTATTTTTATTATTATTAAATTCGGCTGCCTCTGATGCCGCCCCGGCTCTCAAAGAGGTACCATTGAGATGAGAGGCCGCCAAAGTGTCAACGCAAGTAGCATCCCACACTAGGGCTTTACCTCTCTCCCAAGGGACCAAAGTCATACCGTCGGGTCTCCTGCCATCGTCTCTAAATATATACCGCAAGGCTCTAAAACCGAGGGGTCATTTATGGAGACAAGAGCCCTTCGGATGATTTCATTCAAAGAACTGTGACGGGAAAACCTACCTGCACTTTTCTTGCATGAAAATCCGTGGAGCCCAAACTCATCGACGCTGCTACCACAGGGGCACTGGTGAGGTTGACAAATTGCCACTCCTAGCCGGATTCCTACGGCGATGCGCAAGCTTTCCCCATCAAGCAATGTGCCGAGATTACTTGATGGTAGAGCATGTAACCAGTGGCTAGATTCCTTAGTCGAAACAGCTAGAAGGCGAGCCTGATCTTGTTGACTGTAGAAATTTTGAAATAAATTTTTCTGGACACTCCGTACCAACGGAATATCCCACTGTTTTTGTTGGTTAACTTCCAGTTGGACATTTTCACCGGGACAGAGCGTTAGCCATGTTTGCCTTGCCTCCGCAGCAGAGCACAGGTCTACTTTATTATTTAAAATTGTGTTACATAGATCATTGACACTATGCACGGAAGCAAGGAAAGCAGGCAATGCGATGCTAGAAATACGAGTATTTCTTACACCAATACCACCAAATTTGATAGGTAAAGTGGCTTGATTCCAGGCTATTGTATTTAATCTCAAATATAGAATTTTTTCTAAAGCAATTTTAAGATTGCTATCAATATCTTTTAAAATATCCGAACATTTCCAGACTGGACTTGTGCGTAACATGTATGTAAATTTAGGTACAAGGAGTCAATATTTTAAAATGGTAAGGGTAGTATGGGGGTTTAAAATATATAATTTATCAACGTGATTTAAAAATTGATCAAATTTTGTTTTTAAAACAGGTTTAATACTATCGAAAAACAACGGAGCACCGAGCAGGTAAAGCGATTCCCAATTGACATAATAATAATAATATAATAATATTCCACAACTATAAATAAATATTTCACATTTATTGGTATTTGGTTCAAGACCAATATTTTTAAAATTTTGAAAAATATGAGTAAGATAATTAAGGACGTCATCTGCTCTACCTCCCAGTGTACCGTCGTCCAGATACCAGACATTCAGCTTGGATTTTAAATTTGAAATAATAGGTTGAATTCCCAAACTGAAAAGAGCTCAGACTCAATAATATGGTTTTGATAAAACAAGTTTGAATTTTGACTGTAACATTGCAAAACGTAATGATATATTTCGGGGGTATTGTTAGCCACTTCTTTCAGCAGGGTTATCCTATCAATAGAGTTAAAAAAGCATTTCTAAGATCAACCTTCAGAAGAACATCTGCATTGGAATTAGTTAATAAAGTACGCACCGAATGTACCGCCGCTTCACAGCCACCTTTGGTGCCAAAGCCTAGTTGAGTAGGTTGAAATTTTGTCTTAAGGTTTGAGATTATGTGCCTGCAAGCTAATTTTGAAGTTAAGCGTCGAAATGTAGAACCAACAGCAATAGGACCGATACCGTTATCTTTTTTTTTTTGAAGGCACACAATCTTGCCCCATATAAGTAGGGAATGAAATTGGGATTGACATTACCAGAAAGCATAAAATTACATAATTTTGTAATATCATTAAGAAGTACCCTACCGGCGTCACTGGCAGATACGCTTACAAGATATTTGAGATGCTGAGGTGTAATCCCGTCAATGCCACCGGCATAGCCATTCGAAAATTACAATATTGCGTCTAAAGTGTCTTTTTCAGAAATTTGTAAAGGTTGCATAGAAGTATTGGGAGGCAGCGGGAAATTCTGGGAAGGATGTTTCTGACGAAGGCCTTCAAGAGTTTCGACATTACGATGAGCGAGGATGTCATCTGAGAATAGAATACGGGATGCATTTTTTAAGTCGCCGTCCATTACTTTTGATTCAACTACTTTTTTTAAATCAAATTTAGGATAAGGTCGAGAGAAATGAGTATTAATTTACAAACAAACTCAACGTGCATGAGGTTAAGTTTGCTCCGCCTCTAAAATCTATAAACTTGTTGTGATTAAAGTTCATTATCGGTAAAATAAGTTTCATCTTTTTTATTTTAAGAATTTCTGTTTATCCTCTACCGTGTTGTAGAGATCCGTTGCCGAATTTATTCATCCAGACAATTACTGTTAATCTAACATGTAAACGACGGCTCCGTGGCGCAGTGTCTTAGTGGTGAGTTGCAGCGATATTCGAATCCCGTAACGTAATTGTTTCGGGGCTCGATGTTCATCCTTGTGAATTTTAAGTATATAAATTATCCCTACGAAACAGAATAAATCCTAGTGTAGAAATATCGTTTTTAAAAAAGAATTAAAAAAATATTTGTTTGTTTGTATTTTATGCGCTGCCGTTTACCATTCGTTAGATTACGGTTAAACTTTGTCAACTTATTACTTGTACTTGCGCGAAATATATAGTTATAGTATGGCCCGCGTCGATAAATGCATTATCATTCATAATCAAACAATGTAAATCTCCCAAATTTAAAGCTATATTTTCACAATAATTTCTTCGGCGGAAACAATGCGCTGGGTACCAGCTAGTTGATAATATTAATAGCAATGGTTAAAAAAATAAAAACAGCGGCAGCGAACCCGCCTGCCTAGCATGGCAACTACGGAATATATTTCCCGAGTGAGCCAATCTATGCGGAGGCCTATCCGGCAGTGGATGGACTGTAACGGTAAGAGTAATTACAAAGTAATTTCAGTTCTACTACCTTCCTGTATTACAAGAACTAAATTTAAAAATGTTCCTGCTCAAACTTAATAATAGTCAACATTTTTACCGTATAGACCTTAGCTTGGGCGGAAAATACTATATTACCGTGTAAGTATATACGGAAAATACATTCGTTATTTAATTTTTGTCCACAAAAAAACTTCACTTTTATGATATATAGTATATTGTATATAGTATAATATTCTTTCGATAATAACGACATGTTCCTGCAAAGTTCAATAGCTACAGCTATCAACTTTGCAGGATATAGTACACACACGTAAAGAATAAAAGTCATATTTTCGTGCTATTACCCCCAGAATACTCTTGGCGCTCTTCCTTGTTCTGCTCAGTAGCGATGCGGCTTTTTTGCGCAGTATCGCGTCAAGTCCGTCGGTGCGGGTCTCACGGAATATACCTAAAATACTTCAGAAGCGGGGGTAGCTCCAACAGAACTCTAAATGCATGATTATATTGCACCTTTAATGCTTTATACGCCCTTTGTGTGTAATTGACCCATAGGGAGCACGAATAGAAAGACTGGCAGTATGACCCAAACAGAGTTATTTTAACATCACTCCATGTCCATTTCATCACAAAAATCCTCGGTCACGTAGTTTCCCAAGTATTTAAATTATGATACCTTCAATAAAACAGCGTTGTAGAGTATGATAGGTAGTATGTGCCTGAGACTCGTATTATTAGCGTTAAATATATTTATTTATTTGTTAGCTAACTCACTTTTATTTATATTATAAACAAGACCATGTTCACTTTCTTAAGCCTCGCAGATTCACATAAGCTTATTGAGCGCGATTGAGGAACTCAGCAATGCCACGTCGCCAGCGTAACTTAGGTTGTTGACACATTTTTCATTCACATGGCAACCCACTTGAGTGCTTCTGAGACTCTCGAGCAGCTCGTTTTATACAAGTGAAAGTTAAAGTTGAGGTGAACTAATTACACATTTTCTCAAGCCACATTTCAATTCGAAGGATTCAAAAAGCTTATCTGACCATTTACCATGACTTATTTCATAATTGGTAGGTACTTACATACATAAACACTCACGCCTGTCACCCAGAGGGGTAGGCAGAGACTACAGACTTCCATTTGGCACGATCCTGACACACCTCTCTTGCCTCCTTCACATCCATACACCTACGCATACATGCTCGTCGGTTAAGGGTACTCCTAGATAAGGGTAGATACTTAGAAGATCTAAATTACATTCGGCATTTTTTTCCAAAGAATATGATACCAGGCCAAAGACTTTTGACTGGTCTAAGAAGCATCAAAAAAATTTATATCTTCTGTATATTGCGCTCGCAGAATTGATAATCTAAAACTACAATTGCCTAAATATATTAACTTATACAGAAAAAAATACTTTAGACTATGCTATACCTTGTTTATCTAACCAAGCAGTTACTATAGTCCTTGAAGGACATCATTACACGTAAAAGTATAAAATTTAAGCTAAAACAATTTTCTTTACAACTAATAATTACTAAATACTTGAAACGCATAAAACAACCCACGCTTCCTATTTTATTTTGCTTTACTTTACCTACATTTTAAGTTACTAAAAGGTTTACAATTTTTTTTTAAATTAAAATTATATGTTATAATCTTTCTGTACCACGATTATTTACTAAATATAAAGTTTCACTATGTGATTATACGCTCTTCGCATACAGTTATTCTTTATTTAGATAACCACATTTAGTTTGTATATAATATTTAATGTATAATGGTAATATTTAATGCAACTAATTTAGTAATAATATTAAATACAACTTCTGTAATTTAGGATTAGAATATTAGATGGATAGATAACACTTTATTGCACGCCAAAAAATATAAACAAAAAGAGAGAGAGATAGAAATGTGTTACAATGGACAGTCTTTTCGCTAACAGCGATCTCTTTCAGACAACCTTTGGATGGACAGGATTGCAAGAAAACAATAAAAATATTCATATTATTAGAATATTGCGAACATAACGTCGAAATAGGTGTAGGTGGTCTTTGTTATCATTAACTTATTATGTAAATAAATACAAAATAAACGAGATGAAAATAAATGGTGGCGGTACGTCGAAGACGCGAAATAACTGGTATTGAAATACTACGTGTAGGGACTGTTGCAATTCCTGTCCTTCAACAGCAGAGACTTATATCAAGTATTAGGCTGTTATGTGTCGAAGAAGAAGTTGCTTCTGCGCGAAATTAAACCTGTAATTCGTTAAATGGTATAAAACTTATCACGGGATCATATAATTAAAGGTCTCCGCCATGCAATTATGTAACTCAGGTGCAATTCGTTTTTGGTTATAAATATTATTAAAAATCGATGTATTTTCTATTTATTTAGGTTACAAAATATTAATTGAAAATACTGTTGCAAAGTGCATTGCTAATCGTATTGATGGTGTTTGGGTTTATGGCAAAACTTCTTTTAAAGCTTTTAAAACTTTTCGTAAAGAAAAAAAACTTTTCAAATAATTTATTATTTTTCGACGAATAAATTTATTTTCTGTAAACATCGTAAAAGGCAATTTACTTCGGGAGGTGTTTGCTTTGAAAATTAACAAATTGTATTTAAATAAAGCTCTCCAAGTTGTAATAAAAGATTATCAACTTGTAATAATTATTTATTTATTTATTTAAAACTTCATATACACAAGTGGTATATAGGCGGAATTAGTGTCTAAGGCATTCTCTCCCAGTCTACCTTGGGATGATGCAGAGATAGAATGAAGTAGGTGTAATAAAAAGTTAATATGCGAATACTAAAATAAAATAACAAAAAAAAATTGTAATACATGGAAATAAAATACATAAGATATAAATGGTACATCGCAAAAAATAGATAAAATTATATTAATATTCATACACATACATAATATACACATATACATAATTACGATAAGAACAATCAGAATAAATATATATATATATATATATATATATATATATATATATATATATATATATATATATATATAAACATACATATATACACATATACATACACATACACATGTACAACCAGTGCATGTTGCCAGTGATGACTTACGGATCAGAGACGTGGTCCTTCACTGCTGGCCGTATGAGGACGCTGGTTCTGCCAATGATGAGGATGATGATTCTGCCAATTTATTAAGTAAGTGTTCCCGAACCTTCATCTTGAACGCTAGCCGTCTTGCTAGCCGTCCTGATTTCGAGAGGGAATGCGTTCCAAAGGAGAATAGATTGAATGTGGAAAGAAGAATGAACAAGTCCAGAGCTATGGGATGGACATAGGAGAAGAAGGTTGTTCGTAGAGCAGAGGTTTCTCTCATGACTAGCACTAAGCAACTGAAAGTGAGGAGATAAGTAGGAAGGGGAAGTTGGAGACATCAGGATAGAATAAAGGGTGGTGAGTGCACGCAAACTACGGCGTTGACGAATAGGTAACCTTTTTAATTGAGATCGATACGTGGATATATGGTCATACTTTCGAAGATTGAAAATGAATCGAATGCAGTTATTCAGAAGACGGTCATATTTGTTGAGAAGATCTGCATTCAGGTCGAAATAACACACATCACCATAGTCGATTAGGGGAAAAATTAAACTCTGCACAAGCATTGTCTTAATTTCAGAAAGTAGAAAATTTTTTAGGCGATAGATAGAACGCAGGGTACCAGTGACTTTCTGGCTAACGGTCGTTGTTTGGGCTTACCAACTCAAAGTAGAATCAATTAATAAACCTAGGTCCTTCACAGTGGAACACAATTGAATCTCAGTACTATTAAAAAAAGATAGGAGGTAGAGCTACTGTTTTCAATCTCTGGATCATCGGACGGCTACCAATTATTTATGGCTTGACACCTCGAAGGGTTGACCATTAGGCCAAACCTGTCAGACCAGTTCTTAACGTACTCAAGGTCCCTGTTAAGTGTGTCCACCGCTGTAGAAATATCGTCAATACTCGCTTGTGTGTACAATTGCAAGTCATCAGCATACAGATGACACGCAGACTGAAGGTTTTGAGTAATGAGATTAATAAATATAGAAAACAACAAAGAAGATAATATGCCGCTTTGAGGGACACCAGCATGTATGTCAAGCCAGCTAGATGATAGCTCATCGATGCGAACCGACTGCTGGCGCCCTCGAAGATATGATGAAAAACCAATCCAGTGCTTCGGGTGAGATCATAGAAAGGGAAAGGATGGAAATTAGAATGTCATAACTAATGGTATTAAAAGCGTTCGAGAAGTCAACCAAAACCAACACAGTGACTTTAGTGTCCTCTATACCTGCCCTAATATCACCAGTTACTTTCAGTAGTGCGGAAACGGTACTATGACCGGGCCTAAAGCCAGACTGCAAGGGACCTAATAAGTTATTACGAGAGATAAACTGCGAAAGTTGCTTGTGGACACAGGCCTCAAGGACCTTGGATAAGAGGGGAAGGATGGATATAGGTCGGACATAATTGGGTAAAGTGGGATTTGGGATCTTTTGTAAGGGAATAACGTAAGCCTTACGCCACAGTGAGGGAAAATTACCAGAATCCAAGGAGAAGTTAATGATGTGCGAGATGACTGGGAGGATATGGTCAAGTATATAGATAATAATCCGTCGGCTGATGTTGTCGTAACCAACAGTATTAGATTTAATGGAAAGGATTATCTTCTTGATCTCATCTACAGCTACTGGAGAAAATTGAAACAGATTAATATCAGGACGAGGTAAACCCATTAAGTGTTCAACAGTAAGACGCTTGGTCTGGTGATCAAGAGGACTGTTGGAGACAAAATGAAAATTGATATCATCCAGACCAATCGTCCTTTGAAAGTCACAACGGTGTCGTTTACCGATACCTATAGTTCCAAGGAACTTCCAGATATTAGCAGGGGAAGAAGATGAGATGTTACTAAGAATAAATCGGCGTTTGGCGTTGCGTATCATCTACATAAGTGGGCTCCTGCCATTGTTGCCACGCTTAGAAAGCGTTTTGGCTACATCAGTTTTTTCTCATTTTCAGCTGTTATTAGAAAGATATTGCTGCCCATTTCCAGTTAAAATTTTCCTCTATCAACTCTTATAATACTTACGGGATAATACACTAAAATTATAACGTGACTTAAATAGAAACTATATTATTACTTTCTAAACCTTCTGTATCTCTCTTTCTTTAGAACTTTCGACAAAACGGGATGTGACTCAGTAGTAATGGGAAACACATTACTTCTGCTATTCCACCACAGACCTTACACATTAACCATATAGGTTCCTGGGTAAGTGATGTTATAGATCAAGTGGGAGTAACTAACCATAAAAATATATTCAATAATTTAAGGAGGAATTAGTACCATGCATAGTGAGTGACTGCTGTAATAAGTGATAAGTAGATAAAGACAGGATAGACTGGATTTATGGTGGCAGTTCGTTTCGGATGTTAGCAGTTGCGAAATTAATACAAACCTAATTTCAGCGAATCTCCTAGGTAATAAAAGCCGAAAACATTTTTTGACCTAGATCAAACATCTTTAACAAATATCTTTTCATACAAATAACTAAGCGACGTTTTGTGATACAGTGTGCCGTCCAAGCTGTCCCTTACTTTCTTATATCTAATTTTGTTTCTGTTTTGCACTTCAAATTCAGTCCTTTCGGTTTTCAGTTATAATTGTTTATGTGTCTATTCTCAGATATTTTTTTTCTACTCATAAATTCCGTTTGTGCTCCATTTACATTTTTCTTAATAAATAAAATGAATACTTTTCATGTGCCCCCGCCAAGTTGAGCAAAAAAGCGGCACGGCCGTACTATACTTTTCTCGGAACAATTCAGGCCATTTTGGACCCTCTATAACTTCGTAGTGCATTAAACTAGAAGCCTGAATTTTCATTAACCAAGTAAGCATTATATAAACATGGTGTGTTTCAAATTTCATCTAATTTGAACCAGTAGTTTAAGAATTATAACTAGTCAAAATTTCTTAATTTTGTCACTCACTGACTGACCGATCATCAAAACTCTAAGACACTTCTAGCTGACATAGAAGCTTCAAATTTAGAATACCATTAGTGTTTAGTGTATAGATCAGGGAAAAACTAAAATATTTTTTAATTTCGGTCCAGTTTTCTAGATACACCAACTGCATAAATAACTTTGTAATCCTATATAAATATATAGAATTACAAAGTTATATTTGCAGTAAATGAATCATTGTACTTGTATATGTATAATAGTTGTAGATAGGTACGTTTTTGGTATTCAAGAAATAGAAGGTACCGGAAAGGTAAAAAAAGGTCTATCTTACCTACAAAAAGAAATGAGATGCCATCAAAAACATAACTTGTAAAAAAACCAAGTCTCGCAACTCAGTTCTTCTACCGTAAAAAGTTGTGAGATCCATGTAATAGCAAGTCGGTTAATTTATTCAGTCCCTACTTAAGGATCCTTCTGTTTAAAGTTATTACGTAATTAGCTAACCTAACAACATTTTATAGTGACCATATCAATGTTAAAAATCGTTTATATTTTAAATATACACGATGTCCAGTAAATAGCACGACATACTGCAGGGGCGATAGCTAGGGTCACTACCTATCAATACAACACAATATATTATGTTCAGCAAAATTTTACGGATTTACAGTTTTACAAAATTTTCCGAAATACCGAAAAATCTCTACCATGGCACAGATTTTTAAGCATCTCGTAATGAAAAAATCCTTTTCTAGTACTTTTTTATACATCAAATTATTCGTGAATTTGATCGGTGAATCGTTACTTTACTCATTGATAAATCTTTTTTCTATCAAAGACAAGAATGTTTTCAAGAAATACTATTTTTTGTTTAAATTTGCACAGAACTATTTTCTTATCACTTAAGTTTAACCTACAGCGGTGAAAAAAAATGTATGTGGCAGTTTTGTACAACAAACTTAAAAAATAGCTTGTTTAATGGTGATTTAGGAAAGATAAAACACTAGTGCATTTTCATTAAAAAAATACAAAAAAATGCTATTTTAGTTCCAGAGATTGAGTTCGCCGTGTAGTGGCGGTTGAGAATATCCACTACCCCATATCTTCCCGTGGGTGTCGTAAGAGGCGACAGACGGACACAGAAAGAAAATGGGCAGCAGCATCTTCATTTTATTTTATCACAGTTGTTATCAGGCACTGATAACAACTGTGATAAAATAAAAAACTGCGGTTGCCAACTCGCTCGCCAAGCGTGGCAACTATGGCAAATATCCCCCCATGAATAACGACGCAAAAAAACGGCCCCCAGTCCCCCTATTCCTGGCTACGGTGGCGACCATGGTAACGGCGGGGCAGGGGGTGCTAAGAATCTCCGGTGGAGGTTCGGTTGCCACCTACGACGACTCGACCTGGCAACATATAACGCACGCACCCTGAGGACTGACGAGAAGATACTGGAGCTGGAAGAAGAGGTAGACAAGTTGCGCTGGCATATTATTGTATTATACGAGGTCCGAAGAGAGGAGGTGGACACGGCAATCCTCGAGTCCGGCAACTTGTTCTACCACCGGGAGGGTGACCATCTGTCCCAAGGAGGTGTCGGATTTATCGTCCATAAGTCTCTCATCAACAACGTTGTAAAGATTGGGAGTGTGTCGACGAGGGTCGCGTACCTGATACTCAGAATCACCAAACGGTATTCGCTGAAGGTCATACAGGTTTACGCACCAACCTCGGCACATCCCGATGAGGAGCGGAGGAAATGTATGAGGTTATTTCCAGAGCCATGCATTCCTCCAAAACCCACTACTAGGTGTTGATGGGAGACTACAACGCAAAACTAGGCACAAGAGAAAGCGGTGAGCTGAAGGTAGGGAAATTTGGAGTAGGGCAACGGAACCGAAGGGGCCAGCAGCTGGCCGACTTTATGGAGAAAGAGGGACTCTTTATGATGAACTCTTTCTTCCAGAAGCGGCCCCACAGGAAGTAGACCTGGTCGAGCCCCGACGGTTCGACAGAAAATGAGATTGACTTCATTATGACGACCAGACGCCAACTGTTCAGTGATGTCTCAGTGATCGCAAGGGTGAAAACTGGCAGCGATCACCGAATGGTTAGAGGCACACTGAACCTAAACGTTAAGTTGGAGAGGTCTCGTCTGATGAAGTCAACGCTCCGTCCCCCTCGTGCTCTAATCCAGAATCCCGAAAACTTTCAGCTCGAGTTACGTAAACGCTTTCAGTGCCTACAAGATTGCAATGCAGTGGACGATATGAATGACAAGCTCGTGGAAACTGTCCATGCGGTCGGAGCTAAGTTCTGCAAGACCCGCCGCAGAAGAACACAAAAACTCTCCGATCACACTCTTAATCTCATGGCTGTTAGACGGGAGATGAGGCTGCAATCGTCAACAGATTTGACAGCATACAGGCAACTGAACAGACAGATCTCTAAATGCATGCGGCGCCCATAGAACCTCTCAATCTCACTCAAAATCTCTTTCTGACAGACAGATCTCTGGCAAAGACTTTGGAGCCCTGGTTCCGCTCGATCGCTTCTTCAATACGAGCAGTATTAAAGTTGCGTAAGTCTCGCCGCATGCATTTAGAGATCTGTCTGTTCAGTTGCCTGTATGCTGTCAAATCTGTTGACGATTGCAGCCTCATCTCCCGTCTAACAGCCATGAGATTAAGAGTGTGATCGGAGAGTTTTTGTGTTCTTCTGCGGCGGGTCTTGCAGAACTTAGCTCCGACCGCATGGACAGTTTCCACGAGCTTGTCATTCATATCGTCCACTGCATTGCAATCTTGTAGGCACTGAAAGCGTTTACGTAACTCGAGCTGAAAGTTTTCGGGATTCTGGATTAGAGCACGAGGGGGGACGGAGCGTTGACTTCATCAGACGAGACCTCTCCAACTTAACGTTTAGGTTCAGTGTGCCTCTAACCATTCGGTGATCGCTGCCAGTTTTCACCCTTGCGATCACTGAGACATCACTGAACAGTTGGCGTCTGGTCGTCATAATGAAGTCAATCTCATTTTCTGTCGAACCGTCGGGGCTCGACCAGGTCTACTTCCTGTGGGGCCGCTTCTGGAAGAAAGAGTTCATCATAAAGAGTCCCTCTTTCTCCATAAAGTCGGCCAGCTGCTGGCCCCTTCGGTTCCGTTGCCCTACTCCAAATTTCCCTACCTTCAGCTCACCGCTTTCTCTTGTGCCTAGTTTTGCGTTGTAGTCTCCCATCAACACCGTGTAGTGGGTTTTGGAGGAATGCATGGCTCTGGAAATAACCTCATACATTTCCTCCGCCTCCTCATCGGGATGTGCCGAGGTTGGTGCGTAAACCTGTATGACCTTCAGCGAATACCGTTTGGTGATTCTGAGTATCAGGTACGCGACCCTCGTCGACACACTCCCAATCTTTACAACGTTGTTGATGAGAGACTTATGGACGATAAATCCAACACCTCCTTGGGACAGATGGTCACCCTCCCGGTGGTAGAACAAGTTGCCGGACTCGAGGATTGCCGTGTCCACCTCCTCTCTTCGGACCTCGTATAATACAATAATATGCCAGCGCAACTTGTCTACCTCTTCTTCCAGCTCCAGTATCTTCTCGTCAGTCCTCAGGGTGCGTGCGTTATATGTTGCCAGGTCGAGTCGTCGTAGGTGGCAACCGAACCTCCACCGGAGATTCTTAGCACCCCCTGCCCCGCCGTTACCATGGTCGCCACCGTAGCCAGGAATAGGGGGACTGGGGGCCGTTTTTTTGCGTCGTTATTCATGGGGGGATATTTGCCATAGTTGCCACGCTTGTCGAGCGAGTTGGCAACCGCAGTTTTTTATTTTATCACAGTTGTTATCAGTGCCTGATAACAACTGTGATAAAATAAAATGAAGATGCTGCTGCCCATTTTCTTTCTGTGTCCGTCTGTCGCCTCTTACGACACCCACGGGAAGATATGGGGTAGTGGATATTCTCAACCGCCACTACACGGCGAACTCAATCTCTGGAACTAAAATAGCATTTTTTTGTATTTTTTTAATGAAAATGCACTAGTGTTTTATCTTTCCTAAATCACCATTAAACAAGCTATTTTTTAAGTTTGTTGTACAAAACTGCCACATACATTTTTTTTCACCGCTGTAGGTTAAACTTAAGTGATAAGAAAATAGTTCTGTGCAAATTTAAACAAAAAATAGTATTTCTTGAAAACATTCTTGTCTTTGATAGAAAAAAGATTTATCAATGAGTAAAGTAACGATTCACCGATCAAATTCACGAATAATTTGATGTATAAAAAAAGTACTAGAAAAGGATTTTTTCATTACGAGATGCTTAAAAATCTGTGCCATGGTAGAGATTTTTCGGTATTTCGGAAAATTTTGTAAAACTGTAAATCCGTAAAATTTTGCTGAACATAATATATTGTGTTGTATTGATAGGTAGTGACCCTAGCTATCGCCCCTGCAGTATGTCGTGCTATTTACTGGACATCGTGTATATTTAAAATATAAACGATTTTTAACATTGATATGGTCACTATAAAATGTTGTTAGGTTAGCTAATTACGTAATAACTTTAAACAGAAGGATCCTTAAGTAGGGACTGAATAAATTAACCGACTTGCTATTACATGGACCTCACAACTTTTTACGGTAGAAGAACTGAGTTGCGAGACTTGGTTTTTTTACAAGTTATGTTTTTTGATGGCATCTCATTTCTTTTTGTAGGTAAGATAGACCTTTTTTTACCTTTCCGGTACCTTCTATTTCTTGAATACCAAAAACGTACCTATCTACAACTATTATACATATACAAGTACAATGATTCATTTACTGCAAATATAACTTTGTAATTCTATATATTTATATAGGATTACAAAGTTATTTATGCAGTTGGTGTATCTAGAAAACTGGACCGAAATTAAAAAATATTTTAGTTTTTTCCCTGATCTATACACTAAACACTAATGGTATTCTAAATTTGAAGCTTCTATGTCAGCTAGAAGTGTCTTAGAGTTTTGATGATCGGTCAGTCAGTGAGTGACAAAATTAAGAAATTTTGACTAGTTATAATTCTTAAACTACTGGTTCAAATTAGATGAAATTTGAAACACACCATGTTTATATAATGCTTACTTGGTTAATGAAAATTCAGGCTTCTAGTTTAATGCACTACGAAGTTATAGAGGGTCCAAAATGGCCTGAATTGTTCCGAGAAAAGTATAGTACGGCCGTGCCGCTTTTTTGCTCAACTTGGCGGGGGCACATGAAAAGTATTCATTTTATTTATTAAGAAAAATGTAAATGGAGCACAAACGGAATTTATGAGTAGAAAAAAATATCTGAGAATAGACACATAAACAATTATAACTGAAAACCGAAAGGACTGAATTTGAAGTGCAAAACAGAAACAAAATTAGATATAAGAAAGTAAGGGACAGCTTGGACGGCACACTGTATCACAAAACGTCGCTTAGTTATTTGTATGAAAAGATATTTGTTAAAGATGTTTGATCTAGGTCAAAAAATGTTTTCGGCTTTTATTACCTAGGAGATTCGCTGAAATTAGGTTTGATAATTTCGCAACTGCTAACATCCGAAACGAACTGCCACCATAAATCCAGTCTATCCTGTCTTTATCTACTTATCACTTATTACAGCAGTCACTCACTATGCATGGTACTAATTCCTCCTTAAATTATTGAATATATTTTTATGGTTAGTTACTCCCACTTGATCTATAACATCACTTACCCAGGAACCTATATGGTTAATGTGTAAGGTCTGTGGTGGAATAGCAGAAGTAATGTGTTTCCCATTACTACTGAGTCACATCCCGTTTTGTCGAAAGTTCTAAAGAAAGAGAGATACAGAAGGTTTAGAAAGTAATAATATAGTTTCTATTTAAGTCACGTTATAATTTTAGTGTATTATCCCGTAAGTATTATAAGAGTTGATAGAGGAAAATTTTAACTGGAAATGGGCAGCAATATCTTTCTAATAACAGCTGAAAATGAGAAAAAACTGATGTAGCCAAAACGCTTTCTAAGCGTGGCAACAATGGCAGGAGCCCACTTATGTAGCAATCTATGGAAGAGGCCTGTTTTCAGCAGTGGACTTTAATAGGCCTGTAATAATAATAACAATGTAAATCGAGATCAAATTTTCGTCACGTTGGCAGTTCTTATCGAAGACTAGCAATGTGCGCAGGACAGCATTATAGTGCCCGCGTGTATTCACGTGCAAGCACGTGTACACTCTCATTTCTCTTAATCTAATAATCCGATGTGACAGTAATTCGATGTGATTGGAGAGGGATAAGGCGCAGGACCGATGGATTTACTTACTTTCCGAGGCACAGGAATGAACAACGCCAACTTTTTATATCTGAGCTGCTACTGAGAATTTCCTCACAGAAAATGTTTATACAAAAATTTTATAATTTAATAAAATATATAAAAATTTAATAATAATTTAATTTTAATAAAAAAATTAAGGAACATTTTATTCGGTTTTTTTGCCCTAAAACTTACATTCGCGTTAACGACGACTACACCATCGAGGCAGTCATAGCCTGCAGCCAAAGACCTACTGTAGCTGATGAATTGAATTAAAAAGTCTCGCTTTTTATAGATTTTAGGATTAACAAACGACGTAAGTGCTATTGCCTAAAGACACCTATGTAAATCTATCCTCGATTACGAATCAAAAGGCAAATAATCGTCTATGAGCAACAGATATAATCTGTTGCTCATAGACGACTAACAGATATACTCTGTTGCTCATAGACGACTAACAGATATAATCTGTTGCTCATAGACGACTAACAGATATAATCTGTTGCTCATAGACGACTACACTTATCCTCGGTTATGATTCAAAGTGGATATGCATTGTCACCACCAAGAACCAAAATAGAATGCCTCTAATAAAAACAATATTCAAATGTGAATGTTAAATAAAACATTATGGTACGGTTATTATTCATAAAGATCTCATATTTCTGGACTGTACTCTATATCAACATGCTTGTATATACATAACCTAATGCATATTATTTACTTAAATTCTTCAATAACATTTCCGTTTTATTGATGTGTGAATAAGTGTAACCGTTACTCATCTTTCGCAGTCCTAAGAAAATACTTTCCTTAATTTAGCTATTGCTTTTGCGCAAGTATTTTAAATTATGCATGATTTTTTTTTTATTAGCGTGTAAGGTAAATTTTTTATCTAGTCATACAAATAAAATTGCAGTATCGCTCTGTAATTGTATTTATAGAATGGGGTGACAAACGAGCACACAGTCCACCTGATGGTAAGTGGTTGCTGTGGCCCATAGACATCTATATCTATCCTCGATTACGAATCAAAATGCAGACCCATTCGTGCTTCAAATATACTACTAATATAATTGCAGCGTGGCTCTACTACGTAGAAACAATTAGTTTGTAATATCGAAATAATTAGCTTTATAAAACTTAGAAGGTAAAATTTGTGCGAAAATTTTGTAGCGACGAAACTTCACAAACAGGTAGAGTAACGCAAGGTGCGATCTAGTTTATTTATTATCGGAAAGAAAATCAGGGCTTTTCGCATTATCGAAAACTGCTAAAATAAAAGTTTTCTGTTGAAAAAAAATTTCAAACTGGTTTGCAATTTTACACGGAAGTTTAGTTGCTACAGCCATTGAATACCTTTTAAAAGAAAAATTGGTCAGGCGTGTAAATTATACATATACTCAAAAGTTCTTTAGGTTACTGCAGTTGTTTTCCATCAAATAAACAATAGAATTCCACCAAGATACAACTATTTGCAAATTATTATTGCAAAAATAAGCTATTATGCTGTAGTAGTTTCTATATTCCACTAGACTGGAGAATCCTTTTGAGGCAATGCATTACTGTGTCATTTGCAAATAAGCTTTGTTTGACTTCTGTGTTTGAAACAGACGCAGTTTGATTTTGAAAATACAAATTATATTTATATGGTAGTTCGAATATCAGTTCCGCAAACTAAACTTAAGTTTGTTTTGATCAATCGCTTGATTAAACTGATTTGGCTTTTTATCACTAAAGACGTAGTGTTGAAACATTAATGAGGTTAGCTACGATACGGATGGTTTGGCAAGGGAAAAACCGTGCTCGCACAAAATCATCATCATTCATCAAAATATTTCCAGGCCCATCACAACTCCAATGCTAAATATAACCCTCTTCTCGAACAGCGTTGTGAAATAGCAGCATCATGCCGTTGTAATATCATATAGTTCGTGACAAGAATCGGAGACCCTTTGTAACGAGGCATTTGACTTTAGTCTAAATCTTTAGGAATGATAGCGTATTTGCCTTTTGAGTCGTAATCGAGGATAGATTACATAGGTGTCTTTAGGCAATAGCACTTACGTCGTTTGTTAATCCTAAAATCTATAAAAAGCGAGACTTTTTAATTCAATTCATCAGCTACAGTAGTTCTTTGGCTGCAGGCTATGACTGCCTCGATGGTCTAGTCGTCGTAAACGCGAATGTAAGTTTTAGGACAAAAAAAAAACAGAATAAAATGTTTATTAATTTTTTTTATTAAAGTTTTTATTAAAATTAAATTATTATTAAATTTTTATATATTTTATTAAATTATAAAATTTTTGTATAAATATTTTCTGTGAGGAAATTCTCAGTAGCAGCTCAGATATAAAAAGTTGGCGTTGTTCATTCCTGTGCCTCGGAAAGTAAGTAAATCCATCGGTCCTGCGCCTTATCCCTCTCCAATCACATCGAATTACTGTCACATCGGATTATTAGATTAAGAGAAATGAGAGTGTACACGTGCTTGCACGTGAATACACGCGGGCACTATAATGCTGTCCTGCGCACATTGCTAGTCTTCGATAAGAACTGCCAACGTGACGAAAATTCGATCTCGATTACATTGTTATTATTATTACATGCCTATTAAAGTCCACTGCTGAAAGCAGGCCTCTTCCATAGATTGCTACATAAGTGGGATCCTGCCATAGTTGCCACGCTTAGAAAGCGTTTTGGCTACAGCAGTTTTTTCTTATTTTCAGCTGTTATCAGAAAGATATTGCTGCCCATTTCCAGTTTCAAATTTCCTCTATCATCTCTTATAATACTTACGGGATAATACACTAAAATTATAACGTGACTTAAATAAAAACTACATTATTACTTTCTAAACCTTCTCTATCTCTCTTCCTTTAGAAGTTTCGACAAAACGGGATGTGACTCAGTAGTAATGGGAAACACATTACTTCTGCTATTCCACCACAGACCTTACACATTAACCATATAGGTTCCTGGGTAAGTGATGTTATAGATCAAGTGGGAGTAACTAACCATAAAAATATATTCAATAACTAGCTGTGCCCGCGACTTCGTTCGCATGTAATCTTTTTCTCCAATTCTTTTATATTTTCAAACAGAGTATATATAATTATATGTTTATTATAATCAAGCAGATTATTTTATACCTACCTGAACGTTAGCTTCGTGAAAAAGGCTAAAATAGATCAAATTTTTTACTTTTAATTTTGGATGACTTGATGGCAAGGATTAGCCATTTTATGATAATATCCACATTTTAAGAAAACCTAATGCCAGCTATCTACCACCTAATCCATTTCTGGTTTTCGAATAATAAAATCTTAATAAATACAAAACAAGGAGTCAAAAAAGGGGATATAAATATGCAATTTAATTTAATGGTTTTATTTATTTAATCACGGTTTTGTTAGAACTTCAAAAGTAAAAAGAAAATGTAAAAAAAATATATTCAGTTAACAAAGGACCTCTTCATAAACAACGTTCACCGTTTTGTTTTGTGGTGCTAAAATAAACAAATTAGTGGGATCGCTGATACGCGACATTGCCACATAGAGCTGCCCATGTGAAAAGCAGCTGTTCGTAAGGTCAACGCCTACTCTGCTTAGCGTTTGACCCTGTGCCTTATTTATCGTCATTGCAAAGCAAACACTCACCGGCAGTTGGACCCGTTTAAAATGAAACGGAAAGTTATTCGGAATAATCGGTATTCGTGGAATAAAAACTTTCTCACCCGCACCGCAACCGGTAAGTATCTCTGCCTCAACCACATGTCTCTGGAGAGCAACTACTTTGAGCCGAGTACCATTGCATAATTTTGGTGGACTTAAATTTCTTAAAAGAATTATGGGGATCCCTACCTTAAGTTTAATTTCATGTGCAGGAGCCCAGACGCCGTTAACGCATTCAAAAAACTCTACAGGATATGCTGTTACTTCTTCACGGTCAACTACTCTATTTATTGACGTATAGGTAACATTCTCCCCTTCAATACGTTCTAAAATGGTCATGTTGATACTTACAGCTTGATCATTACGAGGCGTAAGTATAGCGCGCTCACAAAGCCAAGAGTTTCCTTGGTTTACTATACCAGCCAGATCTTCATAAACAGATATAATAAGTTCCTCAATGTTAAGGACTGTTTTGCACAAATTATTAATTAAATCTATTCTACCATCAACCTCAGGAAACCTACCTTCACCAATACTCAATAATAACTGTGAGAAATCTTGAGCATTTGTGTTCTCGCCTCTTTGCGCTCGCATGTTTGTGGTGAGATTTAACCTTGTAATATGGGGCCAAAGAATTGAATTTTTTTAAACATGCGCTAATTTCATCGGCTCTTGTCCCGCGTGTAACTATTGGCAATGTCTGCCGAAAATCTCCACAGAAGAGCATAGTGACTCCACCCATAAGTTCATTGTTGTGTCGTATATCTTGCAGCGTTCTATTGACGGCTTCTACTGCTTTGCGATGCGCCATTGTACATTCATCCCATACAATTAAGGTGCACTCACGAAGTACTCGAGCTATGTCACTATTACGTGAAATGTCGCAAACGGGGGTTTCAGTGACGTCTAATTGTGTGGGTATTTTGAACATGGAATGTGCAGTTTTGCCTCCTGGAAGTAAGGTAGCTGCAATTCCGGACGATGCCACGGCCAATGCAATTTTTCCCTGGCTACGTATTTGCGCAAGGATAAGTTTCGTAAGAAATGTTTTACCAGTACCGCCAGGGGCATCCAAAAAAAACATTTCACCAGAGGTGTTCAAAGCGCTGTTACATATACGATCAAAAATAATTCTTTGTTCGGGGGTCATGATAGGTACACCTACTTGAAGAATTTGGGCCAGTTCCTCTGAGTCGTAATTGGATTCCGTTGCATACTCTCGATTAGTTTGTTCGACATTTAAGATTGGTTCAGGTAATCCATAGCGTATTAAGGGATTACCACCAATTGAAAAAACTGTGTTTTGTATATCACACAAACAACGATTCAATACATCATTGAGCATCTCTTGATTTAGTTCACCATGTTCAAAATTAATGTAATCTTCAGCTAAACTTTTCTGGTGTTTAACCCAAAGTTGATTAGCATCTGAAAGGCCACAAAATACTAACAACACCGCAAATAAATTCCGTAAACGACGCGGGCTATCACTAACAGATGCTTCAGCGAGGGTGTTGTCCCAGTGCTGGTCGTCGTCCAATAACCCTCGAGCCCGGCAAGCAGCTTGAAAAGAAGGATATTGAGTGTTGTTGAACATTTTCAAAGCCAAAAATGATGTGGGTCCTCGTACTGTATGCAAAAGTAAACGTACGTAAAAACATTCGGAGTTATTGGGATGTACAGTGTACACTCTGCCGAGCACATGTTCTTTAAAAAAGGTTGGGAAAACCTTCAACAGGAATACCACGTCGGCGACGATTAATAATCCTGTGTTGCTTATCGTATGTATAATATGCTGGAACTTCGTCATAAAGCAAAGTTCTTCCGAAATCGTCAGATTCGCATAATCGAAAGAACGTCAGTAAATTTGTTTGTCTAGGATTCTCTAGTTGTTCCACAATATTGTCAGGATGAAAATATACGCGTTGTCCGCCTTCCACGTGAACGTCTAAATGCATTACCGGGGGGATTACGCTCGCTTATTGGGAAACTGAATATTCGCCATGCTGCCTCCGAAGAACTTATGTATCGCCCTGATTGAAATCTTGTAATTTCGTCAAATCTGTCGTTGCTCATTGCAAGTGTTGCTTGATCCGTCCCTTTATTTACATACTTAAAAAATGTATTTAATTGATTCAACACTGTTACACATTTCTACGTTTATATGGGTTTGGAAAGTTCTCGATAGCACAGGTGAGTACGGCACTACCCACCTGTTATCTACTTCTACATCTTGTCCAAACATTCTCAATTTTGTGGTGAATCCTCCATACTGTGGAGCACGCCGCCGATATTTGGGATAACCATCTTCACCAGTGATTGTTTCTCTTAAAAGGGGTCTTGGATATTTTTTCGTACATTGTCCATCCTTCATGCACGGAGAATTATTATTTAATGCACCGCAAGGCCCGTGTATCATCTGTGTTTTAACAATTTGGTGTAAAATAGGATCATTTGTGGGATTTGGTAATTCTGCACTTATTATATTATCAACGTCATTAGGACGAATTTTTTGTAATAACCATAGAAGAATGTGAGCGTGGGGCAGCCCTCTTTTTTGCCATTCCACGTTGTATGTATAGCATGACGTAGCGCCAAAAACGTTTTGCTTGGTTAATAAGTTGATTAACAACTTTAACTTTAAATAAAAAACTCGACTAATTAAATCGTGTCGATCGTACGATGCTTGACCTTCTAGCAGCTCTTGAGAAATCTCGATCCATTTAGGGTTAGTAGTTATTGTTATGAAAAGATCTGGCCTACCATACTTGCGAACATAACAGAATGAGTCTTGAACGCGTTCATTCATATTTCGGGGACTCCCGATAAAGCTGGAAGGCAATATAACTAAACGTCCTAAATTTTCTATGTGTGTATCTCCCTGTACTGCATCATGAAGATCCACATAATTTTCGGCACGCAACTGTCTCTGATGAGTACGAATGAATACAAAACGCTCTGTTTCAACTTTTGCGTACATATCAACAATAAACTGGTTAAATAAGCCACGAAATCGTTGTAAATATACAAAACGACGTTGTCTTATTTGCATGAGATAACAATAAAATTGCAGAGCCGAAACTTTTCTGTCTAACCGAGGTGCTCCTGTAGCGGGGTCAACTTGATAAACCGTAAAGTTGTAACCATCTTCACCGCGACAGTAAATAAGTGGGTATTGTAAGGAGTCGTAAGAACGACGAGTCTCACTAATTCGTTGCAGGCGGTCATCACGCGTGCGTACTATAATGTCGCGCTTGTCGCATTGCTGATCCACCAGGACAACTGCCACTTCATTGGTGGATGGAGAATTATAACGGCCGGAATGTTGCACTAAAGGTCGCTTATCCGCGCTAATAACAAACTTATAATTATTGTATTCATCTTGAGGGATCGACTCTAGTACAGCTTTGAAATTGGATACATAAGGGTTGACCTGATGAAGCATGCCCTGAAGCTCTGAGATAACATTAGCGTTTAAATTTGGGAAATTCTGCCTCCTTATATTGGCTTGTTCATGGTAATCAGAAACGAAATATATTTGTAAAAACTTTGGTTCTGTCTCAGGCAAAAGCGAACCAATTAAGTGGTAGACTTGCCCCTGCACTTTAAAAGTAGGCATAAATGTTCCATGTACCACTTGCTTGGCCCCGAAAGAAGTCATCTGGAATGCCCCATTGTATGAACGGATATTGTCTAAAAACTGCTTGGAATGTGGATGGTCCCCATTAAGTAGCGATTTAAGAGGTTCTGGGGGCTCTTGAAATATTTCCAATTGTACCTTGCCAGCTGAACAGCAAAACCCGTTTGATTCTTTAGACCACTTAAGTGATTGACAATGACTACAAGTGCGAATCATTCTTCCGATCTCGGCAAATTCACTATAGTCAATATTAAAAGTGTAGGTAAAACCACTATTTTCTTTATCAACCCAAGGGAGATCAGTGTAGTTCTCTCTGTCCATAGATGGCGGAGTAAAGGTGGGTGAACGATTTATAAAAGTACGAATACGATCAGCTTGTAACCGAATTGCACGTTCACTCTCTATCTCGTTACTCCTAATTGCTTGCACTCTTTCCCTTTGTAAAGACAAAAGTTCGTTACGGTGTTGAAGCGAATTTTCATAATATCCCCTTGCCAATTCTAAGCGTAAGTCATGCTCCTGCTGGGTTTCATGTGTCCTACTTACCGAACGGCTCTCCCTATCTGCTGCTAACCTCGCTTCATATTGAGTAAATGATTCCGAAGCACGTGATCTTGCATGACGTTCCCGGTCTGCGGTCAAGCGTTCCGAATATTGAGTTAGCGTTTCTGAAGCGCGAGACTCAGCATGACTTTCACGGTCTGCAGTCAACCGTTCTGAACACTCCGTAAATGTTTCCGAAGCGCGAGACTCGACATGACGCTCCCGATCTGCAGTCAAGCGTTCCGAATATTGAGTAAACGTTTCCGAAGCGCGAGACTCAGCATGACGCTCACGGTCTGCAGTCAAGCGTTCCGAATATTGAGTAAACGTTTCTGAAGCACGAGACTCAGCATGACGTTCACGGTCTGCAGTCAACCGTTCTGAACACTCCGTAAATGTTTCCGAAGCGCGAAACTCAGCATGACGCTCACGGTCTGCTGTCAAGCGGTCTGAATATTGCGTAAACGTTTCTGAAGCGCGACTTTCAGCATGACGTTCACGGTCTGCAGTCAACCTTTCTGAATGCTCCGTAAACGTCTCTAAAGCTCGAGACTCGATATGACGTTCACGGTCTACTTTTAAACGCTGAGAGTAATTTGTTAATGTTTCCGAAGCGCGAGATAACGCGTGACGTTCGCGATCTGTAGCTAAGCGCGTTTCATTATTAAAACTGGACTCTGATGCCCGAGATTCCGCAGTTTGTTCTCTATTGTAAGCTAAACGGTGCTCACGGTCCTCATTTGTCTCTTGCGATCGAACTTGTCTCATCCTTTTAGCCCTTCTAGTGTATTGAGAAAGACTACTTTTCTTTTTTTGCGGCATTATTTAAAATTTATTCAACAACCAAAACACAAAATAAAATCCTTATCCGAAAATGTAATCACGTATGTAACAATTTAGTGATCACTTAACCTTAGACTACAATAATAATATTATTTAATTCAATTTAATTTAATTTAAATTTAATATATTATTACAGTCTAAAAAATCCAAACAACTAATTCCGTATCGTAAGACAAAATATCAGAAATCCGTAAATCCGTAATATGATGTCATGAAAGGTAAAAGAATAGAAAACTTAGCACACAGTATTATCACAAATATAACAACTTTTACAAATTATCATATTGAGTAGATATAAAATAATGTGTCATTAAGAAAACTCACGAAAAATCTTACCTACGCGAGGTAGATGTTCAGCAATGACATCTAACGGAACGTAACGGAAAATAGTGAAATAAAACAATTATCATTGTACCAATATATATTTCATAAAAAAAAAAATAGTTATATTCCTATTATAGGATAGAAAAGGACCTAACTAAAAATTATAATTGTTTATTATGTATTTATACAAATAATATATACAATTTAAATAGTCGCCGTGAAGTGACGTAGTTAGAGAACCATACTGTTTAATGAGGGCTAATAATTTTCTGCTCACCAGATGTCGCTAGTTGACACTGAGATAAAGTTTTTTGTTACACAATGTCATTTAATGGAGAAGTAAGTTTTTAATAAAAGTTTATCAGTTTCTAGAGTATTATACTAATACACAAAACAATGAGTCAGTGGTTTGCTGTTTAATTTTTTGCACATTTTTAACTTTTTAAAATTTTTCTACTTTCATGAATATTATGTATTTTTAATTTTAAAAATATAAAATATAGCAACAGTACAGAAAGAAACATTAACCTTTACATTTTTCGAACAAATTAACTTCCCCGCCCTGATATCTGTCAAATATTATACCTCACTTCACCTTCACAAGTGGCGCCACACTGGTGGCAGAAAAAGGTGTGGATGCCGTCATTGTAACTTACTTTTTCTTAAATGGCGCTATTATGTATTTAAATTAAACTTGATTTTCATAACGATAGACAAAATTTAAAAGCAATACATACATATAAAAAGCTTCTATAAATGTTTATATTTTTTAATAAAACTTTAATATGTATAATAAATAATTTATTAGTGCCTGAAGGGAAAACGTAACACTTTTTGCATTTTAATAATAGATGGCACTGTCTTATAAACATACAACGTAGTCGGTGAAGTTTTAAACTAAGTTTCAACGGTTAACATAGTATATTAAGCTTCAGTTATAAATATACATTACAAATTAAGAACTTTATGTAATCTACCTTAAGACTAATGACATTTTATGCACTTATTATAAAATTAACTCCAAAGAAAGGTAAAAAAACATAACCTTCTTTTTTGATGCTCCGTAATCGGATAAAAAGTAGCCTATAAGTTGCCCCCGGGTTCTTAACTACCCACTTACAAAATTTCATGTAAATCCGTCTTGTAGTTTATGAGTGAATCCGGAATACACAGACAGACACACAGACAGACAGACAGACAAAAATTCTAAAAACTACTAATTTGGTTTCAGTACCGCTTGTTTAGTCCCCTGGACTTGTTTTTTTCAAAAAATAATAGAATTACAGACACGACTTTTCTACAGATTTATTATATGTATAGATTTAAGGAGGAATTAGTACCATGCATAGTCAGTGACTGCTGTAATAAGTGATAAGTAGATAAAGACAGGATAGACTGGATTTATGGTGGCAGTTCGTTTCGGATGTCAACAGTGTCGAAATTAATACAAACCTAATCCCAGCGAATCTCCTAGGTAATAAAAGCCGAAAACATTTTTTTGACCTAGATCAAACATCTTTAACAAATATCTTTTCATACAAATAACTAAGCGACGTTTTGTGATACAGTGTACCGTCTAAGCCGTCCCTAACTTTCTTATATCTAATTTTGTTTCTGTTTTCCACTTCAAATTCAGTCCTTTCGGTTTTCAGTTATAATTGTTTAAGTATCTACTCTCAGATATTTTTTTCTACTCATAAATTCCGTTTGTGCTCCATTTACATTTTTCTTAATAAATAAAATGAATACTTTTCATGTGCCCCCGCCAAGTTGAGCAAAAAAAGCGGCACGGCCGTACTATACTTTTCTCGGAACAATTCAGGCCATTTTGGACCCTCTATAACTTCGTAGTGCATTAAACTAGAAGCCTGAATTTTCATTAACCAAGTAAGCATTATATAAACATGGTGTGTTTCAAATTTCATCTAATTTGAACCAGTAGTTTAAGAATTATAACTAGTCAAAATTTCTTAATTTTGTCACCCACTGACTGACCGATCATCAAAACTCTAAGACACTTCTAGCGGACATAGAAGCTTCAAATTTAGAATGCAATTAGTGTTTAGTATATAGATCAAGGAAAAACTAAAATATTTTTTAATTTCGGTCCAGTTTTCTAGATACATCAACTGCATAAATAACTTTGTAATCCTATATAAATATATAGAATTACAAAGTTATATTTGCAGTAAATGAATCAGTGTACTTGTATATGTATAATAGTTGTAGATAGGTACGTTTTTGGTATTCAGGAAATAGAAGGTGCCGGAAAGGTAAAAAAAGGACTATCTTACCTACAAAAAGAAATGAGATGCCATCAAAAACATAACTTGTAAAAAAACCAAGTCTCGCAACTCAGTTCTTCTACCGTAAAAAGTTGTGAGATCCATGTAATTTATTCAGTCCCTACTTAAGGATCCTTCTGTTTTAAGTTATTACGTAATTAGCTAACCTAACAACATTTTATAGTGACCATATAAATGTTAAAAATCTTTAATGTTTTAAATATATAGATTGACTTGAGTTTAAGGTTGTCTGGTCACAGCACACGTGTACTGTGTGCTCGTTAGTCACTCTAATTTGACATCATGTTTATAACAATGTTTGTCTATGATTGGAATCTAATTAGTACACACGATCGGAAGGGCCTGCTTCACCTGCTTTTTTAAGTAAAGTGACATACCAAATTTTTATTAAGTGTTTAAACAGATCGGAGCTGCCGGCTAACTTTATTCTCGTAAATATTCAATGTAGGTATAGGTAGTAAGAGTGCATTTCTTGCACACTTGTAAAGTGACTTTAGAAATCAACTTATTTTGACAATTATTAAAAATTTAGATAAATTGAAATACGACGGATGGATATAACTTTGCTAAGGTATAGAAAGTGTAGTAATATTTATGTTGTACGAAACTGGTAAAATTCATGAAAATCGAAACTGTCGAAAGAAATATCATACATTTCTTAAATACAATACAAATTAAAGTCATGACATTTTATATCCAGTTGCACGGCTAGATGGAAAACGAAACAAATGACATAAAATCAAGTTTTATCTTATGCGAGTAAACCGATTTCGATCTTGCCAGTTACCATGAAAGTTAAGTTGAAACTTTATGTACTAATTTACCCCGTTATTGACGGTGAAGGAAAATATCGTGTTTACTCAAGATATTATTTTCGACATGATGAACTTGAAACTTAATTAACATAGACTGGTGCAATTTTCTAGAAAGGACGGTTATCTCTTTCCTTTACTATAAGAAAGGAAAGAAAATGTATACATGTGCAAGTATAAATTTTCATACCCTTTCTTGTATATTAAGGTAATTATTAATTAGTAATAATATATAATGTGCCGATTTTTATAAGAAACACTAGCTAACCCGGTTTGTTCTACTACAATCCACGTATATTTTTATACGTGGTGGAGCCATGCTGCAGTTATATAAGTAGTACCTATAGTTGTAGTATGAATGGGTCGGCTCGACCGTGGAAGGACCACACTCACGTAGAATAGTAGCGTGATGCTGCTGTGTTTCGTATGGTGTGTGTAGAGAACCGGAGACTCTTTTTACTGGAAAAGAGGCATTCCATCTTAGTCCTCACAGGTGACAACACATCTGCACTTTTGGATAGATGTAGATGTCTATGGGCCACAGCAACCACTTACCATAAGGTGGACTGTGTGCTCGTTTGTCACCCCGTCCTATAAAAAAAATCTCACACCGAATTCACGTCGTAAATTTTACATAGTGTTACAACGACCACAGCGCCAACTATAATAATGTCCACCAGACCGAATCAATCACGGCGGCTAGCCTCAACAGATACAAGCCATCTGCGCAGGACAGTATTATAACGACCATGTGTAAGCGCAAGCACAGGTGCACTCTTTATTCACTCACTCTCATAGTCCGGTGGGACGGCATTCGAACACGACTGGAGAGAGATCAAGGGCTTTACGTGTTTTCCGAGGCACGGGGGGTGGAACACCACCAACGGCCTAACTCCGAGCTGCCACTGAGCCTGGGACCGCACGATAATCAATCGCGTTAACGACCACAAGGTCAGCGAGGCAATCTGCACACACATATTATTATGTTACGTCCGCTCTGTGGCGCGGTGGCTTATCAATGAGTTACGACGCAGGGCCGCGGGTTCGAATCACGCACGGAACAAGTAATTTGTATAACCATCAAAAAATTGTTAAGAGTCTGGGTGTTTGTCTCTGTGAATTTTACGTATATTAACTGCCTTCACAATAACTCGCAACTCTTCTGTCGCTGGTGCGGGTGTAAAGTTTTTTTTTGGCATATGGCATAAGAAAATATATTTGGCTGCGAAGCGGGGTAAGAGAATGCATATTTATTTTGTCTTGAATACACTAGTTCGATATCCATTAAATGGAAAAACTATTAATGAGTTGGTGAAATTATAAAGATTGACATTAATTTACCTACTATTTTTAAAAAGTAAGATCGTTTCCATTTTCTCTATTGCATGCTTTTTTACTCTAACCGCATAAGCCTTTCATAAGCGTCCCCTAATTGTGTTTAGTCAATTAGCGTACTAAATTTAATATACCAGCTTTCGTAACTACTGACTTTGCATATGATGTTCGTTAGTTAAGTAACATTACAAATTTGATTATATTTTAATATCGGGATTTCAAAATATGAAAATAATATTTTTGTGAACACTGAAATAGGTACATATTAGTACATAAAACGTTGCTTGGTGATTAACGCATCGGCAAACTGATTTACGAGTATGAGTTTTTAACCGAGTTCCCAAAACGAGAAGGTTCTATAATCGATGCGTTTGTTTTTATTATATACTTTAACCTTTCTCTCGGATACGACTGATCAGATTTTTATGATTTTACTTTAATGAAAGGGTTTATATTTACGCTATGGTCCCATACATTTTTTTTAAATCGCTTCTAATGGTGGAAAAAGGGGGATGAAACTTTTGAAGTTTTAATCATTATTTAGACGACATTCTAGCTTGTTACTATAGCGTAGTTACGTTGGATTTTTGATATTTTTTAGATCACTGAAAAGGGTAAAATAATTTAACTTTAATCCTGACTTTAAAACTTTTAATTCTTTGATGTACTACTTCCTAGTACAAACTTCAGAAGCTATGATGTGGAATTATTTTCTGAGTTCATTGGTGTTTATTTGAGTTACTTCAGGTTTATAAGAGTTTATTGGAGTTTACTTCGTAAGAATCGTTTCATCTATGTGTAGTGTACGAAAAATAGATAGATAGTAAAATCAAGCGTTGACAATAAGTTAAGTCGTTATGGTTTTCTTCGTGCAACATACTCGCGCATCTCGTAGTACAATGTGATATCTCATAGTTTTAGTGTAATATAACTATTATAATATATTTAATTAAATCAATATAAATAAATTCATGGGTTCGTTTATTTCCTTTGCCTATTGTATATATTTTAAAACAATCGTTTTTAGTAAAATTAAACTCCGTCACGCGTCGGAGGTGACACGTACAATTCTTTTGTTATTAAAGTCGGTTTTACTTTTTTTTAAAAGTTCAATCATTAATGTAGTATAAAAAACATTGTTTTTTCGTTTTAAACTACTATCATATAAATATAATTTATAACTTAATGCTGGCCTTAAAATTCTTAGCAACTCCAGCTCAATCTCCACTTGCACCACATCTTACACTTATATTTTAAATTAAGAACATAACGTATTTTTAGTGGCAAAATGTATTCCTTTCAATCATTGATTGCAAATCGCGAAACAATGCTACCACGCTACCACGGGTGTATAGATATAGATATCTACGAACGTTTGCGATTGGTATTAAATAACCGGGGCTAGTCGATGGAATCTATCAAGAATGCATTGAATAGATTACCCATACTACTCGTTGTTTGTTTATGAATGGAGTATTGCTTTTAAACATAATGAATTTACGCGTTGCTCAGAAACTCATTTTTTATATTCATCATCATATCATTCTTTTTAATACGTATGTGTAAATGTTTACGTTGTTCTAATGGTAAAATTTATAAAGGTAAAGTCATGGAGGCAAACAAATTTTACGGATTTTATCGCATTTAATTTTAACTTTTTTTAATTCCTGACGTTTCGGGCAGTTAATAGCACCCATGGTCACGACGGAAAGTACCCATAGTAATGAAAAGTGCGCGAAAGATCTGGAATTAATAAAGTTAAAATTAATCGCGATAAAATTCGTAATATTTTTTATAGAATAAGGGTGGTGAGAACGGTGAGCACACAGTCCACCTTACGGTAAGTGGATGCTGTGGCCCATAGACATCTACATTTATCCTCTATTAAGAATAAAAACGCGGATGCATTGTCACCCCTGAGGACTAAGGTGGAATACCTCGTATCTAATAAACAGGGTCTCTGGATCTCTATACTCTTCACAAGAAACACAGCAGTATTACGCTGCTATTTTACGCTGGTATTCTGTGACAGCGTGGTACTTCCCTGGTCGAGCTGCAATCATAATATAGCTGTAGCGTAGTAAAATTCGATTTTTTCCATTTGTAGTATTCACGTAAATATAAGAATTCGTAAACAGTAAATCGTTTGAGGATAAACGTTACCCCTTTATAATTCTTCGTATACAATAGCCCGCAAAATTTCATTGCTGGACTTTTGACCCTCTGTCGTTGTAGGAAGGGCTTGCTATCATCGCATGGTTGGCAGGTGGACTGGCGATCGCAGTAACATACTTAATAATTATAATGTCCTCCACACCGATTTTGGTCACGACGGCCTGTTTCAACGGAGGCTAGCCAACTGCGCAGGATAGGATTATAGTGCCCAAGTGTATGCGCAAGCACACCTGCACTCTCTATTTCCTCACCCTTATAGTCCCATGGCTGCTACTTATTATAATAATAATAATGTAATATTTATTCAGACTTTGTCCATAAAGATGTTAGTAGAACAATAATATATACTTAAAACTAATGTTAGTATTGAACTTTTATTTTTTAACTTAACAAATTAAACATCGCTCCTACATTACAAATATCTTATTTATTTACTTTTATTTAATTTTATATGTAGGCTCAACCAGTGCTTCAGGATGCTGTTGGTAGAGGTACGTAGTCGATTCAGTAATGAAGCGGACCTTTTACGTATAATGGCATGAAAGCCATCCGTTTGTACCTCAGCGAACATGGCAGAGGCACTGCAATAACGCAGCAATCCTAACAGCACCCTGAACGCATTATTGTATTGTACACGCAGGACATTGTATGTCCGCTGCGTGTATCTAACCCACAAGTTGCACGTGTAAAAGCACCGACCATACGCTTTAAAAAACGTTACTTTAACTTCTTTAGTTTATCGTACAAATCTGCGGGACAGCATATTACAGCGAACAGTCAACGCCCCTTTTCTATATCCAAGTCATCCTCTAAGTCCTCTGTTACCCAGTGGCCTAGGTACTCAAATTTGATGACTCAGTTCAAAGGTCTATCACAGAGCTTAACAGTAGGCAAGGTGAGCTGCCTTTTATTGCCTGAATTAAAACCCATGAGCTCGCTCTTCGTAATATTGTACTTGAGCCCATGGTTCTTTGCGTAGGATTCACAGATCCCTAGCAGCTTTCTGAGTGCACCTATCATGAGGCTCAGCAGCACCATGTCATCTGCATAGCTAATGTTATTTATGCGAACTCCGACCTTAGTGCTGCTGAGCTCCACAATCAACTGGTTTATGTACAAG